>JAKSZP010009221.1:0-318326 GCA_022478985.1 Massospora cicadina
AATTAGTTTATTTTAGGATAGAAATGAACTTACAATAGGATTTATAATGGATTATAGAAAACCACTCATAAATAACATTAATGGGCTGAGACTATTATATATTATTTATTTATTAGGTAATCTTTTGACCTTAACTTATATATGGTTGACTGGGACTTTGTGTACAATCTCTGTCAGATTATATAAAGATGGGATAACCTTTTGTGTACAATTTTATAAACTTATATCATGTAAAAATTATTGTCAACTTAAGATCATATACCTTGGCATCACTTTCTCAATCAGATGAGTTTAATTGTCTTATGAAGTACATGTAATATTATACCCATTTATATGTATGATTTATGGAAAGTTGGATAGTTGCTCTACTTTTAGTAAGTGAAGTAGAAATATTTTTAAGATAAGTTTACCATATAATAATTTAGTGGCCCTAGAAACCAAGCAAAATATATCTTTATAATTAACTTTTGTAAAATTGATTTTTATGGCTTTTTTTTCTCGTAACAATCACTTTAGTTACTACAATTTGATTTGAACAACAAATTTGGATAATCACAAACAGGAAAGATGGGCGACTTTAATGACAAAAATAATACAACATGGGCAAGCGTTGTGGCGAGCGGTGCGCTTAATGGTGCAACTAAGGGCAAGAAACACCCTGGAGGGGGACCAGGAACCCAATCCACAAAAAAAAATTGCAAACTCAGACACTGTCTGGGTTTATGGTATTTACTGTAAAGCACGCGCAATACATGTACATTCAATTTAACCAACCTTTGTCAAAGGTGGAGCACGGGATCAGACTCTTCCTTGGGGATAAGTCACTGACCCTGTGGGAGAAAACATGTGAGGCACAGCCCTCACTTTTCCCTCACGCGGTGTACATAGCCACCAACAACATGGGCCACAGCTGGATTGTCATTGGTTTCAAAATAGCCAATGAAGCTGATGCCGCAGCAAAAGTCTGTGTGGAAATTGCCCTCCCCGAGGGCAAAAAAATTGTGCACACCGCGCGCACCAGATGAAACAAAGTGAAAACTTTGTTCATCTCCTTTGACTCGCTCCCCACCAACCTTCCTCATAAGGTAATTGAGGAGGAGCTCTGCAAAGGTCTCATGGCCTACGGAGAAATCCAACAACTCAAATTACAGTGATTTTGCTTAATGCCCAACCTGTGCACGGGCAAAGCTATCACTGTAATCAACCCCTTCCCAGAAGTGGAAGAGGATTTATCCAGAATTCCCCGCACAGCAAAATTTCACTTTGCAGATGGGGGGCAGTTGGCTGCATTCCAAGTTACACTGGAATGCGCACCACCCATTTGCAACCACTGTGGCTCACTGGGCCACAAGGAACATGCATGCCCTGTGAAAGAGGGCTTAATGGAAAATGATTTTTATGAAGAAGCTATGGATGAAGATAATGAAAACATCGCCAAAATGACTGATGGCCACCACCCATTCCGCTGGGGTGAAGATGGACTATACTCCATTGTGGACCCAGTTACAAGTAAACAATGTAAAGCAGCACAAAAAGCCCACAAGAAAGCAGCGGCTGAAGCGGCGGCACACGTGGAGTCCACCATTAACCCCAGACAAATTCAGGAGGATATTCCAGATATTCACCAAACCAACCAATCAGAACAATATGCTCAGGTCAAAAATTTTCACAGTAACTGGACTGAGCCACAAAGCTTCATCAGTCATGCACATACTGAGGAACAATACAACCACAATTTGGGCAAAAATGTGGTTCACGATGTAACAAAGTCAAACCTCAAAGATATAAAATCCAATCAACAATCTGCATCAAATCAAATCAAATCAAATCAACATGAGACCTGTGCGGGAAAAGTTGACGCAAATGCAAAAAACTGCAATTCCCTTGAATCATTGGGTCAGATCAAGGGAACCAACAATGGCATTGAAAGAGTTGGAGTACAGACGTGGAGCATGGCCAAAATGAGCCGTGGTGGGATAGGGCCAGAGGGTCCTCTCAACCGCTCCTGAGGCGCCACGGGCACCTCAGTGTCAATAGGGATGCTAAACATCGCGGGAGCCAGGGCTCATATGTCCCAAGCCAAAAAGCTGGCATTCCTGCAAAAACCTCTTGTAGACATCTTGGCCATCCAAGAAACCTACTGCCTATAAGGGGAAGAAGAATCCTGGTCAACCAGGGTCACACCATCACAATCAGTATGGATGTCTCACTGTGGGGTGATAGTCCAAAACAACAAAAAATTTAAAATTACAAACTCATCATCACACTTGCACAGTCGAGTCCTGGTAGCAACAATCACATGCCAAGATGAAATAATTTCATTAGCGTGTATCTATGCACCATGCACTGCAACTGAGAGAGAATAATTTTTAGAAAACATTTCTACTCTCACCCTCCCACCAGATATCATCATGTTAGGCGATTTCAACTGCTGGGATAACCCCAATGCAGATTGATGGCCTAATCCCAGGGGATACCCACATGGACACATTGAATATCGCACAATGAAGGCATCTCTTGGCTTACAGGATGCTCTTCCCCCCAATTCACCAATCCTTCCCCACATGATGAGACCCAACATATTCGAGGGAGTGCTCACATCAATGAGTCATATTGACCAAATCCTCATCCCACAATCCCACCACTCAAGAATCTCCAAATTTACAACAAAAAAGATCAATTTTTCTGACCACCAATTAGTTACGGTGCAGTTAGTGCCAACCCAATCCCACACACAGGTGTCACCTTGGAGAAAGCTTCACCCAGAAAATTTAAAATTGCCCAAGATATCTGACTGGGTCAAAAACAAGGCTATGAACTCAGAATTCACAGCCCCATTCACTTCAGATCCCATTGGACATGGGAAAATTTCAAAAAGGATTTAATTAACAAAATCTGACATATTGCATCATGTAAGCACACCGCGGACATGGCCACAATCAAGCGTACCTTGGTGGAACTAGACCACCTGGAAATAAATACTCTGAGATCTGGCTATAGCCCTAACTGGGGACGCAAATGGGCATAAATTTCAGCCTGACTTAACAATCTCATCTTCAAACACCAACACAGAATCAAAGTATCAAACAAAGGTAAGTTCATAAAGGAAGGCAAAACCTGTTCAACATACTTCTTCCACCAATTCCATTCCCGTAGAAACCAGCCCACATGCACACAGGTCTGCAAGACCAATGGCACCATGGCAACTGACCCTGAGGAGGTCAAGGCAGAAGTACACCACTATTACACCAAATTATATTGCAAAACATCAACAAATTCACAAAAAATTAAAGAATTTATTCAAACTGCTGAGATACAAAGTACACACCAAATTACAATATACTATCCCTTATTACACGAGAGGAGCTTTAGGAAACAATTTGTGGTGCACCACGTAGGAAATGCCCAGGGCCTGATGGGATACCCTACAAATTTTATAAAAAATATTCTCAACAAATCGGCCCCCTCCTATTGGCGTCTATGAACCAGAGCTTGTTAGAAACATGCCTATTACCAGGAGGTCATGAATCCTATGTTATAACCTTATATAAAAAGGGTGACAAGTTGGACCTGACCAACTGGCGCCTAATTGCACTCTCCAATACTGACGCAAAAATTGTAACAAAAATTTTAGCAGCCAGATTAGGCGCAATTGCCTCTGACATCCTGTCACTAGACTAGTTTGGGTTTGTACCAGGGCGTTCAATCTGGAACAACATTCACCCTATTGCAAATATTTGCCATCCAAAGCAACTGATGACCTGGTCTTCTTAGATCAGGAAAAGGCGTATGACCGTGTTAGCTGGCCATACCTAAAAGAATGTCTACATGCCTTCAAACTCCCATCAAGATTCATAAAATGGGCGATGCTCCTAACAGAATCTGCAATCATGGCTGTATGTGGCCCTGGATTCCTAACAAATAAGATTAAACCACACAGAGAGCTCAAACAAGGGGATCCCCTCAGCTTACTGCTATATAATTTCAGCTTTAGGTATAGCAAACAATGAAGATGCCCGACAGCTGGAACGCACTCTAGAGGAATACTCCAAGGTGAGCAATGCATCGCACAACAAAAGGAAGACAGAAATCATCCTCTTAGGCAAATACACAAACAATTGGGCCACAACATCAGAACCTCTTACCAACACTCAAAGAAATAACCCAATCATTTTACCCTTTGCAACACCTCCCACCAACACTCCTATCCAATACCTTAGAATCTGGCTAGAATCAGGGGGATATACTAATGAGACAATGGAAAGTAACCTGTTACAACAGGTATCCAAACGTGTAGCCTCCCTCAAGGGGAGAACCCCAGGACTAACAGGATGAGTTACAGTTGCCAACTCGCTCATCCTTCCAATACTGTGGTACCAGGCCCATGCGATAGTCTTCTCACCTACCTTTATAACCTCAATTTGCGCGCTTATCCAGGGCTGGCTGTGGCCTGGCTCTCACCCTCCTATACAGATGGAAACACTATTTGGCCCACGCTCAAGCGGAGGCATGGGACAAATAGATTTTTAGAGCCACGCCAATCACATTCTAGGTACCTGGATAAAGGAAGTTCTTGCTCCAGACTCTCCAGCAACAACATTGGTCCAGAGCAGCAAGGACTAACTTTGCACAGGCGCTCAAATTAACCAACCCACATAATCCACCCAGACTACTTTCATACCTTGCCAAGCACCCTACTGCAACAGGTCCGCATGGAACCTCCCCTCAATTCAAACATGTCCTCCAAACTATCCGCCGTATGGGATGGACTATAGAGAACATGGGTACTATACAGGGAAGGGGATGACCCAGCCCCCAATTCAAATTAAGAAACCCAGAAAACCACCCCCAGAGGGATATGCTCGCAACAACCCCAAACATAGCTAGGATAGAAAACCTAGATATGTTGGACATTCCCTATGATTTAACCACACAGAAAGCAATGTGGAAAATGACACACCACCCACTCCTACAGCCAAGGATAAGAGCAAATGCCTGGCGCTGTCTGAGAAGGACCTATAGGATGGTGGACTGAACCAACTCCCTCCACAAAACATGTGCAGTATGTGGAGGGGAGGGATCCCTACATCACCACCTAGAAATTTGCCCCCCAACCAAAGCTATATGGCAGAAAGTTGCACGCCTGCTCAAGATTCAAAACAAACAGGAATTCTCGATATCAAAGAGTATCTTTGCACTCCAGATTGAGTCACCAATCACATCTACCCTCCACTCCCTAATAATACCCATTGCAATGTGGACTATACACACAATTGCATTAGATGCATTTAAGGGCATGGTCCCAACCATTCATGGGATTATCAACAGATTCCATGTCCATTTACTAGAGCACTTCCAAGCCTGGCTCTATGGATATATGAGACCAAGACAAAAAGCGCTCATAGAATCATGGTTCCCACTCTGGTTCCTCCACACAGATCCTTTCCTTCACACCTGCTCCATAGTAGGGGAAACCCCCTCAGAGTAGTGCACCAACCCCCCATACCTAGCAGTCCCACTGGCAACAGGGGTAACTTGAGTACCCTGGGGTGCCCAATTTTTTATATTTTTGTTAGTTATTCTCTTAGTTTCATGTATATTTGGTAATGTCCATCCCCTGGTCAGCTTACCTTGGTTAAATAAAAAATTGATTTTTATCTCAAATGCTGCCAGCTGGTCTTCTCTAAAAGGTTTTTTTATTCATTATTGGTAGCCTTAAAGATTATAATTATCATCCAGTTATTTAATAAGTTGGATATACTTGAGGTTAGGTGATATGGACTAGCTATAAATAACTATCTGGAATATATAATTCAATTAATTTGAGTAACCTTTTAAGATATCTTATATATAGCTTGTTCTATTTTAGTTTTGTAACTTTTCATGTGATGTGTGATGTAAATATTAAGATATCATTTACATATAGAAAAATTATAATTATATTAGTATAAGTAACTTTTTCTAGCTTTAGTATTAGCTTGAAAGGTATTGAGCATAAAAATCTTCAGATATGTTGGCAAAGTATTATAAAAGATAAAAGATAAATGGTTAAGGTTTTAAGGTTAGTATTAATTGATTGAACATGACACCTTTATAATTAATTATAACATTTACCAATAGCTAAATATTAAAGGGATATCCCCATCATCAAAATATATAGCTTGTTTTCACTTCAAATCTATGACTGGCTTCATGCTACAAAGCTAGAAATGAAACTCTTGAAAAACTTTGATAGCCTTATTGATGAGATAAAATCAATTTTCTCTAAAGATTTAGAGCTTGTGGAACTTAACCAATGTACAACCTCTTAATTTTGCAAAAGTGCCTATTTATCAGATATGGAGCTGATATTAACTAGATGCCCAAGGTAGTTTCAGTTAGATTAGACAAAAGATTGTTCTACCGAATATAAGGTTATAATTACAAAGTATTGCTTGTACTTTTTTAAACTTTTCAAATGGTTGCAATATAGGTTTATCAATGTTGGTTCCAGTTTTAAGATGTAATAACAGTTGGCTTTGTGACTTTAATCTAAACCTTGAATCAACTTTGAGCTTGTATTCTAGGACACTGTATGATGGGGGTATAAGGAGATGCTACCGTTTTTGGCAAATCATCGCAGTTTTAAAAGCCATCGGAGAAACTTTAGCTGCTGATCTATTGCAATAAAAGTTTTGATATTTATAAGCGAAGGCCCAACTATCCTAATTAAATAAGGCTCCATTTAGAAGTTGTTTTAGGTAAGGCTCGAACCACCTTTTAATGAATTCAGATTATCCCCCTAGTTGCATGGATTTTAGCCGCCCAAATCTCATTTTGATTCACCTTTGAAGCAAAATGAATGAAGCAAATTACCTAAAGCGTTTAACGACGGATTTCCTTTAGCAAGTTGAGGTTTGGGTTAGCCACTTCTTGAGTTGGGGTATGGAATTTATCCATAATCCGCCAATATTAGCTAACCTGCTTCTCCTACCTGCTGCCGAGTGAATTTTGGTTACCTCTAATCAATTAATTCGAACCATCTGTGTTGATCAATTAATTGAAAAAACCAATCGTATAACCGATAAGATTTTTTACCTCACTTAACCAAGGAGAAGTAAACCGTTTGGTCCTCGGCCAAAAGATCTAATTGTTCCATGATTATTCGTTCAGATTCTGGCGCTGTGACCCAGATTTGTCAAAGTATTCCAATCAATTCCATCTACTTAACACATTCACTGACTGACTGATGTACTGACTGACATCTGAAAGCTTCAAGTCTGATAGGTCAATCTATTTGGGTGAGTGGGTGAGAATTGGCAAATATATATTCTAAAATAAAAATTATTTGAGGTGGGTCGACCTTGGGACAAATATACCACACTGAGAATGTTTTCTAGCCAGTACAGGTTTCAAACTCAAAACCTGCACTAGGGGTGGAAGCAGATTTACCTGCTCAGCTAACCACTATTATATATTCTAAAATAATAAGAAAATGCATATATAGCTGTTAAAAACAAGATTCATTTAGGTATATTAGTCTAGTAATTGAATCGATTAATATTTTAAAAATAAAATAAAATTGATTGATAATAAATATAAGCACCAGGTGTAGTTGTTTACACCTGTAACCAAAACTAAGGGTAGAGTGAAATTTTATTACAGGTTCAAAGCCTATAATAGCTAGGATAAACATTATTTTCTCCATCATTCTTACCATTATTCAATTAATATGAAGTTAAAAGTGATTTAGATGGTTATCAGAGTAGTTTCTACTACTGATAAATCTTAAAAAAAAAATAGTATTATAATTATATATACCTATTAGAAAATATATACTATATTGCTTTCATAAAAATAATTCAATATATTTCTATATGTTATATGATTTGGTTATAATAAAGAGCAAATAAACCTAGCCTATGATATAAAAGCTAAAACAATCAATTGAAATCTTCTGTTAAATTATAAACTCAAGCAAAGTTGGGTAAATTGAAAAGTCCTCAATAAAAATAATATTTCAATCAATTGCCTTGACTGGCATATTGTTATATATATTCCATATCAAATCCTTGAACTGAACAGGAGCTGTATTCAATTTTATATTGAATCATATCAAAGTGGGAGAAAAAACTTTTCTTTCTTATTGCAAACACTTTTACAACCCATTCAATTCAAGACTACATCTAGTTTGATAATCTCATAGAGGGGATTAGTCTGCGCCCATGTCTGGGAGCAGTTGGGCAAGCAAGGCAAGAGGAGCAGGTGGAAGGCCTGCAGCCTCTAACATTCGAAAATGCCCCGGAGAATCTGGCAGAATAGAAAAAAATCTAAAAAAACTGGCGGTCACAATTTTCCCAGAGATACTCACGTGGCAAGCATGATACAACCAGTATATCAATATGCCACATTCCCAGCCACTTTTGTCGGTGGAATTTGGAGTCCATGTGTATCTGGATATCTAAAAAATAGCCCTATGGGAAAAATTTTGTGAAGATGTACACAAAATTTTCCCGACCGTGGTGTACGTTGCACCTCACTCCATATTGCGCGGTTGGCTGGACCTAGGTTTTGAAAGTAAAATAGCAGCAGACAAGGCTGCAGCAGTATGCATAGTGGTTGACCTCCCCAAAGGGCAATGGGTCATCAAAACTAAATGCACCAGATGGACAAAATCAAACCAAATTTTCCTCACGTTTGACTTTTTGCCTACTACAGTAAAACGTGATATTTTGGAGCAACACCTAAAAGATGGTCTTGCCATATATAGCAAAATACAATCTTTCAAAATGCAACATTTTACGCTGATACCACACCTGTGCACTGGCAAAGCTATCACAGTTCTGACCCCAACTGAGGAGATCATGAAGGACCTAACCCAGATCCCACACTCCACCTTTATTGACATCGCAGGGCACACCACCCACCCATTCCGGGTAACCGTGGACAGCGCACCCCCATTTGCACCCACTGTGATGCGTTCAGCCATAAGGCATATGCGTGCCCCATCAAAGAGGGTGTTACATTCCAAGAGCACCCCTCGGTGGCCATGGCCAGCGGAGAGGCGCACTACAAACCAACCGCAAGCACCAAAGAGGCTTTCCCGTGGGGAGCACAAGGCTGCTACCTATTGGTAAAGCCCATCTCCCTGCAGGAGTGGAAGAAGGCTAAGCAGGCCCATAGGACCGCGGCCAAGGAAGCAGCCAAGGTCACCACCACCATCCCACACTCACAACGCCAGGAGGACATGGAGACCTTCACGGTGGAAGCAACTCGGGAATCTATCACCTAATCAGATTGGGAGGCCCAAGCTGAATGGGCCACTCAATCCAAGGATCCGATAGGAGATTTGATCTCACCCAATCGCTGCACCCAAGCCCCGGTCAAAACTGACTTGGGACCTATCCCAACCAAAAAAAAATTTTTTTTGCCCCACTTGACGGTGCACCGAACTTATCCGCACCGCAAAAAATTTGTCCGACATCGGGAAAACAAAAAGTGAAGGCCAAAGCCAACGTGACTCTTTCCGCAAAAATTAACAAAAACCCTGATAGCGTTGCTGCTAATACCTGCGCTGCTGTAAAAGCCCGTGGGGACCTGGAAGAGGCTGGTGGGCCAGGGGGCCTGCCCCCTCACACCTAAGGTGCGATGGGGGAAACCTTCACTCTAGGGATACTGAATATTGCCGGACTCAAGGCCTCCCTGTCCCAGGCTAGGAAACTGAGTTTTTTACAAAATAATTTACCTGTGGATATCCTGGCCATCCAGGAAACCCACTGTCCATGAGGTTCTGAGGATGCTTGGAAAATAATGCTCCTACCATCCCTATCCTTTTGGTCGAAGCACTGTGGGGTGCTAATTTGGAAAAACAATTTTTTTAAATTTATATCTTTAGAAACATTCCTAAATGACCGAGTGCTCATTGTCACCTTCTCATAGCCTGATGTTGCACACACAATCATCAACATTTACACCCCAAATGGTGCACAAGAGTGTCAGGAATTTTTCTCATCAGTCAAATCCCTCCCACTACCCCCAATTCTTTCCTAATTGGTGACATGAACTGTTGGCTAACCTCACCAATGGACCAGTAGACACCCTCACCCCACGCCCCACAGGGTCACGTAGAACTACACATTCTAAAAGCCACCCTTAGGTTAATGGATGCGCTGCCGTGATATGCCCCACTGCTCAAAAACATGACGTGTCCCCACATCCACAACGGCCAATTAAGGTCCATGACCCACATTGACTTTATTCTAGCACCAGCGAAATTCCAACCCCACATCTCCCACTTCAAAACAATGAAAATAGAATTCTCCAACCACTGACTGGTCTCGATAACATACCACTTACCCGTCACAGTTGCAAAGGCCCCACATTGGTGCAAAATCCACCCCCCAGAGCTTGCGTCGCCAGGATTTTCCATGTGGGTGGAAGAGGCAACTTTGGCAAAATTGTTTGTTGCACCATTTTGTGTGGACCCCATTTTCACATGGGCAACTTTCAAAGAAGACACCATCCACCACTATCGCCATCTCTCATCCAGACGCTCACGAGCCACATCGGCGGTTATATCGCGTGCGCTGGCAGAATTAGCCCACTTGAGTCCAATATTCCAGCCTCAGGATATAGCCCTGCATGGGGCCAGAAGTGGGCGGAGGCAGCAGCCCACCTCAACGCACTTGAAAGGCAACACAAACATCGGGTTTGTGTCCAATACAGGGCCACACGCATCACTAAAGGTGACAAGTGCACTGCATACTTCTTCAAAAATTTTTTTGCACCATGCCAGAGTGTGGCCTGCACACAGGTATGAAGATCGGATAATTCTATTGTGGACACACTGGCCGAAGTGGCAATCGAAATGCAAAGATATTACTCCAAGTTATACCAAGCTGAACCAATTCAGCCAGCCAAAATGGCAGAATTTCTCGACAGAGCTCATATCTGCACCATTTTCTGATACCCAGAAATAATGAATTTAATTACTCCAAACAAATTATGGACTACCATTTATGGTGCGCCAAACCAAAAATGCCCAGGCCCAGATGGCATTCCATATGAGTTCTACAAAAAATATTTTAAATATATATCCCCATTGCTGCTAGCCTCACTCAGCAAAGCCTGTTGGAAATGCGCCTCCTACCAGGAGGACATGAGGCCTTTACAGTCACACTCTTCAAGAAAGGGGATAGGCTAGACTTAGCCAACTGGTGCCCCATTTCTCTAACAAACACAGACACCAAAATTTTTAACAAAAATCATGGCTAACCGTTTAGGGACTGTAGCATCTGCCACCATCTCTCCAGAACAATTCGGTTTCATCCCCAGAAGGTTGATTTGGGATAACGTGCACTCTGTGGCTAATGTGTGTCAGTCCACAGCCTCTGGGGCACTTGTATTCTTGGACCAACAAAAGGCCTATAATAGAGTAAACTGGGAATACCTTAGGGCCTGCCTCCAACAATTCCGCCTACCTCCCCGCTTCATTAACTGGGTGATGCTGCTCACGGAATCTGCAACAATGGCTGTGCGTGGCCCAGGTTTCCTAACAGAAGTAGTCCATCCTCAAAGGGGCCTGCGACAAGGGGACCCCCTGAGCCCACTCTTATACAACTTCAGCCTTGACCTACTACTGCGAAATGTGAATGCCCAACTCACTGGGGTCCATGTGCCAGGCCAAACCCCAGTCAAGATGATGGCATTTGCAGATGATTGCGTGGTGGGGGTGTCTAATAACAAAGATGCATGCGCGCTTGAAGTCCTCATCCAGGAATATTCCCGGGTAAGCAACGCGGCACTGAACGCCTCCAAAACTGAAATCATCCTCCTTGGTCAGTTTCAGAACTGCTGGGCCCCAGCAAGTAGTTCCCAACCCAGCCCATCTGCTCACCCAAGTCCATGCCTTACTAACTCAAAACACACCACTCCACTGGTGCTCCCCTTTGTGCCATGACCTACCATAGGACTGGTATGCCATCTGGGCGTATGGTTGGAGGCAGGAGGATACGCGTCAGCAGTAATGGAGTGCCATATACTGGATAACATGATGAAGCGAATAGCCTCTCTCAGAGCCCACCCTACTACCCTCACTGGCAGGGTTGTTCTTGACAACTCTATGCTTTTATCCAAAGTCTGGTTTGGAGCCCACGCCATCCCCTTCTCCCCAAGCTTCTTCAAATCCCTGTATGCTTTGCTACAAGGTTGGCTTTGGTCAGGCTGCCCTCCACCAGTACAGCTAGAGGTCATGTTTGGCCCTCATTATCATGGTGGCATGGGCCTACTTGACTTCAAAGCCCATGCCGCCAAGATCCTAGGCACCTGGATTGCGGCCGTCACTGCTACTACACTCCCATCCCAACACTGGTCCCATGCGGCCTGCTCCAACTTCTCCCGAGCCTTGGGCCTCAACAATCCATCAAACCCCCACTCCCTGATGAAATACCTCGCATCACACACATCAGCCACAGGTCCTCATGGGACCAAAACCCACTACAAATGAATCCTACTCTCCATGCGAAGCGCAGAGTGGAGAATTTGTATTAGTGGATATATAACCCGAAGAGGCCACCCCTCTCCTCAGTTCACACAAGAGGTACAGGGGCTACCCATCCATGATGGCATGATCCCCATTCGACCCCAAGTCCTATCTAGGGTGGACTACCTGGACATGATGGACATCCCTTATTCCACTGAGACCCAAAAGACTATCTGGAAATATGCACACCATCCTCTGTTGCAGCCTCAAGTCCACTCCCATATGTGGTGCTGCCTGAGGTGGGTGTATCATACAGCTGAGCGCTCTAATACTTTATACTCATCCTGTGTCATGTGTGGCCAGTATGGAACGCTGTTTCACCACCTGGAGAAGTGCCCCACCTCTAAAGTAATATGGCGCGAAGTCCAACATCTGCTAGGCCAGGATCAAACACATCCCTTCAGTCTGTCAAGAGATATGTTTGCTTCATCAATGGCCTCCCCCTCCCCACCCTCCTTTCATGCTCTGGTGGTTGCAATCGCCATATGGACTATCCACACGATTGTCTTGGATGCTATCGCTGGCTCCATCCCCACCCTCCCTGAAGCTGTCCACAGATTCCGGTCTCATTTGGTGGATCACTTTCAAGCGTGGATGTTTGGATATCTCCCACCACGTCGCCGGCAGCTGGTCTCCTCCTGGTTCCCAGTCTGGTTCATCAAATCAGACCCCTTCCTCCACACATGCTCAATAGTGGCTACGCCCCCTATACATGTTCCCCTCCCCCTTCCTATAAGTGGCATTCCTGCTGGCAACAAGAGATAGCATCGCTTCTCTGGGGTGCCTCACCTGGTACTAAGTTTTGTCTCATCTGAGTCATATTTGGAAGTGTCCGTCCCATGGTCAGCCTTCCCCGCAATAAATAAAATAAAATATCAAAGTGGGAGATATTTTCCACCAAGATAAATCTGGCAGATAACCCTTTTAGATCCCATTATATTTTATGGTAAGCCTCTTAAAACTTGATTGGGTATGATATGACCCACCAAGTTTTCTGCAAATCATGATGGCTAATTTTAATTAAGGCTATTTATCAATACAAGAAAAGAACCAGCGAGCTATAAAATCTTATTTAAAACTAGTCAATTAAGTTATATAATGGAGGGGTAATCAAATTAAACCTACTATAGTTTAGTTGCCAGATGATTTGTGTTTCTGAATAGACTCGAATAAATTTTTGGTTGCCAGATGATTTGAGTTCCCGATTAGATCGAATTAACCTCTGGCTGCTTGATTTGCAAGTTTGATTAGGCTCAAACGAATTGTAAGTTTAGCTGACAGGATTTATAAGTTTTCGATTGGGCAGCAAAGCAGCATAAGACAATCCAGTTCTATTCAAGCGCCTAATTGTCAGCCTAACCATCCTCCTTAAAGTTGATTTTGTTTTACTAGGTTAGCTGAACGTTTCTTAAGTGCAATGGGCTGCTGTCAGAGTACTGATCGGACTGGCATTGCAGCCAACGAGTCCATCGAAAATCAGTTGAGGGCTGACAGGGCCTCCATGAAGAATGAGGTCAAGCTCCTGCTTCTAGGTAAGCTCCACCCCTCTTTAGCCTAAGCTTCAGGTGCTGGTGAATCCGGAAAGAGCACAATTGTTAAGCAGATGGAGTTGATCCACAATGGCAGCTACTCTGAGGCTGCAAAGAATGGTTTCAAGGAGGTCATCTTTTCAAATACCATCATCTCTATGCGTGTCATCCTCGAGGCGATGAGCGAGCTTGGAATTTCTCTGGGCGAAGACCGGAATCAGGCCCAGGTGGAGCTCATCTTTCAGCTTCCCAACCCCCTCAACTATTCGCACCTCCCCATGGATGTCGCCCGTGCCCTCAAGTTACTCTGGGAGGACTCCGGCGTCAAGTCTTGCTATGCCCGTTCTCGCGAGTATCAGCTGAATGACTCTGCCGCCTAGTAAGCTAAACTCTTACCCGTCGCTGATTCCTAAAGCTATTTCAACTCCGTCGATCGGTTTTCCCAGCCCGACTACCTCCCAACCGACCAGGATGTCCTCCGATCCCGAGTCAAGTCCACCGGCATCACCGAGACAATATTCCATGTGGGCAAGTTGACCTACCGCATGGTGGATGTCGGGGGCCAGCGTTCCGAGCGTAAAAAGTGGATCCACTGCTTTGAGAACGTTACCTCCATAATCTTTATGGTGGCCATCAACGAGTACGACCAGATGTTGATTGAGGATGACAACATGGTAAGCTCTTCCCAATCTCTCACCGCAACTCTAAATCGTATGCACAGATCCTTTACGCTATTCGATTCGGTTTGCAACTCCAAATGGTTTACCAATACCGCCATCATCCTCTTCCTCAACAAGATCGATATCCTGCGGGATAAGCTTCCGGTTTCTTCCCTAGCCAACTATTTTCCCGAGTATGCAGGTAATTGTGGCGCCGTTGAGGGGCTGACGATCTAGGTGGGGATGATTTCCAAGCCGCGTGCGACTTCTTCAAATCCAAGTTTCTCGAGCTAAACAAGAACGACGCGAAACAGATCTACACCCACTTCACGTGCGCCACCGATACGAAACAGATAAAGTTTGTCATGTCGGCCGTCAACGACATTGTCGTTCAGATCAATCTGAAGGAGTGTGGTCTGTTGTAACGTGGCTCCCAAACCTAATGCCTAGGGTTATCTAGGCCTTTCCTACTCGTTAATAATCGTCGTAATTATAACCTTTCCATCCCTAAACGTTTGTTCGGGGGCGGCTTACTTTATACCCTTAGTAGAAATTCCCCATCCTCCTAATTCCCTCTAAATGAGTTTTGCCGCCTTCTTGCCAACACTACTCTTTCGAACGGCTTAAGCTTACCGGGATCACTGATAGGGTCACCTTACCCGCTCGGGTTCCTTTGGCCTCTATTAAATTAAAATCTCGTCCACATTTTACTCTTTAACCCTTTGCGTTTTAAAGTGAAGGCGGGATGAGCGCTTTGCTGGCACTCTAAGGCAAACGGTTGCTGGTTAAGGTTGCTCATTCTATAGTGGCCCCACTACAACCCTTTTTAGCTGGGTCCCATAAGTTATCGAATTTACTCTTCCTGTGGTCTTCCACACGGTATCAAACCTCTTTAGTTGGGGGTTAGGATCGGCAAGCTGATCTCTAGAGCTAGGTTGAAACCAATGGGAGTGTTACACTCTATCCCCGATCAAGTTGATGCGTTGAAACATCCATTCACTTGGAACCCCAGCGCTTTATAAAAGTTAAAGGGTTGATAGTTTGAAGCGATGACCGCTTGGCTTTACTCGATCCACTCAAACCTTGGAACCAGCTTAAATTTTTTAGCGCCGGCCGTCCACTATCGCTAAGGGGGTTGATATCTTACGCAGCGCCTCGAATGATTCGGAACGGTTTAAAGATGGGAAGAAAATCACGAGCAAGTTGTTGGAAAGTGGGAGAGGGGTTTAAAGTTTAAACGGATAATTAAGCGTACGCATCTTTGATGTACAACTAACTTGTACATGATATAATCTTTCATCAAACAGGTACCAAAACCGATAGGTTTATATTTAGATCGTCGAACTGGTAAGTTGACGATTATTGATCTATAGATTATAACTATAGTTATCGATAGCACCTAGGGTTAATACTTTTTTATCGTTTAAAGCGATCGGTACGCAGATTTCAAATCCCACCCTCGCACCCTTTACTGAGCGATCTGATTCTCTAAGATCTGAAAGCTATATACTTGAAATCTAAATCTACATGTCTCGGGGTCTAGATGCTCACTGGGAAACTGCTCAGATGTTTACTCAGATAAAAAAATTGGGTTTAAAAAAATTTCACGTTTACAAACTTTTATAACCTTCAACCCCGAGGGTAACCTTTCCCAGAGACAAAATTGGTCCACTGGTATGAGGTATCAGGTATGCCGCTGAAGTCCGACCCAAGTTCGATCTTTTAAACGGATCGCTTTTCTAATGAAAAGTTGGCGGTTCTAGTTTACTTAAAAAATCAGTTCATAATTTATCTTATCCTTTATGGGTTTATATAAAGTAAGGGCATGTTACGATAGCGCCCGGTAAGATTACTTGAAACACATTTGAATAGATCGATATAGCCATGCAAATGTAGGGAACTGTGGTTGAAGAGTACATCTTTTATCGGGTAATATAACCTTTATCGCGGCTGACTTATTTTTTATTAGCACAGAAATCTATAGACTTTCTACAAGGTGTTTATTTATAAGGATATTTCATTGAAGCTACATATATATATCGAGTCCATCGGAGGAAGCTAAGGCTCAGGTAGATCAGTCACCTTGCAGCATGGTATCAACCACTTTAGTGAATATGTGGTATATAGATCGTAATCCAAATAAAATTTCTCAACATTAAAAAGATGTTGGGATAGACAAGGTAACGTTATGGCTCACAATCTAGGGTTAGCAGTTTATCGAGTTGAATTGGGCGTGTACCACAGCTCGGTGGCCTGCATCAAGCTTAAAATTTATATCACTTAACAGGCATGTACCAAATAGGCTTTTGGTAAAGCTAGTAAGGGTATTGAGGGTACCCCTATAGAACACCTGTATTGTTTTTATAGGTTAATGCTAATATTCACCCAAGATAAACTTGGGACTACAATAGCATTTATGCTTAACTTGTAAGTATCTCTGCATTAGATTACTATAACGATCCAAATATAATTACATTCTAGATTGGGACACTTTTACCCAACCTAGCAAACTTTTTAGCCCTACTATAAGCTTACTAATATATGACAGCTAAGCCTTTTTAAGGGAAGATTAACTGAAGATGAATTCTCAGCCATGATTCAATAATTAGATTAACACTCTACATAAAAGGTTCCACCCTTTAGAGTTATCTACAATTGAGCTTGTAAAGTATATAAAGGATCAAGGGTACTAAAACAGCATTAAAAATATTACTTGCTAGAAAAGAATTTGAGCTTTTATTGATATGTGAAATAAAGTGGCTCACTCTGTCAAGCATCTGATGTGCCAAGAAAACCTGGCTTCCACTGTGGGTATTCAGCAACCCATGATAGCAACCAAAATCCACAAGGCAACATCATTCTAATAAGGTGGTAAATGGAACCACTAGGGGAGATGTGAGGAAAGTATTGATCAACAAACATGGACCCCACACCGTTAGGCTAAGGATGGGCACCATTGCTATCCAGGAGTGTAGCCATTGGCTGTTGGCATCCTTATGAGTGAGGGTTGGTTTGTAATAAATTTGAGTTCTGAAAGCTTTAGCTGAACGTTGGTGCAATTCTGAGGCCTCATAGTCTTGAACTCTTCACTTCTCAGACCAACCTGTTGACTACTTGCCTCTTGCCACTTACCTGGAATCTTCACCATCTACTCCCTTTCCTGATCATGTTCATCCAGACTATCAGCGTTGTTTTCAGACACCTGAGCACCTACACTGATACTAACAAGGATTAATTCTATATTGTAGTTTGAGTTACAAGAGCTGCTTCCTGCACCCCTTGCATGCCCACACCTGAGGCAGCAAAGATAGTTACAACCAGAAACACTGCTATCACAGAACTGTCATACAGAAATGATGCCCCACCATTGGACTGATAGGAGGGATTTCTGGAGTTGATATTTTGAGTTTAAAATAAAGAAATAAATGAAAGGATTTTTGAATTTTTGTTTAAAAAACAGAAGTTAAACAGATAACCCAACAACCTTCACCATGAAGTTTGCTGGTTCTTATACTTTTAATAAGTAGAATTCCTACAGGCAAAGGTTTCAAGCTCTCAGAATCATGATACACTATTTCTGAGTGTTATTTTTCAGATTAATTAACTGACTTCAAGTTGCAATAAATAGCACTACCTCCACCTAATTTAAAAACTTGATGCTATTGCCCTCTGCCTTACACATTTTTCAATAAATTTTTGCCCTTACAATTTTTTAGTAGATAATCTTCACCTGAACCTATCCCAGGTGTCAGGTTGGCTTAAATCACTAGTGCACCACTTGTCACTTTAGGTTTAGATAGGATTTCTGCCCTGGTACAATTTGTGGTACCACCACTGTCAGAATTTAAGATAATGAGTGAGTCAAAATCTCCACTCCTGAATCAAACTTGATAAATTGACTCTCAAGCCATCATGAATGAAACCAGCCCCTGAAGGCACTGATGAGAGCCTTATCAGGAAGCATCACACACATGAAATTTGATAGAGATGCTTTCAAGAATTTTACCTCCACTTCCCAAACCTCAAGAGCCATGGCCCCATTGCAGTTATGAGGATACCATAGAACAATGAATGTGCCAACCAGGCAGCCAATCTGGAAGACTGTGAAAGATCCTGATTGTACAGGGCCATAAAAGTCATCTAGGCATCATGTCCCCGCACATCCTATAGATATCAAAGTTTTCTAACTCAATAAAGTAGTCTATTTTACCTCATCTTTTTATTTTATTGACCTCTATGCTAGTTTACAGCTTTTTAGCTCATCTCTAACTTCATCTACAGTCAAGAGAACAGTTACACTGAGAGCTACAATTATAGATTAAGGTTATGATTCCATTTTCCTTAACTAAAATTCTTGATTTATCACAAAATAAAGCCCATCCAAAAATACCTGGTCCTCCCTTATGTAAGTTGTTAATTTATTTATTTATATATAAGATCTAGTCTTGGTTTCATTCTGTTTTGTGTTTGATAGCCAAGCCTTAAAATGATACAATATAATTCCACATTCACAGCTGGGTTACAACAGGCTTGAAACCTGAAGGTTTAGAACTTAAGTGTCAACTGTGACCTTCTAATAGGAAATTTATAAGGTTGTCTGGGCTTGAGCTCAATGACATAGCCTTGTGGGTTGCCAATAGTCAGTTGAGGGTATATATCAATAAAGCCCTCTAAGAACTTGACTCACATTACAATTTGGGGTTTGTGGAGTGCCAAAACTTGGCTCATTGTGTAGCCCGCCAGTTGACAGAAGCCAATGGGGTGGGATATCCATCACATCTTGGCTTGTTGGGGATATCTCATGTGTTTAAATCACCTCATAAGCAATATTATGGGATAGTCAAATTTGGAAAAATTAAATATTACCTTTAAGTACCATTGATACCATCCTTTGGGATTTTGCGCAACCAGCACTAATTCTTTGGATCTATAAAACTCTCTGAAAGTCCTGGGGAGCACCCTCTGCACTTTAACCGGAAGGAGCATCCTTTTAGGACCAAGAAAGGGTCCAAACAGGATGATCACCCCCTCACTAACTAGGGCAATATGGCCCCTGTGGCTGATGAGAGGTGAATGATGTTGTAAACATAAAATTTGTGTCATTACCTCCTTTTTTACCACCAAAGTTTTGTAAAGAAGATTATGGGTGTGTGCCAGGAGATGGTGTTGATTCGGAGTCATCATCATCAGGAAGTTTGCAGCCTCCCAACCTTTCAGAAGGCATTCTTGTAACGCACTGGCTCCTTCCAATGAGCCACGAATGAGTTAGACAACAGGATCCATGTTACAGACCATAGGGCTGACAGGGCTCCTGATACTACTCTCCTTGTGCGCGCGCTACAAGATTGGACAAGCACCCCCTGGAAGACAGTTGCAAATATACTTAACCCCAGCAACATGCCTTGACTCCAAGACAAGGTATAAAGGAGAGGCAATAGCTCTCCCAAGCTCACTCTCAAAGTCCAATTCTTGTTGATTCAAGCCAAACATGGCTGCAGTTAGGCAATATTTTAAATAAACTCAAACTGTAAATATATGAATTTTAAAGTTCTTTTATTTAATATTGGCCAGGTTGATAGAAAACAGAACTGAGAAGCCTCCAGCTCCCAGTTCCTTCCCTATTACACATGCTACAAGCTAATATAAAATATAACACAAGCTTATGGTGCTAATCTGACTAATGCTTGGTGTAAACCTTACAGCAGGATTGCGGAATCCTCACTCAATGGTTCCATGCCAGTTCCGATTCTCAACAGTTCCGCACCAGTTCCATTTAGAATTCCAAATGAACCGCGAAACTTCCAAGCACCTGTTCCATTCCATTCTTGATTCAAATCCAAATCGAATCTCGAAACTCCCCATTTTACCTGATTCTCGTTTTCCTCGACTTGGATGCCCATCTGGCTCCTTGGCCTACTCCAAGCTCCTGCCCCTTAGGCGTCCCTGCCAGGACCAACTCCCCCTCCTCCTCCATAAATCCAGACACAGCCTGCCCTGTCTTATCAAAGATCAGGGCAATGTGATGCTGAGGATAAAACTCAACCGTCACAATTCTAACCTAGTTTATTTTTGTTATTACTAATAAGTTGATGATAATTAAAATTGAATTGTCTAAATAAATCTTGTCTTTAAAAATACCCATTTAACCTTTCTAATACCACCAGTGAAGATAAGCCCACCCCAACAGGTTTGGGAGTTCTGAACCCATACAATTCAAATTAAGACTGCTCCTATTTGCCCTAACCTTGGGCGCAACCCACTGGACGTCATATGAATCAAGCTGGCTTACCAGATGAGTTGCACTGCCAAAAATTTTGTGAAAGTTTGTATCAATCTGGGTGGTCAGGTAGATCTAAATCAACATTGGTAGCAGTTTAGTATGTTGATCCATTAGGATTGACTGTGATTGTGCTTACTGGGGTTATACACACTTTCCCTATTCCCCAAGCATACAGCGCTTAAGACAATAGGACCCAACAGCTGTTGTTGTTCTATTTTTCTCCTCTTTCTCACAATAAACAAGAACTATCCAAAGTTACTAAAGTTTGAATTGTTAATATTCCAGTTCATTGCATTAAACTTCAAGTTTCCATGTTTTCCAATATACATAATGACTAGGTCATAGTGGCCATAGTAACCATTATTTTACCTTCCCTTCTGAAGTGAGGGGTATTGGTATGGGGCCCACTTGGGCTTGTCTCCCATTTTGGATACCTTACAGCATACTGATCTTATCCTGCTCTTTGAAGTGCTTCCCTCTCAGTTTGCCAAGTTTTGCAGCACTCCAGGAGTGCCACTGCCACTAATACTAAAAATTTTCCTACACCTCATGCAGTTCCAAAATCAGATGCCTCCTTGGGATCAACAGCAGCAACCCTGACCATCGTTTGTGTCATGGTTGGATGACATAATAGTAGGCACTGATGTTAGAGATAAGGCTGGGTGACAGGAGGCCCAGAAGATGAAGCTTCAGGCTCTCCCTGACCTAAAGCACACCTTAGATCAACGCTGGGTGCAGGCCAAGCATGCCCAGGTTGATACTGATGGGGTGCAAAACGCCCAACCTCTTATCTCAGCCCAGGCCTTGAAACAAACAATTTACATCTTAAATGGAGATGGTTTGATTCGCTTGGTTGGAGAGCAAGGGTTTGAGTCCCGCTCCAGCTATGAAATTTTGACTTCAGGTAAAATAAGGCTTCAATCAATTACTTGAGTGAAGGCACTTTTGGTGTATTTTACCAAAATGGATGGAAGCATCTGTTTATTGGAGCATCAAGGCTTGGGCGCATTTCCGCAGAACCAAAATTTCCCTGGCCCATTTTAAATATGTTTTTGCGACCAACATTCCTTGTTGATCGACTTTCTTAATAAAACCCCCGTTATTTTACGTTTTTCAATGGTTCCTTGGGCAAACTTGGTGGTGGACCTCTTCAGGGAGGTCTCCAACCATGTGGGCCACTACCTTATCTTGCAATTTACCAAAATCCCAGGGGCACCTGTGGGCCGCCCAGGTCCCCTCCAGATCGAGGCACCCAAAGCCCCTGAGTCCAGCCACACTTGATTATGGACGCCCCTTTGGGGTCCACTCAAGCAGTGATGTTCCTTACTTACCTGGTATTTTATGTTGCTCTTTACACACTTGCCTGGGGTATCCTTTGCACTGGCACCACTCAAGGTGCCTTCCTACCCATTCTTTTAACAGCTAGTTCCCTAGCAATGTGGGTTTGCATCCCACATCACCTTGCTGGGAACGAGAGAGTTACAGACACTCTCTTGACAGTTTGGTTACTTGTGTGGGTACTGGTAACATTTAGTGTTCATTGCCAGCCTTCAGTTCTCCCCCTTTCAATTAAATACAAAGTTTTTAGATGGCTATACCCCTGGTGTTCTAGCTTATGTTCTGGGTGTCCACTCACCCAGAATGACAGACCAGTCTTAGTCTTATTAGCCATTGTCATGAAATTCTCCAATAGGATGGATGGTATGTTGCAATGGCAGTTGAGGTCTTGGAACACTATACATTAAAATCAAAAGCTGCGGTTTTTACTTGGCACGTCACATTATAACTCCAAGCAACTTTACCATCTCATAAACCCAAATTTATATAAAAATAAAGGCAATTGGATGTGTAAGGAGAGTGTCTATAACTCTTCTGTTCCAAGCGTGGTAGTGCTTGGTGCACAGGGACAACAACAGAGAACTAGCCGTTAGTACAAAAGTACTAAAGCCCAGCAGAGGTGCTGATGCAATAATACCTTAAGTAGAAAAGTGCAAAAATAATATAAAATAACCAACTAAAAGCAATGCGGTGCACATGGGAAGAAGGGGTAAGCTTCCTAGGTTGGAGGTAACCTGGGTGACCCAGCGGTGCACAAGGGGATAAGCTAATCATATTTAATATGGAATGGTTAACATAGCGTGAGACCTCCTCAAAAAAGATTTACACACAGAATTGTCTGAAATAACATAATAGAAAGTGGGAAAATGGGGAAAGTTTATTTGGAAAGTCAACCAACAAGGAGTGTTGGTCATGGAAAACATATTTAAACTTTTTCAGGGAAATTTGGGGTCTGCTGAAGCAGTACCAAGCACTGATTCACCAATAGGCAAACACTACCATCCAAATTGGCAGAATACACTGAAATTGACTTCACTCAAGTATTTGATTGAAGTTTTATCTGACCCAAACGCATAGTTTCATAAATGGAACAGGTTTTGAACCCCCATTCCTCAATCAACTGAATCAACCCATCATCATTAATTAAAAAAATGTTTGTTTTAACGCCTGGGCTGACGCAAGGGGCTGGGCGTTCTGCACCTCATTAGTACCAACCTGGGCATATTTGGCTTGTACCCAACGTTGGTCTAATATGTGCTTGAGGTCAGGGAGTGTAAGTCTTGGGGAACATCCCCTGGGTGTTGATTGGGCCCTCTTCCCATTTTCAAGTAAGAAGGTACCAAAGAGGGTGGCTGTACCCCTCGTTATCCAGGGCAACCTTGCCCACATGGTAGACAAGCGCTGGGTAATAGCTCTCCCTCTTTGGATCCCTCCCCCGGTGCCCACACTCACCTCAGCCAAACTTGTACATCTGATCAGGGAAATTTGTGCCAAGATTGCCAAAATGAAGTCAATCAGTTTGCAAAAAAAATGAGTGAAAACAAGCCTGATGGTCGTAATCCACATAGTCAAAAAGGAACGAAGATTGATTCATCAGCTGGAATTGCTGATGGTTTCAATTCAGCCAATACCATGATCATCAAAATTACCCCCTTCTAAAATCGTCAGGGATGATCCTCAACTTGAAGGTAGCAGCATCAGACACCATTGATGATAGTTTGAAGATACCTTCTGGAAAATTGGGCATTGTGGCTGACACAACGCTTTTGACCAAACAAACAGCCCAGCAACTGGGAACAGGCGGGTTGGGCATCCCAAATCCATTCCCAACCAATTGGGACCGCCCCTACGTGGGGTGGCCCTGGGGGATTCCCATTGCTCGTTGGGCCAGATGCCATTGCATCAACCACCAGAAACGCAGTCAAGTCCCAGTTCAGTTGTTCAAGGTCAAACTGACAGCGACTTGGCCCACCGCTGAATCCTTCAATGTCAGTTCCCAGTGAGCTTATCTGCCCCCATTCCCAAATATTCGCCAGTTAGATCAAACTTGGGGACCCAATCCCAGCTTGTTTCCTCATCAATTGACCACTATTTAATCAATTGTATCGCTCTGAGAAAATTGTTGGTCAATTTTTTCCTTAATTTTCCATTAAAAACCTTTACCAGAATTTAGTTTTTATGTTGAAAAATAAACCAACTTTTCCGCTGACACTCAAACACCCCTTGGGGTTAATGGCCATATTCATCTGGTATTTTATTATGTGCCTGTATGAGATTCTGGCTCACCGGCAGTTATTGGTGAAACTCCTTTCTAGTTCCATATCTGTCATACCAGCAGCAGTACCTTTGGTATTCTGGTTTGCTGTCTGGGTGCTCTGGCACCTAGGCTGGCAAGCCATTCTAGTTCCAAATTGCTGTTTGCCTGACAGGGAGGGCCTGAAGCTTCACCTTCTGGGCCTCCTGTCGCCCAGTCTTGTCCTTGAGGTTGGTGCCCACTATCATGTCATTTAACCATGACATTACCCTCTCCTCCCAATGGGGCTCAACCCCCTCCAGGGGCTTGCGCAAGGGAAAAGTTCTTGTGGGCTGGGTCAACTTCATAGTGACAATGGTCAGTTTGGGTTGAGATCCAGCGGCCTGGGGGAAACGCTTATGGAAGGATTTAATCAGATCTTGGGCATGCACACAGTCACGCGCTGGGACCCAACTGTTCTCTGCAGCATCAAAACCCTTCCAAGAAACCAGGTACTCAAGTCTTCTTTTAACACGGCGGGAAGCAACTATTTCTTCCACTTCCCACTCTGGCGCCCCATCCACGAGATAGGCCTCAGGATTATCTGGTGGGGGCTCTCAAACAATGTCGATTTGGCCTCATGAAAGATGGAGAAGATCTGGAATGCGGAGGGAAGATCCAACTGGTATGAGGCATGACTCACCTTTCTAACAACGCGGTAAGGACCAATCCTCTTTGGAACCAGCTTTTTTTATGGTTTCTTGATAGGGATGTTATTAGCATCAAGCATCATGAGATCCCCTTCCTTGTATGCTGGACCCACTCAGCGCTTACCATCAGCATTCTCCTTATAGACTTTCATTGCCGCCTTTAAACTTGTAGAAACCCCTGGTGGACCTTCTTGATAGTCTTGGCAAAGTCCACCATCACTTCAACTTTAGATCCAAATTTGGGCTCCATGTTAAAGGCGGGGTTAAACCCATGGTTAGTAAAAAAGGGTAACAACTTATTGAAGAATGCAAAGTGTTGTTGTAGCTAAATTGGGCCATAGGAAGGTGAGAAACACAATCCAAATGATTTGCGGCGGTGTAACACTGCAGTAACTGTTCCAATCACTGTTTCACTCGTTCAGTCTGCCCATCTGATTGGGGATGATAGGCAGTCAAATGGCAGGGGTGAATCTGAAGAGTCTTACACAACTCTTCCAAAAGACAGAGGTAAACTAAGGTCCCCAGTCACTAATAATTTTTTTGGGGAACCCCATGGAGCGCAAACACATGAGTGACGAAGAGTCTAGCCATCTCAGCCGTGGTTATTGTAGTTCTGCGAGGAATAAAGTGGGCGAACTTTGTAAAATGGTCCACCACCACCATGATGGCATCATAACCATCAGAGACAGGTAATTTCACAATGAAATCCACTGATAGGGAAGTCCAGGGCCCTTCAGCCTTCTGAACTGGTACCAACAACCCCGCTAGAGGTTGAGATTTGGTTTCATTTTGGCTGCAGATCAAGCACTCTTTACAATATCGTCTCACTTGAGCAGGCAAGCCCTTCCAATTGTATGTGCGCCAGATTAACTCTAATGTCTTCGCTTTTCCAGGATGACCTATGGTAAGTCCATTATGATGGTCCCAGATGATTGCCAGGCGAAGTGGTCCAGCAGGAACCCATAGGCGCCCCTGAAATCACACCATATCATCCTTTATGTGATAGCCCCTGGAGAGATCCTCTTGATTCAACTCACACTTAGAAAGTAAAGTAGTATATTCTGCTGCCAGCGGCTGAGAAAGGACTACCTTCCTGAACATACTATATTCCGCCGCGTTTTCCAGAGGTGCAAGCGCTGGCCCGTTGGCCAGGGGAGAGGGTCGTTGAGGCAGAATTTACTTGGAGGAATCATCACTTGGGTGTTGTGAACTTCCACCTCCTTGGGATCAGGTGCAAAAGCAGGGTTGCGGCTCAAAGCATCCGCCAAACCATTATCCTTGCCCTTAGTGAACTTGTAAGAAAAGGCAAATTGGGTAAGGGTCTCATGCCAACAGGTCTGCCGTGGGGTTAGGACATGAGGAGCGTGGTAGTACAGCAAGGCATGGTGATCTGTATTTACATGGAATGGCTGGGTGGAGCTATGCAAGTGGTGACGCCAATAAGTCAGCGCCTTCACCACTGCTAGTAACTCTTTGTCATAAACGGCGTAATTCAATTCAGGCAAAGACATTTTCTTAAAAATATCCCACCAGATGCTCTATCCCATCTTCGCCTACTTGTTACAAGGCAGCCTCTATGGCGAAGTTGGAGGCATCAGTTGACACAATGAACTCTTTTGAAGGATAGACATGGCGAAGGACAGAAGTGGACAACAGGGTGCACTTCATTGCTTGGAAAGCATCCTCCAAAACGGGGGACCACTGAAGCACCTTTGCACCGCTAGCATTATATAAGGGTGCAGCCACCTCAGAAAGATTGGGCGTGAACTTCTTGAGGAATGTACACATCCCCAAAAAGCTCCTCAATTCCTTGACTGAGGTGGGGGTGGGACACTCACGAATAGCCTTCTCCTTGTCTGGAGTTATCATGTGTACTTGGTCAAACATGACGTTGCCCAGAAAAGTGACCTGGGACTTGAAAAATTTACACTTGCTAATCTTCAGTGTAAGGCTGGCTGCCTTTAACCTCCCCACCACTTGCCGAAGGTGCACTGCATGTGACTCATAATCAAGGAAAACACCAGGATATCATCAATGTAGGCAACTGCGCATACCCCTAACAAGTCCCCCAACGCTGCATCAATGCGGCGTTGGAAGATAGCAGGGGCGTTCTTAAGCCCAAAGGGCATGACCCAAAACTGGAAAATCCCTTTTCTGGTATGGAATGCGGTCAACCACTCTTGTCCCTTTTTAATAGGAATCTGATTGAACGCATTGAGGCAATCCAGCTTGGAGAAGACCTTCGCCTTCTCCACATAGTGTGCAATCTGATAATCCAAAGGGATGCGATGTAGATCTGGTACAGTGACATCGTTGAGGTTCCCATAGTCTACACATGGGCGTAGAGTACCATCAGCCTTCTCAACGAAGAGAAGTGGGGAGTATAAAGGGGAGGTACTCTGAAAAATCGCGCTTTTGGCTAACTGCTCTTTCATCCACACATCTAACGCTTCTTCCTTCCAGACAGTCAGTGGATAAATAGGGGAAGAAATCCGCACCAGATCCACAGTGAGTTTGAAGTCACAGTTATACTTGGAATGATCAGGTAGTGCGTCAGCTGATGCTGCATCAAAGGAAAATTCCAAACCCTCCAAACAAGAAGGTAGGGGAACCTCCACGGTGGGCTCCAGCATAGAGGCAAGGTTAAGGGTGTGAAGCGGGACCAGTGGGGCAAGTCGCCATGAGCATCAGCCTCAGACAAAAAAACAACAAATGTGCAACCATTCTTTAATATTAGGGATAGGGTATTCTTTTTCAGGTTGGTTCTAACGTCAAACTTCCGCCATCACTCCACACCCAAAATGATAGGGTACACGAGGTTTTTGATAGCTTGGAAGTGATTGGACAAGTGGTACTTGCCAACCTGATAGTCCACTGTCCCAACGACCTTCAGAGTGGGAATATTTTGGGACGCCCCTTCCCTAACCATACTACCTGGCAAATAACTCAGCCCAAGGTTGTCAGCTAGGCACTGGTCCATAAAGTTTTCAAAGGCGCCAGTATCCACCAGAATAGTTATGCTGAATTTCCCTAAAAGGGTGGAAAAATATCAGTCTACCCCGAATGGTCATTATTTAAAGCAGAAAAAGCCAGTAAATCACTAGAAAGTTCCTTCTCTGGATTGAGCAAGCCATCAGGGTATGTTTTGGAATCATAGAAGGTGGAGGGATAATTGGCCACTCTTACTACTGAGGCCACATATCCCACCTCACCTTCTGCAGGTGCATATACTTTATCATATTTGAAATGAAGTTCTTTTTCCACTTCCCGAGTGCCACAGATCATGGTAGGGGTCAAACGAGGGTTCTCAGGTTTAATCTGATATACAAGCTTAGAGTCCTCATCCAGGCCATAAGAGCTAATAAACGTTTCAGAGGTATAGGTGAGGTTTTCGTTATGAAACTCATTTTTAGACGTGAACGACCCTATACCCAAACAGCAATGGAATGCCAGACGTTATCCAAGGCCAACACCACCAGGCCCATCTGTGACGATACCACTGGCATCATCAGAACATGCTGCCAAAGTAAACTCCATTTATTTAGATTGATTTTGTGAAATTTGGTGGAAAGTTGGGGAATCACAACTTTTGGACCCAGAAGCGTCCATATCCACCAGGTATGAGCATGAAGGGTGGGTACTTTCCAGTGGAGGCAGCCAAAATAACGCTGAGATGCTCTGACCCTCAGAAAAAGAGAAAACAGCGGTGCAGCTGACCACAGCCAAAGCTCACAGCTGGCACCCATTGTTTGCACTTTGGAAAAGTACTACACGGAAAAAGTTCATGCACATAAAAAAAGAGGTTGGTCAACTAATGTAAGGAGAGTGTCTATAACTCTCATGTTCCCAGATTGGTAGTGCTTGGTGCACAGGGACAACGCCAGAGAACTAGCCGTTAGTATAAAAAGTACTAAAGCTAAGCAGAGGGTGCTGATGCAATAATACCTTAAGTAGAAAAGTGCAATGAATAATATAAAATAACCAACTAAAAGCAATGCGGTGCACATGGGAAGAAGGGGTAAGCGTTTCAGGTGGGAGGGAACCTGGGTGACCCAGCGGTGCACAAGGGGATAAGCTAATCATATTTAATATGGAATGGTTAACATAGCGTGAGACCTCCTCAAAAGAGTCCACACACAGAATTGTCTGAAATAACATAATAGAAAGTGGGAAAATGGGGAAAGTTTATTTGGAAAGTCAACCAACAAGGAGTGTTGGTCATGGAAAACATATTTAAACTTTTTCAGGGAAATTTGGGGTCTGCTGAAGCAGTATCAATCACTGATTCACCAATAGGCAAACACTACCATCCAAATTGGCAGAATACATTGAATCAACTTCACACAAGTAATCAATTGAAGTTGTATCTGACCCAAACGCATAGTTTCATAAATGGAACAGGTTTTGAACCCCCATTCCTCAATCAACTGAATCAACCCATCATCATTAATTGAAAAAATGTTTGTTTTAACGCCTGGGCTGACGCAAGGGGCTGTGCATTCTGCACCTCATTAGTACCAACCTGGGCATATTTGGCTTGTACCCAATGTTGGTCTAATGTGTTCTTGAAGTCTGGGAGGGCCTGAAGATTCACCTTCTGGGCCTCCTGTCGCCCAGCCTTATCCTTGGGGTTGATGACCACTATCATGTCATTTAACCATGACAGGATGATGACTTGGTACTTTTTAGGGAATATAGATATAAATATAAGGTTTCGTCTAATCGTTTCTATCAAAGAAAATTTATATTTAACTTTGGAAAAGACATACCTCCAAATATATTTCAACTCAAAATACAAGCTCTAGTAACATTATTGCTGATGCTATCCACTAAAATAAAGTCAAATAGCTACACCTAAAGAACTCATCTAGACTTAAAGATGAACTAATAATAATTACCCACATATTCATTATATATTATGGCAATAATTTTTGTTTGCACATAGATTCTAAAAGTTGGGATTGATAAATCTGCTACAATAACTGTTACAAACCTAACACTTAGATGAGAAGTAATTCACAAGTTAATAGTACTGGACTAAGCTTTATAATATTTTCCAAATTTAGTAATAAATTGAATTTCCCAATCAGGCCAGCGGGACACTGAGACACTGAGCTTAAAAGCTTACTTCAACTAAATTAGTAAATATTTAAGCTAGCTTATACATGTCTACCTTTTCAGAATCTGGTCACATACCATGACTCCCCATCCTGAGGTTTCTAATACTTTCCCTTTCTCAAAAGTAGAAGCCAGGTTGCATTTACGCAGGTTCTTTTAATATGATGTATTAATTCAGATTATAAATTTTCTTTGCCTTGTGTCTGTCTTATGAAAATGGGGGTGGATAACCCAAACCTCCAATAGCATTTTCACTTGTCTTTGATGATAACATTGCCAGTATATCATGATTTGAGGCTACTAGGTGCAAAAGGAAGTGTTTTCTAAAATCCTCCTGATAAAAAGCTTAATGAAGAAATCTGGAAAATGATTCCTAGAGAATGAACATGCAGGTTGTAATGGTCAGAAACATCCCAGTTTCTGATTGCCATTATTTCCTTATGATTGGTGACAAGCAATGATGCCAATCAGCTACCATCACATGAGATGGTAAGTTGAGGTAATCATCAGAGCCTGATGCAACTAACAAGATCAACCTTGGAATAAGGGAAACTCAAATGAAAAAAACAATAGGTATGTGAGATATTTCCATGAAGTAACCATTATTTTGTTTAACAGATAGAAATTTGTGAGCGAGGTAAAGATCCCTGAATGCTGTGGCACTGAAAGCACAACAAAAAAGACAGAGAAAATTGGGAGCTAAGAATCAATAGTTCAAGTTTTTATTATGTGACAGAAACTTGTCATGTCAAGGAAACCACTTGTAAGACAAGGCAAGGCAAGTGAAGTCAAAACAGCTAAGAGAATGGTGAACCTCAGTTCATAAAGTGCAGGCTTGACCTTTTAAGGTCACCCTTTGGGAGCCCCTCCAAACACCAACCTTTAGGCTCACTTGAGCTTAAAATAAGGCTTTGGAGGGGCACATCTCAGTGTCAAGACTATCCCAAAAGAAATTTAAAAAGTATTTTGACTTGGTAGTTATTAATCTGAGCTCAAGTCAAAATGTAGCAATCAGCTCAACCCAGCCGTTACACAGGTAACTTGAGACCAGCTGGGTTTAAATCCTCCCATACCTTGTCATGTATACTCTTTTGTGATTAGGTCACACCATTTAATTGATACTTGCAATTCCCACCTGGTGGCAGAGGTCAGCTCGTGAAGTCACCTGCTGCACTTTGACATGTTAGGGCTTAAGTTCACCATTTTCCTGAGTAGAATTTTATCCAGGTCAATGATCACAATTAATGTAATCATATAGATTGAGGTAAATCTCCATTAGATCAGTTGGTCCAATAATATAGTAAATGGGTCCTGGAAGACCTGTCTGATATAATTAACATCAAGTGAACGTGTAAGGCCTCAGGTGCCAGCTTTCAAGCTAACATGGTTGTGCATCCCTTAAAAACCAAAAAGGGTTCCAATCCTAAGGCACTCCCTCTTACTCATTTAAATAATCTGAGGAATACCCTAGTTGAGAAATGGGTAATGGTGGGCCTCTTTCTGGCTCCTCCAACCCCTCAGTTTCACCAGGACCAAGGTTGCTATTGTACATGAAATTCTGAACAATTTACTGAAGATAACAATCCTGCCATAAATTTAGAAGTAGTTCTCAGAAAAATAGTTCTCTTGACTGTAGCCAAAGTTTAAAAATAGGCTTAAAGCTGTAAATTAGCGGAGAGGTCAATTATTATGAAAATCTGGTGTCAGGCTTTGCCTTGGTAGGTCTGAAGCCTTGACCTTAAGCTTACAATACATTAATTTATTTAGACAATTTTGGCCTATATATTATTAATTCTATAATCAATATTTAATTGGGATTAAGGAAGAAATGAATACCTTAATTAACCTAAAATCAATGGTTAATAATTCTGAATTCACAGATAAACAAATTTGGATGAATCGCCCCATTTTTACTTTACTAGCCAATAAGATAGTGAAGAATGCCCAAAACGAGTTTCTATTTATCCTGATATTAGGCCTAAGGATATATTCAATGTTTAACTCATCTACCCACCTTATTAATCACCTCATGCCACATATTGTGCCTTGTATTACCTATTCTACCTTCCTATCCATTGGCTTTCCAATGGAAGATAATGGAGAACTTTTAACTGTGTTACCATTATCTCAGTCCTGATCTCAAAGATAAAGCCCAATCTACTCAAACAATAAACTTAAATCTACCTTTATCTCCAACATTTCAAAATCTATTTCTATCCTAGCATATGGTATATGCCTATCTTTTTGCAATTTGTAATATACCCTTCCTTTATTTTATTTTATTCTTGATTCGATTCTAGTACTATTTAAGATATCATTTATTTCTCAATAAAGTTGTGATTGATTTGATACATCTTACATCATTTATTTTTGTCTAATTTATCTATAGATTGTCTGCATGAATTTCAGAGATTTGTCTTGGCAATGCTGCTTACGTTAGAGATTTCCTAGCTCCATCTAGAGATTTTACCTGTTAATGCAAACAAACATTTGCCTTGATGACGCTGATTCCGTTGAGAGATTTGCCTTAGCAATGACGTTTATTCCAAAAAATTGCCCTATGGAAGAAGCAACCCTAAGAGATTCCACTGGTGCTACCATCCATTGATAATTAAATATCCTATAAAGGACCTGCCCTTCAAAATTTGCGAAAAACAAACAGATGGGGTGAGGTTAGACTACTTTTTTTATTTAGAAAGTGTTGATATTTATAGGATTGTGGGGTCATGGTGCCTAGGGGACCTTTGTGGCCATGTACAATCAGGACCTTTCACAGTCTTCTGGATCAGCCACCTGGTCAACGCCCTCATTGTTCTGCGACGTCCTCATGTCCAGAGTGGTGGCTGATTTGCCTTTTGAGGTTCATGTAGCGGTAATAAAATTCCTGAAGGCATCTCCATTGATTCTCATGTGTGTGATGCTTCCAGACCAAAGCTATCATTGATGCCTTCAGGGACAAGCTTTATTTATGGTGGCTCAAAAATCAACTTATTGAGGCTCAATGAATGAGTATGGATCTTGACTCACTTATCATCTCAAATCCTGACAACATCCCCCTCAAGCTCTTGTAAGAGGGGAGTATAGGGCTGAAAAAATTGGCCATGTACTCTGTTCACAACAGTCCTTTGATTGATATCAGCATTGTAGTACTTTAAGTTCATCTTATGAATGACCTAATAAGGTCCATGCTATAAATCCTTGAGCTTTTTCTGCTGACCTCTGGGTCAATGATGAAAAGAGAGCTAGGTTACCCAAATTGAAAAATAGAGGGTGGTTAGCCTGGCATGGTAATTTCAGATTACACTTTAGTGCAGTTTTTGTTCAACACATGTTTGAAACCTGTACTGGAAATAAAAAAATCTCAGTTGGTATATTTGTCACAAGGTAAACCTGCCTCAATTACTTTTAAATTAAAATGGGTAAGGAGGGTCAGTAAACATCAGATTAGGATATCTCCCTTTCTTTGGTGGTGACAATGCCTTGCATATATAGGGCTTAATCTGTACAATTTTATCAGCTAAGGCCCTAATGATTGAACCTGAGTTTTCAGGCACAGAGGAGTCTGAGAAGTGGCTAAACGTTACTTGGTATTTGGGGAACACTCCCATATAGAGTTTCAAAGGGGAAATCTAAATTTTAACTGATGCTAGCTTATTCAGTAAGCAAGCAAAGCGCTGGGTAGATAGTGGTTCCAGCGAGTAAAGTTGGAGATACTCATCTTCCACAGGATAGAGACAAGGGTCCCATAGCACGTTCCGCTGCTCCTTTAGTTGATGGGCTTTGATGGGCGGTGAAACTCTGGGTAGTTCCAAAAGTGGAGTTAGTCCTTGGACTACCTGTGGGGTGAAATTTAGCTCATTGTCCAAAAGTAAATTTTGTGGGCATCCATGCTGGGTGAAAATAAATCAAATAAGGAATAGGGCCATGGCTTTTGCAGTGATAGCAGGGACAAAAGAGCTTTGGCCCATTTTGTCAAATGGTCCACAGCTAAAAGGATATGCTTGTGGCCATGCAATCTGATGGGTAGAGGGCCCACTACATCGATGCTAACAACATTAAAGAGACCTGATGGGGCCACTACTGAACGCTGATATCAGGGGCTGGCCCAATCTTGGTATTGGCAAGTCATGCAAGCCTCTAAATCTTTCTGATTGGTCTCAACTATTTGGCCTTAGTAGCGTCATTTCTTCAGCCATTCGTGGGTCTTCTTCACTGCCTCGTGTCCCACAGTCATATGCCCTTCTAGGATAACATTGGTTCAAGAAGAAGGGTGCATATAAGGGAACCCTTTATTATTGACTTTCTTATATAACATTTTTTCTTTAATATGAGTGTCTCAGGTCATTTTTCAGAGCTCAACTTGGATCTCAGAAGTCTCCAACCTCCATGATTTGGGATGATCAATTAGATAATACAGCTGGTCCTCCTTTGGGGTTAAAGCAACCATTAACGGCATTCCTGAGAGACCATCAGCATTCTGAAAGACCACTCCTTTACAATGGACTATAGTGAGATCATAGTTCTGCACCCTTAGGGCCCATCTTGCTAATCAACTACTAGATCCTTCATCTTCTGCAGCCATCAGAGGGAGAGATGATCAGTGTTGATGATGAAATGGGTGCGATAGAGATAGGGCTGGAAATGCTTGATCACCCATAAAGCAGACAGGCACTCACACTCAGTAATGCTATAGTTCCATTCAGCCTTGCTCAGGGTCTTATTGAAATAAGCTACTGGGTGGTCTACCTGCTTTTCATCATGCTGAGCTAGGATGTCCCCAATGGCAACATCACTAGCATCTATTAATAGCAAAAAAGGTCAATCAAAATGTGGATGAAAAAATATGGTTAGTAAAAAGAGTAGTATACAGCGCATTAAATGCCTGTTCTTGTTCAGGACGCCACTCTAGGGTCATATTCTTTTTTAGGAGATAGACGAGGGGCTCAGCTAAGCCAGCAAACCAGGTAATGAACTGATGGTAATAGACCACCATGCCAAGGAATATTTGAATATCCTTAAGGCTCTGAGGGTGCGACATCTTCTTAATGGCATCAACCTTATACATGATGGGCTGGATACCATCTTTGAGACCTTATGTCCAAGGAATTTCATTTCAAATTAAAAAAGAGCACTTAAAAGGCTTAAGATTTATTGAAGCCTTTATAAAAAAGCTAGACTTTCTGGAGGTGTTCCATAAGACTGTTAAAGTTTGTGAAAAAACAATGATATTGTTGAGGTACACGAAAACAGGATAGTTTCAGGTCACCTAGGTTTCCATACATGGCGCGTTAAAGAAGTGGTGAGAGTATTTAAAAAGCCCTGGGACATCCATCTAGTACTAAAAAAAGCCCTGGGACACCCTTTTAGGTTCAAATTGACCTTCATTGGCTATAAGCGCACTTGTAATTAATCTTAGGGGTGAGTTCTACTTGGCAATATCTGCTAGAGAGATCCATAAAAGCAAAGTATTGTGACCTAGCAAGAAAGTGGAGTAATCGTTGATTTGGGATGAGGGATAGATGTCTTTCTTGGTGATGGCATTGAGCTGGTAATATTCCATCACTATATGATGGCTGCCATCCTTCTTCTGAACCAACAAGAGAGAGAAGGCCCAAGGGCTACATGAAAGCATCAATAGCCCAGTTTTAAGTAGTCGTTTGAGTTCAACTGCCACCCAAGCCTTTTTGACTTAACTTTTTTGGTAGGGACGGGACTAAATGGGGGACCATACCCTGTCTCCACATGATGTAAAAATTACTCATCATTTTGAAATCATAGGTAGAGGTTAAAAAGAGATCTGAGTACTCCTCCAATAATTTCTTAAGCTAAACCTGTTGCTCACTAGTAAGCTCTTGCCCAATACAGGTGTTAAATAGAGCTACTGATGGTGGCGTTTTTAACCTGAAATCCCTTTGAATTCAAGAGCTATGGATGTCATCAAGGGCTTTTACAGGAAGGATGCGAACATAAGCAGCTGGAGTATTAGAACCACTATCCTAGGTTTGTCAGTAAGGTTAGCTAGCAACACTAGTATGGATCCAGCATAGGCAGGATCTAAAAGCCCGGACAGGTTAGGACCTCCTTGACCAATAAGTTATCTATGCCTCAGATTTCCTGCAGGTACCCAAAGGGAATGTTGATGTGAACCCAGGTGTCAATGATAACCAGGGACTATACGGTATAGTGTTCGTTTTAGGCAAAAATGGCATGACTTATTGGCCATTGACTACAAAAGGTGGCATCCATATGAAAGAGACCCTTACATGATGCTCAAGCCAGTCAATTCAGCTTTCACTCTCTAATAGGAAAGTCTGAGACTTGACCTGCGTTTTGGTGCCACATATGGTTTCAAAACAAGTGGAATACAGTGTCTCAGCATGGTAAAAACAGCTCATCATAGTGCACTATGGCAGAATAGTCTCAGAGAAACCAAGTCCTTAGGAGAAGGTCATATCTCAAGTTATCTAATGCAATGAAAGAGGTATTCACGGAAAGCTTAACAAATTGAATGGGTAAGGAATGATAGGCACCAATTTACCAAGTTCATTGCGGGCCAGATATGCTATATATCATGTAATGTGACAAGTACAGAGCAATTTTGATGCATTTCATTAGTTTAAACAAAATGACATCCACTGGGGAGCCACTGTCAACAATTGTATAAACAAGGATTTTATGGACTTAAACTGCAACGCGTGTAACCAAACTCTTGAACTGTGGAGGTAGTGTGAGAAGCATATGAGATTCATCAAAAGAAGGGTAAGCGGTTTCAGTTTCTTTATTATTAACAGATAAACTTCCTCTTTGGGTATGACAACTTCAGGTCCATTTGAGTTCACTGATTGTTATTGAGGTGGTACAGGGATGTCATCATGAAGTGCCTCTTTCTTCATGCTGATGGCCCTTTCCCACCTCCTCAGCAAGTCTTTTCCAACAAGTCTTGGCACTGTAACAGAACCTATTACAGTAGGAGCATTTAGGTCTGGAATTACTATGGTTTTTTACATGAACTTGAGGGCGTCTGGAGGAAACAGATGCAGTAGACTTGGGATGCAGGGATTTTGTTAAGCGCTTTCTTAAATTCTTGAAAGACTAAACCATTCTTCTGGCTAATAAAATGAATTTGGACCTCAGGATAAGATCCCAACGCAAAGATAACTTCAGTTATGGTATCATCCAAGGTAATGTAGTTACCAGTTACTAAGGGCTGTTCTTGGGCATAGAATCAGCTAATGAACTTTATGGGGCTTTCTCCTTTGTTAAGAAGAGTACCATGAGCACGTGCTTTTTATTTGCCAGGGTTTGGTTGCTTCCAAAGCACTGGATTAGGGTGGTGCAGACTTGTTCCCAGTTGTAGCCTTCCATAAGATGGGAAGTCATAATCTCCCAAGCAGTGCTATTCAGACAGGAATGGATATGATTCACCTTCTGTCAGTCAGTGGCCTCTACCATAAAACTCTCATAAGCATATAGGAAGGAGGCAATGTTTTCCTGGCCGGGGGTAAACCTCTCCTTAAAACCAGGCTTAAAATTAGTCATAATAGATTGGGAACTTATTGGCACCAGAAATATGTTCAGGATCAGAAATCTCAATTTCCACATAGTTGCAAGAGCCTGTTAATCCAGTCATCATCTCAAGACCTCATGGTCCTATTGAATATAGTCCCAGTTTTGGTTTAGGAATATAATGGAGGCTTTGTGAGCAACCTGTTTTTTTAATTCTTGAATGTCGGTGCTTTGAAGAAGCTGGCTTTTAAAGTTACTCAAGCATGTTTTTAACCCTCAACGTTTTTACTTAAGCTGGGTATACAAATTATTGAGGAGCCTGGCAAAGGCTCCGAAATTATCCATCTTATCTGACAAGGTCTTAATTGAGACCCTAGGGTCAAGAGGGAATCTGTCCACTCAGAACTTACACCTTTAAGCCACATTTCATACTTGATCCCATAAGGTAGCGAGAGCAGTTAAGTTAAACTTTTTCCAGGTATTGTCAGAGTCACCATTAGTTTGTACCATGGGAATAAAAGGCTCATGAGGCTCATGGGGACCTTCTGGCCTCCTAGGCCCCTCAGGCCTATACTGCTGGAGGCGATGTAGTGAGAGGCTAACTCCTGGTAGTACTGCTGGAAGGTCTGCAAAAGGACCTCAAATTAGTTGAGGGGTTGATTCCAAAAAACCTCAAGAAGCTGTACATTCTGACGAAGCTGTTCATCAAGATAGCCAAAATTCTGCTATCCAACACTGCGAGTTGGTTATGAGCCTCATTAATTAACTTATAGGTAATTGACAATGGCTTCCCAAATTGTTATGAACAAAGGAGGAGACCATGTTATAGAAATTGACATCATTGGAGTGTAGGGTTTGAGTAAGCTTGATTGTTGGAAGACTTTATGGTGATACAAACTGACTATTTGTAGGAGGTGATGTATGTTAGGATGAATAAAACTCTGGTGATAGCTTCAGTACCCAGTCAACTCTCCCGCTGGCAATAAAGCTAAGGTATATTGATTTCACATGATGGAAGTTACCAAAGAAGCATAGGAGTGACTGGACAGCCTCCCACAGAGTAAATGCCACTGAGTAATTTATAAATAATTTTTGTTAAGGTTCTCATAGTGCAGTTGATACAAATCATTTTTAATGGAGGGTAACCTAAACTGGAAGGTGACCTAAAACCCTAAGTTTATAGGACGCATTCAATGTACTTAATACTGTAAAGCGATATAAATTGAGTTATTCTCTTTGACCAATAAGCAGGTTGATTTTCTTGACTTTATTATTTTATATCTATGCAATATATATTGTTGAAATTGGCGCTAGAGCTTTGTATTTCAATTGTACAGGTAGATACACTAACAACTTAAAGTAATGATTGAAGACAGTCCTTTGGCAAAAGTTAACATAAGAAAAAGTGGTTTCAGCAGCAGGTTTTTAATTAAGTAAACAAGATTGCACCCTGTATCATTGAATACTACCAGAGGCTCATGAGCTTGCTCAAGTAATTGTTTAGATAGGCTGATACATCTTGTTACAGAAAAATCTTTCTCCCCCTTTGCCAAACCTCCTCAGTTATGCTTCCTCTACCAGCGTTCTCATTAAAGACTTCCATAGTTACTAAGCAGTACTCCAAATTGATAGACTAAGTTCTTGCTATCTAAACTGGGTCAAAATTAAATAATTAGAGATACAGGTATTTTTCACACAAAAGGTGTAATCTACTTAAATCAAATTACTGGCAGATCAGCCATAGTAAATATAGTACCCTATAACTGATGTTGTTTAGCTGGCATGCTGCAACATAGATTAATTACGCTGAGAAAAATAAGAGGAGATTTAGTAATTAAGGCTGTGGTGTCAGCGGAAGATAAAGTAAGGAAGTGAGAACTGTGCCAGTATGATTTTAGGGATTTTATTAAGTGTAGATTAATACATTAGACCACTAAATATAAAAGCTAGGGCTTATGGTGTACTAATTACTATACTGATAAGATCCTTTATCTGCTATTAGATAAATTATGCAATCAGGTATATAAAAATAATGTAGCCAGATGGTTGGTCAAACCGATTACAACATATCCCCCCACTTGGCCAAACATCATGTAACAAAGATGTGTGGAGGTCAACTAACTCAATGAGAACATAGGGCCATCAGCCCAGAATTATGCGGATATTTCTTCAAGGAATTAGCATGCACCCAGTTGATAAGGTGACCTTAGTAGTATCCTTTAAAGTGTAGGCATCTATAGATGTCTTCACAACAATCTCAAAAGGCCCCTTCCATACATGCTCTAACTTTCTTGTTCTTCTAAATCCATCATTATCATAGTACAAAACTAAGTTCCCTACAGTAAAGTAAGGTAACGGCTGCCAGTCCTTATTATTTCATTAGTAAGATCTTAATTTCTGAGCTAGAGCATTAGAATAGTTGGTTCTCTGTAGTTATATTATTGTCAGGGCCAATGTTTCCTAGTACTTTATGGGAGTTAGGGCTTCTTGACCCTAGACAGGAATATAGCTATTGTGAAATTACCCTTGGGCTCCGCTAGTGTGCCAGGCCAACCAATATGAAGACCGGCGGCCCTTTGCTATTTCGCCTTCATTGGTGTACCAACCCTTATAAGTACTGCGTCCAACCTACCAACTAATCACCAATGGCTTCGCCTTTAGCCCAAGGCATCCTCAGCGTGTGCCCCAGCAATTCCTGCCCCCTTCCTGGGCGGCTCAGGCACTCCCGCGCTGCCCCACCCTCACAACCCTTCACCAACCCATCTGGGCATGCCCCAGCGAGTCCATCTCCCTTCTTGGGCGGCCACGGCACCTCCTGCGCTGCACCCCACTAGGGTTGGTGGCTATGCAGCTCACCCACTGGTAGCCAGCTGCCCAGGTTCCCACTAGTTTCTCATAAGGAGGAGGTATGGGAGCTGGCAGCACCAGCCACTTCAGGAATGATTACCTGCGCCTTTGGGGATCTTCTATACCACCTTCCTCACTCTAGTTGCACTAAGCTACTTCAAACAAACAGAAAAGATGGCAAATGAGAGATGTTTATTAGGAGGGAATGAATGACTATTTATACTACTTTCAGGGCTACTGCGCCCAAGTACTCTTTGGCCAATCATCTGCCAGAAAGCCCATTGGCCTCTTGATGTCACAACTCTCTATCAGATCGAAAACTCTATTTATTCATACTTATAGTAATTCCCTCCAGATCTGCTCACTGATCAAATATAAATTAGGTCAATCCATCCTTAGAATAAATCGCTGGTCAATTTTATATAAATTTGTATTTAAATAAGACTTTGAGCATCCTCAGCATTAGTCGCCGGTGCTCCAAATTGGTCAGCAAAACCATTGTGGATGAGTCATAAATGATTCATCATCTTTCTGCTGGAAACTCTCACAACGATCTTTGGATGGCATTTTGGCAGTGAACACAGCTCCCGCTGAACCTGAACTCGATCAAATTTATAACATTAAATAGTATCAAGCTAGGCGATTAGCCCGCAATTATGCCTGACTAACTGAAACCCCCAATTTGGATACTATTGGAAGGATTCATCTGGTTAAAATCCTTACAATAGCACTGAGGGAAGTGCCAGTTGCTTCCCATAAAATAAAGTAAATGAGGAATGCCCCATGGATGAGTGATGTGATATATTATAAACAGGAATGGCAGATTTTAAGAGAAGATTCCAGCTAGACGCCTTTGCCATAATTATCTTATGCAGTTCTAACAAGAGTATCATTAACTCATTTGATGTAGCTGTTAGTCTCAGGATGGTAGGGCATAGATAATACCACTCATATACTCATTTAGTCGTTAAGCTTAGAAATAACCTGAGATGTAAAATTGGTCCCATTATCCATCAACAGAAACTGAGGGCAACCATGCCAAAAAGATGTCTTCTATCATAAACTTAGCCGTCATCATGGCGCCTAAATCTTGAACCGCTTTGGTCTCCGCCCATTTGGGAAGGTGATTGAGGGCCATGATTATATATTTAGTTTGTCCTGAAGTATTGGCCAGAGGCCTCACAACGCCAATAGAAATGATACACCATTTGAAGTTAGGTTTAACCCGTTGATAGGAGGTGGCTTTCTAGTAGGTCCTTCCACCTGAAATCCCTTACAGAAGTGGAAGGTTTCATGAACGTCATTTTTCATAGATTCCCAATAGTGATGCTTTTTAATAAATAAAACCTTCTATTGAAACTGCCATGCCCTGTTGCCTGATGTGAGCTGATAGTAAAGTTGGTTCACTCCTTTGGTCAGGGTAACCAAAACTGCTAATCATGGAAGGTTTTATTAAGCCTCTCATCCTTACCACATTGTTCATCTTTGATTTTTCCTAGGATTACTAAACTTCTGCTGGTTCGTTGTAATAGTTTAATTATTCATTTTATCAAATTGTTCGTCAGCAAAGTTGGCCTCTAAGGCCATGGTGAGAAGTTGATATAGTTCATCAGAGTTTTGGTGCCTTATGCAAGGTTGATACTGAATTCCATTATCATAAGCTTTCAATTTCAAAGCCCATTAGTCTAAATTTTTCTGTATCTTTTAGATTCTGTAACCAGTGAAAGGAGGCATGATCAGTCGCTACAGTGAAATGCACTCTATGGATATAAACTTGGAATTGATTACACACATTGATGACCAATAAGAAAATACTCTTGGCTACCATATAATTATGTTTGTGGATATCCAACGTCCAAATGCAGTAAGTATGGGATGCTCAACCCTGTCAGAGTTGATTGTGACCACGCTGACCCAATGGTGGTGAGAGACGCATTCATTTGAACAATAAACGGTTTTCAAACTAGGATACTTTAGCAGTGGCTCTTAGGTAAGGTAAAGCCTGAGTTTATCAAAGGCTAACTGACAGTTCCCAGTCCACTTAATGAGTGCTCCATTTTTGAGGAGGTAAAACAACGGATCACCTATCTTAATGAAATTCTCTAAAAACTGGAGATAATGACTGATCATTCCAAGAAACACTTAGATGTCACGCTTGCTGATAAGTCACGCCATGAATTTAATAGCCTCAAACTTCGCAAGATGGTGCCAAAATCATTAATTATCAATTAATAAATGCCAGATATTCTAACTGCTTGCAGAATAAATTACACTTATGTGGCTTGAACTCAAATCAGCCAGAGAGAGGCAGCGGAATGCTCTTTCCAAATGTTGCAGATGCTCTTTAAACATTTGAGAGAAAATTTTTTATCATCTAAGAAACTAAGATAGGAAATTTTTAAATCGCCTAAGTTATTATCCATAGCCCTTTGAAAGGTTGCAGGGGCGTTGCACAACCCCTTCTTCAACCTAGTGGGCTGGTAGAGACCCTGATCCATAATCATGGAGCATTTTTCCTGCTCCTCCTTGGGAAGCTCTATCTGCAAATAATCTGATATAAAATCCATATTGAAAGGTATTGTGCTCTGTTTAAGTGATTAGAAATTATCAATTTGCAGTAAAGGATAAGAATCCTTTTTAGTAATATTGCTGATCTTGCAGCAGTCTATTACTACACGGCTGGAACTGCCTTTTTTAATCAACACTGTGGACGTCCAATTCTCTTAGAGGGCATTAGCATCCCATGTTGCACTAGCTGATTAATTTTTGGCATAAACTACTTAATCTACCGCCTTTGAACATCTAATTGGACAGAGGCGAATCAGTAGATGAGATCAAGTATCAATATGGTGTAGCACATTGTATGCACAACCCAAAACACAATCATCTTTTGTAAAAATAACCTTATACTTTTATAAGAGGACCAACGCTTAGTCCTTCTTTTCCTCCATTAAACCTGAGAGGCTTTATTGAGGTACTAAGGAGCAAACAATTGCTCAATGTCGCTGCTAAGGCCTAGTTCATCCAAATTATAATAATCAGAAATGTTCTGAACTTCCTTGACTGGCAACCTATGAAAAAACACAATAATATAATGTTGCGTTATCTGAATAGGGTATGCATACAGACTAGCTTAAAGACCTGAATTTATCCAAGGACTGGGAGGTTAATCCCAGGAATGGCAACAGGTTTTGAATTGCACGACAGAATGGCACAAGTATTTCGTCATATAATCCTTGGGTAATTTCCAAATTGTTTTCTGTTCTCACATGTCGCGAAATTGACCTTGGGCTCCGCTAGTGTTCCAGGCCAACCAGTATGAAGACTGGCGGCCCTTTGCTATTTCGCCTTCATTGGTGTACCAACACCTATAAGTCCTGTGTCCAACCTACCAACTAACCACCAATGGCTTTGCCTTTAGCCCCAGGCTTCCGCAGCATGTGCCCCAGCAAGTCCTGCCCCCTTCCTGGGCGGCTCAGGCACTCCCGCGCTGCCCCACCCTTGTGACCCTTCACCAACCCATCTGGGCATGCCCTGGCGAGTCCATCCCCCTTCTTGGGAAACTATGGCACCTCCCGCGCTGCACCCCACTGGGGTTGGTGGCTATGCAGCTCACCCACTGGTAGCCAGCTGCCCAGGTTCCCACTAGTTTCTCATAAGGAGGAGGTATGGGAGCTGGCAGCACCAGCCACTCCAGGCGTGATCACCCGCGCCTTTGGGGATCTCCTATACCATCTTACCCACTCTAGTTGCACCAAGCTACTTCAAACAAATGAGAAAGATGGAAAACTAGAGATGTTTATTAGGAGGGAATGAATGACTATTTATACTGCTTTCAGGGCTACTGCGCCCAAGTACTCTTTGGCCAATCATCTGCTGGAAAACCCATTGGCCTTTTAATTCCAAACCTCTATCAGATTGCAAACTTTTCATTCATACTTCATACCGATTCCCTCTTAGATTTGCTCATTTGATCACCAAATTAATATTAAATCAATCCATCATCAGCATAAGTTGATGGTCAATTGTATATAAACTCATAATAAATAGGAATTTGAGCATCCTCGGCATGAGTCACTGGTGCTCCAAATTAGTCAGCGGAACCATTTCAGACAATTCATAACGGATTCATCAGCTTTCTTCTGGAAACTCACACAACAATCTTTGGATGTCATTTTGGAAGTGAACGCAGCTTCCATTGGACCTAAACTTGATCAAATAGATAACATTAAATAGTGTTGAACTAGGCGATTAGCCAGCAATTATGCCCAACTAACCAAAACTCCTAATTTGGATAGTATTGAAAGGATTTATCTGGTTAAAATTCCAACACCAAAATTATTTGATGGCCCACTGTAATGATCAAATTTCAATTAGCAAGTAGCAGAACTTCCATAGATTCCGCAATCTGGTTGGGTAACTACTGCATTTTGGGCCCAAATTAACAAACGCCCTACAGGCAACATACCATCTTTGTATACTAGATTGACAACCTTTTGAGTTTGAGGCACTGGGGTCTCATTTTTACAATTATAAAATAATGGAAGTGTTTGTCCGAGGATTTCCAAAGTATTCTCTTCAAAATCAGCCTTAACTCCATGGGTTCTCATAAATGAGTCCCCAATATGGAAATCAAAATTTTGATTTAGGAGAACAATAGCAGAAGTAGAAATCATTAGGGAGTCAAATCTCGGTGGCAATGCACTATACGCTCTTTCTGAAGTGGTAGTCTGAGGGCTAACTGTAAATATAGTTTTTGGTTATTTATGTATGGTGTTAGGCCAAGTCTCTTTACAAGTTTAATGGACACAATATACACTTGTGCCTAACTGTCCACAATTGCATAGACTTTAGAAAATCTATTAAATATCAATATAGGTGCATTCAGAAAAATAAGCTTCTATCAATTTTTATTGCTAATAGTTCTAGAGTGTCTGCTTGACTTAGGAAATTATAAATCTCTAGGCCTAGCTGAGGGCTGGATATAAAAGTCTCAATAGAAAAAACCAATTTGACCCCATTCAACTGAGGTATATCGCCAGAGGTAATGAGGAGAATTTGTAAAACTAACTGTTAAGCATACAGTTTTGCCACTATTTTTTGGCGCCAAATTGGCTTTGCATTTCTTTGTGGAATGGTGAGTCACAACGATCATATCTTTAACTGGTACTTTCTCAACTAACGGAGGCAAGGCGGCGTCATCTTCCTTCCACCAAATGTAAGGTGGAGTCAGAGACTTTTTGTACTTGAGATTATTTAGAAGAAGCGGATGTAGAAAAATCCCTGTTCTAAACCGTAAGTCTTTTCCCAAGTCTGGCTCTTTCACAGGGTTCACTAAATAAGCCCTAGCCTTACACTTGGCTTAGGGCAACGATTGTCATAAAGCCCCATATTCTTGCAAAGATAACAAATGTTCTGATGAATGACAGGTTTCTCAAAATGAGGGCTATACACCCAAGTTAATTTATTAGTAGTGGACATATTCATTTATATTGAACGTGTGTCTACCATGAAATTGAATTTGACAAACCAAAAAAGTAAAAGTTCAATGACAAAGGTAATTTACCATATGGGTGTTATTATTTTTACTCATTCAGGACTGGTATCAAAAGGCAATACAACTCCATGTAAGGCTTGCAGGCGTGGAAAGAGCGATCTAAGCATCAAAATCAATTATAAAGTTAGCTTTAGATAACGTTTGTACCTCCAAATAAAACCAGTTGGCAAACACTTTATTGTTTAATTTTCTAAAACTATATACTAAGGAATTCTATCTTAAAAGTGGTCAACCTTTCAGCTCCACCAAACTCCTTGATAAGAAGGGCCTTGGCGTTAATAGTAAAAACTCCAGATTTCTTTAGTCTTGGCATAACTAACTCTTGACTCTCAAATTACAATGTGTTCATTGTAGCTGACAACTTAGTGATATCAGCCTCTTTGGCCATGTTATTCAAAAAAGACCAACAAAACTGTGTATGTTAGCATTCTTACTAAACTTATGTAGATTCACAGGATTAACCAGAAATTGATTTTCATGGCTGCAGGGCCAAGGGGCCTTCAGTAACCCTATACTACTGTGAGCCGCCATATTATCAGGTTGCTTGGAGGCTGTAATGGTCAGAACAGAGGGAAAAGCAGAATGCTAATTAAACATAACTCATGCACCATCACCATCAGTATCAAGTTCCACCGGAAGGATTCCCCTAGCAACTTGACTAAACATCACAGGCAACTCTTTTGATGAATCTCCAATGTAAATTGGCTCATTAATTCAGAAAAACTGTAGAGTTCCTGTGAATTGTATCTTTCATATTGACAATTGTTTAGTTATTGGACTGGAAGTCCGCTCTTAAGGCCATGTTTTCATTCTCTATGGACCTTACTTGCTGTTCCAAGTTTTGATATAATGACCATGTCCCAATATGATATTAAAAATTAGGCCAATGTGAGACTTCATTTCGCTCATAATTGACTAAGCATCAGAACGTTTTGGTAAGGCCTCAAGGCCTGGCGCTTCAATAGCCATAAGTTGCACCACCTTTTCTGAAAAATAGTCCCTGTCTAAGTGACCAGACTCCATAATGGTAAATTATAACCAGAAAAAAGGGTGTGGCCCTGTAGTGAGTATCAAAATTAAATCTGGGCTAGGGCTTCATATTTCAATTGCACAGGTAGATACAATGACACAAAGTATTGTTTTAAGACAGTAACTTTTGGCAAAACTTAACAAAAGAAACAGTGATTTCAGCAACAGGGTTCTATTCAAATATACAAGAGAGCACCATGTAGTAATGAATACTGCCAGAGACTCATGTGATTGCTCAAGTAACTTTACAGATAGTCTGATACATCTTGCTAAAGAAAAAGATCCCTCACCCTTTGACAAACCTCCTCAGATATGCCTCCTCTACCAGAGTTCTCATTGGTACTTTTGATAGTTATTATGCAGAACTACATATTGGTAGAATAAAATCCGCACTATCTAATTTGGGTCATGATTTGATTAACTAGGGCTATAGGCATTTTTTACAAAAGTTATAATCCGCTGAACATTCAAATTACTGGCATATCAGCCATTATAGGTATAGTACCCATTACCAATGGTTTTACCACAGCATGGGGCAACGTACAATAGTTAAGCTGAGATAAAATAGTAGGAGTTATAATAAATAAGGCTGCAGCGTCAGCAGAAGACAAAGTAAGGAAGTGAGAAATTTTCTGGTGGGGATTTAAAAATTTGATTAAATGTAGAATAGTACATTAAACCACTACATATAAAAGCAAGGGCTGCGTAACAAACTAATTACTATACTGATAATATCCGCTATCTAATTATTAGTTAAAATGCAATTAAGTATATATAATATGTAGCCAGATGGTTGTTCAAAACAATTACAACAAAAATTTTACTTGTATAGCTTGGATCCCCCTTTAGTAAGCACCACTTTTCCCAGCATAACATTTCTCTTGACTGTAGCTAAAGTTCAAAGATGGGGTTAAAGCTGTAAACTAGTGGAGAGATTGATCAAACGAAAATATAGGGCGATATAGACTAACTTATTTGAGTTAGAAAACGTCAATTTCATAGGATGTATGGGGACGTGGTGCCAGTGGATATTTGTGGACCTGTACATTCAGGATTTTAATGTCTTCCAGATTGGCTGCCTGGTCGACGCCCTCATTGTTTTGTGAGGTCCTTATGACTGTAGTGGTGAGTATCACGCCTCACAAGGGTTGGGAAGCGGGGATTAAATTCCTGAAGGCATCTCCATCTGTTCTCATGTACATTATGCTTCTGGATTGAAACTCTCATCAGTGACTTCAGGGACAGATTTCATTTATAATGACTTGAGAGTTGACTTATTGAGGCTTAATCTAATAGTAGGGATATTAAATCGCTCCTCATCTTAAATCCTGACATTAGCCCTGCAAGAGCTATGAGAATTACTTGATAAATAGGCTTAGGGGACTAAATTACTCGTGTCTTAATGATTTACTGGCCTAAGGAATTGGGAGCCTAAACTTCAATTTAATTCCCTAATATATATAATTGTATAACAGATAAACCTGGTTGTTATAATTTTGGTGTAATTGGTGAGATATGCTGGAGGGTTGCACAGAGTTAAGCCACTGAGCAATAGAACTGAAAATATGACAATATCGCCCTTGAAACAAAGTATAGTTATTAATATGTATGGAACAATTTGCTTGAAGACAGCTTTATTTATTTTAATATATATACAGCGGATCATCACTGTTCCACTCAATCTATACTACTAACAATCCTCCTCTTTTAATCAGCTCATATTGCTTGTATCTCAATGACTTTTTACAATACCATTTCCTTGGCTTACTTATTCAGTTCAGCCATGTCTCATTGATTCTGATTTTTCTTCATTCATTTTATTCACAACTTCATCATTTGAGGCGATTTACCAACTATTCGATGTATATCAAAATATCCTAATCACCTCATTTGAAAGCAATCCAATAACCATCCATTCTAACTCAATATTGCCTAATCCTAAGACGCTCAAATATGTAACTAATACTCAGGCTCAGCGGATTCTACCCATTCTACTGTAACGACTTAAAGCTTATTGTACAGTCATATAGAATTGCGACATTACCCCCTTGACTGGATGGTAAGGATTCTAATCTTTATAATCCCTGTGGAACTTTGTGTGCACTCAGTTGATGACCTGACCACTAAAATGTCCTTGATAATATGCGTCAACACCTGTCTTCTCAATAACTTAGAATGGGCCAATATAGATACTAGCCAACTTGTGCTTCTGCCCAAAGCCATGTTGGTCATGAAATAGAATCATGTCCCTATCTTTAAACTTGGCAACTCACTAAACAATACCTGATTGGCAGCTTGAGTCTTAATATTCTTGGCTAAATTGAAAGAGCACACTTTGGTTTGAAATTTAATTAATGTGTTGGCTAGGGTCATCATATAATGTTGGTGATCCATTCTTCTGGTATCTTCTACAAAGGCATATAGCAGCACAGTAAGAGCTGAGTGTCATCCTTACAGTAATTGGAAGGGGCTCTTCCCCATGGAAGAATAGTAACTAATACTATAGGTGAAGATGGCTATGAACAGAAGGGAACTCCAACCTGAGGGTCAATCCACTACTAATTTATGGAGTATGTTCACTAAAGTCCCATTGACCCGCTTGATCATTCTGTTGGACTCGGGGTATATGGGATTGTCAGAACCCCACAAATGGCCATCAACTCATTGAGCTTTGGTAGGATGTGGGAAGTGAAGTTAGTTCCATTATTAGTAAGAAGGAACAGAGTGTAGCCATGTCGCTAGATGATACATTCCATTATGAACTTGGACACAGTGATCACCCAAATCTCGTATCACCCTTTCTTCAACCCACCTAGTCAAGTAGTTGATTACTGCCAGAATGTACTTTGATCAGCAGCTCCCGTTGGCAGAGGGCCAATGACATCAATGTAATCCATTTTGCCAAGAAAAGTGTGGTTCCACTAATCAGTATGAGGTCTTCTGGTGGAACATATTTTCCACTTGGCACTGGTGGCAGGAGGAGATAGTATAAAGCATATCAAAGTTCATGCTTTCCCAGTAATACCAAGTCTGCAACAATTCCATTGACTTGTGCACACCACCATGCCTGACAGCCCTATGTGCGCTCATGAAAAATGTTAGGCCGTGCTGAGGGTTTCAGGAAGTTCACTGTCAAATTGTGATCCAATTATAAAACTCACCATTCCGCTGGAAGGTATTGGATTGCATTTCATTCAAAAACCTTTATGTTTGAGGCAGCTCATCATTATACTTACCACTGAGCATCTTATTGTAAACATTGTCACTTAGATCTGTCATAACTGCAATTTTTGGTAATCTCAACAAACAGTCTGCATTCTGGTGTTTGGCTTCTGGTTGGGGAAGAATCTCAAAATTGTAAGCCTGCAGTTTAAGGGCTCATCGGGGTAGATGCCCCTCAGGCTCTTTAAGGTTCTGCAACCAGCGTAACAAGGCATGATCCATTACAACTTTAAATTTAATGCCATGCAAGTATACTCTGAATTACTTATAAGCATGGATAACTGTTAAGCACTCTCACTTGGTCATGGTATAACTACATTCGTGGCAGTTCAGGCTTTGACTACAGTGCGCCACTGGGTGCTCCTCTCCTTCATCATCTTTTTATTACAGGACTTCCCCAACAGCGGAAAGGTTGCATCCGTCTGGATGATAAACTCTTTATTAAAATTGGTATAGTGCAGCACCAGCGCACTGATTAGAGCCGCCCAAATTGTATCAAAAGAGCATTGTCAACGTTACGTCCATTCAAATGCAGCATTCTTCTTTAATAACTCAGACAGCGGAACTCCAATACAACTAAAGTGGGATTATAGTGGCGGTAGTAGCCAATCTTCCCTAAAAATACTTATATATTGCACTTACTGTTTGGGGTAGTCATCATCTGGATAGCTTCCACTTTGCTGGTTGAGGCCGTAGCCCTGTCACATCTACCATATACCCAAGGTACACCATATGATCCTTAAAATAGTGGTATTTCTGGGGCTTGATCTTGATGTTGGCCTCAGTCAACCGACGGAATACCTCCTCCAAATGGGTAAGGTGATAAGAAAACGTTCAGGAGAATACATTGATATTGTTGAGGTACACAAGGATGCATGACAGCTTCAAGTTGACAAGGATAGTGTCCATTGTCAATTGGAATGTAGATGGGCCATTTATAGCCCTTGTGGCATATGTGTCAGTTGAAAAAAATTCCTTTTGACGTAATAATAGCACAATTCTCATGTTCTTCCACAGATAACTAAATCTTCCAATAGCCAGATATCAAATCCATCGCCAAGAAATAACAAGCTCCTCCCAACTGGTACAAAGTATTGTTGATTTGTGGCAAGGGGTATGAGTCCTTTTTTGTAATGCTGTTGAGCTTGTGGTAGTCTATTACTACTTGATTGGTACCATCCTTCTTTTTAAATTAGGATGGGTGAAGCCCAAGGACTCTTCAATGGTTTAAGCATTCCTTGCTACAGCAGCTTGTCAATTTCATCAGTGATGAATTCCCTAGCTCTCTAGATTGGCGGATCAGATGGAACATGATGAGGGGATGATCACCCGTGTCCAGTTAATGTACAAGTCCCCACGCACACCCTAAATCATGGTCATTGATGGAAAAGATCTTTTTGTATTTTTGAAATTAATGTTTCCGCCTGATCTTTCTGATCTTTCAATAGCCTCATTAAATTTTCATGCGGCACTACTGCCATTATGATGAGCTGCAGTTCAATGGTGTTGGGATTTTTGCCCATATTCCCAACTGACTAGATTACCAGGGATCGCTAGGGGATAATTGCCTAATATGAGGTAAATGGGATATTGGTTGATCCTGATTTTGGGGTAACTATGTTTGGGGAATTTTAGGTTATTCGCCTGGTCAGATCAGTTAAAGATTGGTCTGGATGAATGCTTAAGATTTCTTCAGGCAGAGTTGCCAATGAAATAGGGGCATCTGATAGTTGATTAACTATTGGGTGTACCAATTGGGATCAGTTAGGTTTCATCACCAACCAATTGGGAATTTAAGGAATAAGTTGTAAGGCGAGTGATGCCACCTGCAACTAGAAAATCAATCAGTTGGTTTGTGACATGCCTTAATGGGAAACAAGTCCTAATGCCTAAGCAGGTCGCTTGCCAAATAAGGTTGGTTTGTTTGGGTTGAGAGGAAAACATTAAGGACACGTTTTCTGACTCTTTCCGTTTTAGGCCTTGAGGATGTCCAATGATGGAATTCTAGACAGGCTGGGGAAGACCATTGCTGCTGAGATGAGGATGGGTAATTCAATGGCAACGGCTGCCATTTCATCAAGGAGGTGCCAACTGAGGGTTGGGTGCCGAATTCCATACTATAAATTCCCTAAAGAATTCACTAATAAAAGATAATAATTTTTCATAATTTACCAAATCATAAATTACCAAATCAATTTCAGTAGAGTATTAGCTTAATAAACTTTATCAGAATCCGTTTTGAGTTCTATTCTTTCTTTAGGGTATTATTGCTGTGTGCAATAATTAGGAGACTCTTTAAGATAAATAGTAAGGATCTGAGCGGGTATCCAGAGAAGAAGCTGAATTGAATTGGGGAATATTGCTAACTATGTGTCACAGAGAAACTGTAAATAGGGATCTGAGTGTAGATCAAATTATGTGGTATGAGGGAACAAATCCCTATCTAGGACATCATAAGTTTTTTTGAGAGGAAGTACTGACTGAGCGTTAACCAAAATTTAATACTTCCATTCAACTACAGATAATAGTCGCCATGCTATTATCAATGATTTATCAACTACTATTATAAAATGTGGAGAATTGCATAGAACCTGAACTTGTGCAAGTAATATATTTATAGGGGTTATTGGCCGAGAATAATCAGGAAAACTAAAATTTTTTACATATGGGAGGATTAAATTTATCCAGCAATATGAACTCATGAACCCAGAGGACCTCCTCAACTGGGATCAAATGTATTTATGTCACTATTTGGTACCAGCAGATTCACATCAGTATGCTCTAGAGATTTTCTACCAAGGCCTTGATCTCCCCATGTCCTGGGAGTATTATGCCTGGAGCCACATAGAACTCAAGCTGCAATTGCTGATAGGGCCCAATGTCCTCCCCATAAATCCCATCAGGCACTTCCACCTCTAACTTGGTGTTTATTATTACTTTGTGTACGGAGGGGATAGATATAGGCTAGCAGCTCTAAGTGGTAGCCCTTGATATTCATATATGATGGGGAAGGGCCCAGGTTTTACTCTTTAGTTGATGATAATGAACCAGAATCACCCCATCACCATATGTAAAGTTAATATGACTCATGTGCACCTGATCCTTTGGCATTCCACTGGAGGTAAAGTAGATTGGGACGGTAGGCTTTTCTTTCCACTCAATAACTCATTCAAGCGAATTTAAAATTACAGAAGAACTAAACAACTCTGAAAAACTGACACACAGAAAAACACCAATGTCCTCATCCTTACCGCCTGCTGCTCCAAAATGTGGCAGTGGCAAAACCCCTAGTGTCTTCCGCCCAGCGGGGAAACGCTAGCAAACCAGATCAACCAGCCCCCCAATTCTTCAGGTCAATACATTCCCCCCAAGGATCTCGCCCTCCGCCTCGCACGTTCTCAAATGGTGCCTCATAGCCCCATTGTGCTCCCCCAAAGCAAGATGTGATTTGGCCTCTGGGTCAAATATGGCAACTTTTTCCCCTATAACAACAAACAATTATAGAATTAGCCCAGGCGCTTATGCAGCATGCAGGCTTTATTGACTTCCTCCCCTATAAGGGTTACTTCAACCTTGGCTTCACTTGTGAAGCTGATGCTGCAATCGCAGCCAACATTCCCCTGGTGTTCCAAGAAACCCCCATCCCAACCACTCGCACCCAGTTGCTGTCATGGTCACATGTCATCATAGTGGGGACCAACCCCAAGGATAAGGCTGGGCGCCAGGAGGCCCAGAAGGTGAAATTACAGGGCCTCCCAGACCTTAGGCATACCCTAGACCAACGCTGGGTATGGGCAAAATATGCCCAGGTTGGTACTAGTGGGGTGCCAAATGCCCAGCCCCTTATTTCGGTCCAGGCGTTAAAACGGATGGTCTACCAAAATTATGTGGACAATCCATTTGGTCTATTGAGGAACGGGGTTTTGAAACCCATTCCATTTACAAAACAACGCGTTCAGGTCAAATCCAACTTCAATCAATCACTTAAATGAAGTTGGTTTTGGCATATTTGACCAATTTGGATGGTAGCGTTGGACTATTGGTGGGTCAGTGCTTGGGCCCACTGCAGCAAACCCTTATTCCCCTGTCCAAGTTCAAATATGTTTCCCTGACCAACATTCTTTGTTGGTCAATTTTGCATTAAACAATTTCCCCATTTTTATCTAACCAAGGTAAGACGACCAGGGGATGGACATTACCAAATATATGTAAAACTAAGGAAATAACTGACAAATATAAAATTGGGCACCCCAGGGTACTCAAGTTACCCTGTTGCCAGCGGGACTGCCAGGTATGGGGGGTTGGTACGCTACTCTGAGGGGGTTTCCCCTGCTATGGAGCAGGTGTGAAGGAAAGGGTCTGTGTGGAGGAACCAGAGTGGGAACCATAATTCTATGAGCGCTTTTTGCCTTGGTCTCATATATCCATAGAGCCAGGATTGGAAGTGCTCTAGTAAGTGGACATGGAATCTGTATATAAACCCATGAATGGTTGGGACCGTGCCCTTGAATGCTTCTAATGCAATTGTGTGGATTGTCCACATTGCAATGGGTATTATTAGGGAGCGAAGGGTAGATGGGATTGGTGACTCAACCTGGAGCGTAAAGATGCTCTTTGATATCGAGAATTCCTGTTCGTTTTGGATCTTAAGCAGGCGTGCGACTTCCTGCCATATAGCTTTGTTTGGGGGGCATGTTTCTAGGCGGTGATGTAGGGATCCCTCCCCTCCACAACAATTTCCCCATTTTACCGTTTTGTTTATGTCTTTTCTAACAATCCTGTGCGCAAACCTCTTCAAGGAGGGCTCGCGCTCTGTTGACCTTGCCATTTTGGACACAATAAGATTATCCCCTCGTGCACCGTTGGTTCTCCAAGGTACCCTCCAACCTGGGTCATTTACCCCTTCTCTAGGTGTGCACCATGGCGTTTTTGGCTGGTTATTTATCGCATTTCTTTGCCTGAGTTACTATTGCTCTAGCACCCTTTGCTGGGCACTAGTAGCTTTAGTATTAACGGCTAGTTTCCTTGCGTTGGCTTTGTGCACCGTGCACCACCACGCTGGAAACAGGAGAGTTATAGACACTCTCCTTACAGTTGTCTGATGACACCACTATTGTGGTTCAATTTGCAGGCCTCCCCACCCACCTATCCATTGAAACTTTATACAACAAAATAATAGCTGGGTTGTCAGTATATGGAGTTGACCCCATTTTACAATTTGTGGTTCCTAACAGAGCCAATTAACTTGTGAGCCCTTTTGCCTTTGCAACCATATGCTCAATACCAAATGAAATTGCCATTTTGATTCCCCCTTGCACCGTTGTCCCCTCTGTCCCTGACCAACCTTTCTGGTCCAGAGTAGATAAGGGGCACAAGATATGTCCCATTTGTAACAACCTGGACCACTCAAAGCGGCGCTGCCCCACCATAGCCCAAGCTGGAGCCCACATGCTCGACTCCCCCTATGATGCTCTCATAGCCAACATAAAAACTTTTTTGAATGGTTCACAATCCTCCCTCCCCATACACCCAAAATGGTAGATGCAACTGCCACAGATCCAACCAATAAGGAACTGACATAGCAAACTACCACTCCTACTCCAACTAATCAGGAGCCTGCATGGACCCCAGTAAATTCAAAAAAACCCACCCAGCCACCCAATACAGACCATCCATATGGTGATCAACCTATCATCTTCAACCAAAATACCTGGGATTATTTGGAGGAAGTTGATGATCTGGGAAATACCATCCCGGACTCAGTTGAGGCCCCAGGCCTTGTAATGTACCTAAACACAGATTATGAAGCTCAACTCCTAATTTGAGGCTATGCTCTATGCTCTGATGCTGATGAATTCCAAAGTGACCACCAACTCACCAAAGAGGCTGTTGCCTCCCCAGATTGTCACCCCTCCTAAAGGCTGTAGCAAAATCAGTTGCAGTCTTGGCCAGGGGGGTACCCGCCCCTGTCCTTCCCCCCATGCAACAAAATCATAAAAAAGAATTCCTCCAATTCCACCAAGTGGCTTACAAGGCAGTAAAAAAAGTTGTGATGGAAGCAAAATTTGGCCCCAAGACCCACATTAACAGCAACAACATTGTCACCTTTACCACGCTACCCAAAGTTCGCCTTGAGGCTGAAAAAGCCCTATCCAAATATATCACAACCCTCCTCATAGCTAAATTTGAGCTTCCTGAGCCACTCTGCTACCTCAGCCCCCATTTTGAGGATGCACCCACACCCATGCTCTCAGCACTCTGCTGTACAATGTCCAACACAGAGGAGGAAGATTGGCCTCCCAATCCCAAATCACCCCCACCATGGATGCATAGCAGTTTACTGCATCTGACCTGAAAGATTCATTTTAGTTTTTTATTTTATTTTATTTTATTTTATTTGAGTGATACGCTCATCTCTTTCTGTTCATTAAATTCTAGCTTAGCAATTTTGCTCCTTGGAGCTCAGCATTGTCTGTCCCTGGTCAGCTTGCCTCAATTAAATAAATAAATAAATAAATAAATAAATAAATGAAGTAGACTGGGATCCGCTGTCCCAGAATTTTGAAGGTTTCCATCATCATATCAACAACAGCTTCAAAGTATCACATAAACGTGGTTACAGTTAACAAGTCATAGTTATTGTTCAGTAGCACTATCACTGGGGCTACAATGATAAATGACCTGAACTGCAAGGGTAGCACACTGTACGCTCCTTCAGAGACCATGCTTTCTTCGCCCACAGTCCCATACACCATACAATGTTCCACGTCAGGATTTAGTGACAACCTTGCCACCAACTTTGTGGACACTATGTTAATTGGGGCGCCCATATCAATTATAACGTGGATACAGGTTTTTGCCACAACAATGTCACAGTATATACATTCAGAGTAGGATGAATTCTGTTTGTTTACAACATGGACATTTAACGGTTCTATTTTCCCCAAAAGCTCATAATACCCTCCCCAACTTTAGGGTACTCTTTAACAATAGCTTCCACAGGGAGGACAGCGTTTACCCCTCTTAAGAGAGGCGCATTCATGAATGGATCCGGTTCATCTGTTGAAAGTTGGTCAAACATTTGGCAGAGATAAGGCTTCAGTTGCTCCTGGGCCCTTCTTCCACCATGTCCTTGATTTGCGCTTTTGTCAGTACATTCACCCCTCCAACTGGCTGCTGGTATAGAAATGCGTTGTTGTACTGAAGTACTTCCATTGAATATATGGGGATAGGTTCAGGTGGGGCGTTTTGGGTCAGGATAGCGGAGATAGAAAGTCCTGTCTCTACACTTCTCTGACTTTTCAATGATTGTAATAATCCTGTGGTAGGTAATGGACCTGACAATTGGGTGACCTCTTGCCAGGTGCCCAGAGCAACCACACTTAAGCAACTGACCCCATAGAACCAGAGTCCTTGATTGTTGTAAGATGGGCCATCTCAAAAGTTGGACTGGGGTTGAGCAGTGTAAACAGGCCCCACCCAATAGCTAAACTGCTGATGGCAACTCAATTGGGAGCTAGGCGCTTAGTGATAATAAGGCTGGGGGTTACTAAACGGATGCTGAACCAAGCAGGGTAATTCCCCCAAATAAGAAAGACCATCAGCAGAGGTGGTAGGTTTCCACTCTATATTGGGCAGAGGAAAGGTAGCGGATAGATGACGCAAAATTCAAACAATTTAAGTAAGTGTACGTCATCCTCCAGATATTAAGCCATGCTATTGTAAAGGTTATGGTATGACTTCACTGCGGAGTTCATTGCTATGCATATGTAAGATTTAATTAAATCCCTGCCCCAAGTAACACATGAGATTCTGCCATGAATTGATCAGCAAACATGGTGAGGGTCTCATTACGCTGAAACCCATTGGTCAAGGACTCAACCTTCCAAAGTGACATCTTCATAGTTCCTCTGAACAACTTAAGCACAGTATCCTTCACTCTTGATAGGTGACGGAACTGTCTGGAAGATGGCAAGTAACTTGGTTGCTGTTTCCAACATTAAGGCTGAATAGTAAAAACTTTGCTTTATGCTGGTATGAAGCTCCTTCTGTTGCAAACTCAAATTGCTTAAAGAAACCATGGATGTTACCATCATGATCAAATGGAGGAAGTTTATCAATAAAAACCTCCTGTAGAAGCCCTTTCTTTAATTGGAGCACAGCATCCAAGGCAAGCTTGAGTTCCGTATATTCAACTGGTGCAGCGTGTTGGGAGGATTCCTTGTCAAAGTAAGCCTGATGCAACATGGCCGGCAACTGAGAAACTTTCTTATTGTTTTTGTGATTGATCAATGGGACCCCTGTAGTGAGCACCACTGTTATAAATTTGGTGGTATCTCAGAGATACGCTAAAGGGGTTTTGCACAGGGTTAAGCTCACTGAGCAATAGGACTGATGATATGACAATTATCATCCCTGAAATAAAGTAATAACTTTTAAAAAAACGAGCAATTGCCCCAAATAAACTCTTTATTTATTTTAATATATATACAACAGATCCTCACTGTTCTGCTCACTCTACACTACTAACAATCCTACTCTTTCAATAGGCTCATCTTTCTTATATCTCAGCGACTTTGGACAATACCATTTCCTTGCTTAGTTATTCAATTCTACCATATCTCATTGGTTCCAGCAATTCTTCATTCATTAAGTACATAATCTCCCCATTTGAGGAGACATAACAACTATTTGTCATACATCAACATCTCCTAATCGCCTCATTTGGAAGCAATCCAATAACCATCCATTATAACCCAATATTGCCTCATCCTAGAGTGCTTGAAAATCATAACACATACTCAGGATTAGCAGATTCTACCCATTCCACCGTAATAACTTAGGGCTTATTTTCCAGTCATATTATAATCCTGACATTGGTAGAATAAAATCAATAGTATACTTTGTTGTAACTATTGAGATTGTAATTTTCAACTTGGAAGATTGCAAGTACAACCCTTAAAAATCCATGTATAATCGTCACTTATTACATGGTTGAGGTTCCTTATAAACTCACAACAATAATCTAAGACCACTTGATACACCCAAACCAAAGTTTAAAATTCCACATTTACACAAGAAAGGCATGTGAGATAGGGTTTGGAAAATTCATCTTTATCCAAAATGGCAATACCAAGGCTACTATTGCATCATTGAGCTCCACAACATTGTTCTAAAGCTAGAATTATTGTGACCAAGTTTTGGAAAGAATCATACATATGAAATATTAGTTACTGTCCATACATAAATTTAAGAGAGTACCGCCATTATCACCACTTGTAGTAGCAGACCAGGACTGTTTTAGGCCCTATTTTGCCATTGAGGATTGTTATGAAAAAGTAATAATTTCTGGGGAATGTAAATCTCTATTCCTGTAAAATATGAGATTAGATTAAATTCCTACTTTTTTCAATTTTAAGTATCTAAACTTATCTGATGGAATATTAATATAGTTCTGAACTTGAGGATTGTCAACACAATTTATAAAGGCGTCAGCAGATGCCAAAACTTATAACCCAACTCATCAACTTTCAGTGGCTTTATCTATTTTAATATTGAATAAGCCTTCTTTTTGCTCAGACATTTCTAATTGAATTTTTAGTTTTCACCTTATTATGGGAGGGTGTAAAAAATTTTAGAGGGTTTAGCCCCTATTTTTTGAGAATTGGTTAATGATGGGCTTTCCACTTGCCTTGTTTCATTTATAAACAGATCTTATCTCTAAAAATATTCCCTTGATTAAATTATCATAAAATTTAATGGGATAAAAATTGTTACTGGCATTGATCTTACCAACTTTAGGGCATTTGTAACGCACAGGTTCTTTCCAATGTGCCACAAATACATATGGAAACACCAACAACATAAGAGCCATACAATTAACAGGCGAGGCAATATCTGTCATTGTGTATGTGCGCTATGTCTGTAATATATGATATAATACCAGATACTGTCCCCATGATGATCATTACAAAAAACATCCATTCTCCTCAAGACAGTGCTAAGATGGAGGCCAATACTTTTCTGAACTTGCTATCAAAGCTTATGATTTGTAGTAGTTGTCAAATAAATCAAATAATTCCCCAATTTTTATTTTTAAGTTTCATATTTTCAAACGACTTTAATAAAACTGTAGAATCTAAATTAGAGCCTTTTGACCTTTCTTCCCTCTTAATATATCATTACCTAAAAAACTAACCTTTTGCTCAAAGTCACTTTTGAGTGATTTTATTTAAAAAAGTAAGTAAACAACTATCAATCAAATGCCAGCCACTCCCATTCAATCCTCAATAATGTCAGATTTTCTGCTGGCTGCTCCAGTGTGGGGCAGCGGTGAAACCCCACCCAGCGTTTTCCGTCCAGTTCAAAATGCGCTCAGACTGCTTTATCCAGTCCCACTAAGTCCTTGGGTGGGTAAATCCGCCCAAGGATCTCGCCATCCACCTGGAAGGTACCCAGGCTGTGCCTCACAGCCCACTCGTTCTCCCCTGCGCCCAGCTCCATTTTGGCCTTTGGGTTGAGTATGGGAGATTGTTCCCATATGAGAAACAAGCAATTATAGACTTGGCCCAGGTGGTGATGCTGACGGCCAGATTTATAGACTTCCGCCCCTTTAAGGGGTATTTTGACCTAGGCTTCACCTGTGAAGCTGACACCACCACTGCAGCTACAGTGCCCCTGGTCTTCAAGGGCACCCCTATCCCAACAACATGCATCCGCTGTAAGTCTTGGGGACCAGCCTTTGAAACTGGATAGGGTTCAGCACCCCTTTCATACGAGGAGGGGCCCAAGGCTCCAGTAGACCCTCTATCACAGCTGAGTAACCTCGCCTATGTGGTAGATGAGCGCTCAGTGATGGCTTTCCTCCCCAAAGCCATCCACCTCCCACCCCTTTCCCCCTCTTCAATCCTTGTAAGATTGATAGAAGGGGTCTGCAGGGAGATGGCTCACATCAGGGGGCAGGGAGAGGGCCCTTAGGTCACCCACTCCCCAGGCAAGTCATGACCAAAAATTTGGAAAATGGCAATTCCCAATATTGGAGCCTGGTGGTAATTTCTGGACTGGGGGAGATAGTTTGGGCTGGCCTGCTTTGGAAGCCATATTAGAACATGGCTTGGATTGCAAACCCAGTTCCGAATGGCTCAGATCATTAGGTCCAACATTTTGAAATGGATTCAGGAAGTTCAGATCTTATGGGCCGCCTAATCATGGGATTGGCCCAAATTGCAACAAACCAGATCCATGAACCCCTGCCTCCTGAGACAAATCTGGACCGCCCCAGCCAAGCTAACAGGCCGATTTGAGTCATTGGGACCTGGATTGGCAGTATTGATTTGGCTTGGTCCCAAGAAGTTGGAAAAATTTGCAAAAGTTTTCTAAGCTTTTTCCTGAATTGGGAGCCACCTTTTACCCCCTCTGAGCCAGCCAACCAAATCACTTTCCCATTCCCCAAACGACCAATCCTCCAATGCTTCCCCATGCCTATCTCCCCATTTAAAAGTCAACTGGCCCCACTGAGGGCAGTTGTTGGTTCATTCTTTTTGCCTTTTGTTAAAATAAATCCAATAATCCACCTAGTTTGCCGCGGACTCCATCTGCTTTAACACAACTAAAAAAACGATTCTGTTGATTGATCTAATGAAGCGCACCATCGCCCAAATCCTTTTCCCGATGTTCACTGACTGGATTATATGGTCACTCAATCCCACCATGTGGCAGTGGATCATAAATGCAATAGTCTGTCCTGCCCCCAATGGCGAACCTACTGCTCCATTTGTTTCCACGCATCCATTAAATTGAGGCCCTTCCATCAATTTGGGCGCTGAGTCTGCCAAAACTGCTTCCCAGTTAGAGCAGCCTTAAGGCATCCCTGGCCCGCTGTGCATGGGTTCATCTTCCATGGCCGCCCCTGCCGCTGCAGGCCCAGCTCACCAGTGAGACCTAGAGTGCCCCCTCCAGAGGAAGCTCAGTCTTAGTACCTCTTATGGGGTTTACCACACTTCTACCCATATTCCCAATAATGTGGCGGCCTCTGTGCCGTCTCCCGCTGGCGCGCAAGCCCCTCACTTGGAATCTGAAGGCCAGCAACCGCGAACCCTGGAGGAGTTGTCATCCTCCCCGCCTCTCCCACTCATGGGGGTTGCTCCCGCAAGACTTGCAGTTGCCCCCAATGCAACCATTGGTTTGCCTTGGGGACTTTAATACGTTACTGAACGTTTGCTTCCCTCATGTTTCTCATAGATCCCCACTTCTATTAGTCGCCCAGAATGCTATGCCTCTGGAATTCTGGGGCCTCCACTAGGTGCTTGAGCACCCCAACTGTGATCCCAGTCTAGTTCTTCTTAGCCGTATCTGTGACACCTGGCTCCTGACACTACCATGGTAGTCCAGTTTGTGGGGTTGCCCACCCATCTCCCCCCTGCAGTACTCCATCAGGAGTTGATGGAAGGTTTGGCCGCATATGTCTCCAACCCCATCTTTCAGTTTGTGGTCCCCAATGGGGCCACTCGCCTAGCTGGGCCTTGGGCATTTGCCACAATCAGCCCAAAATTTTCAAAAATTGCATTGTCACTTCCCCCCGCGCCATCATTCCCTCTGCCCCTGACCACCCATTCTGGGCCCATGTCAAGGGTAGAGGACAATCTGTCTTTCCTGCTTTGAGTTAGATTACTCAAAGCGTAAATGCCCATCCCTTGCAGCTTCCTCAGACCCAGCGCTGTCATCATCTGGCCCCCATTTAGCCCCGCACCCTTTGCCTTTCTGGCATGAGGTACAATACTACCCCCTCCACCAAAGTCTGCTGCTGCTTCAGACCTGCTGCAGCCAACCAGCCCCTTCCTCAGGCCAGTGCCACTTGCTCCTCATACAATCAGAAAACAGCTTGGACTAATGTGGGTTCCCATTTTATCCTGCAATTGCCAGCTGCACCACTGCAATTCGCTGACCCCAATTTTGAGTTTGACATGAACCCATGGTCCTCATTGGCTGAAACCAATGAGATGGGTAATTTAATTGAAGCCTCGCAGCCCACATATGATGAATTTATCCAGGTACAGAAGCTCAAACTGGTCGCTCAACGGTTTTATGCCCCCCAACCAGACGCCTTGGAGTTCTGCTCAGACCACCAGCTCGCTATCATGGCAGCTGCTCACCCTGATGTAGATGACATCCGTGAGATGACTGAGTCATCAGTATTGGAGCTAGCCATGGAACTCCCTCCTCCCATCATCAAGCTATCCACATTCCAGCCTAAAAGAAATACCATCCAATTTGCCCACAGGCGAGCTAAGGAAGCCATCCAGAGAGTAGTTTCTGCCTCGCAGGCCAACCCAAGAGTCACCTGCGCCTCCATGGCTTTACCGTCCCAGCTTCCTGCCCTCCACATTAAGGCCAAGGCCATCATTTCCAGATACATTGCCTGCTTACTGTCCTCCAGTAAATTCCTCATGAGCTGATCATTAGCATCCTTGCTCCCCATGTTGCTGATCACCCCACCCCTTTGCTCTCCTCCTTGTCCCGCGCTCTTGCTAAAGAGGAGCATGGGGCTGAGGATGAGCCCCTTGATCCTCCCTCCCCTTCCCGCATGGTAGGTTGAGTGCCTCGGCACTGTCCCACCTGGTAGTTTGTTGTCTCAAATGTTATGTTTCACCCGTTTGTTTTGAGAAATTATTTTCATAAGTTTGAGTGGTCAGTTTGTTCAGTTTTTTAACTCTTTGAGCTTTGGTAATGTCCGTCCCCTGGTCAGCATGCCTTGTAATAAATATAGATATATCATTGCCTCAAGAATTAATTAGGCGTACAATGAAAAAGGCTTCTGAGGAACACCCAAGTCATTTCATGATGAAACCATTCACTCTAACCCACAACAAACTGAAAAGATTAAATCACAAAGAAGTCTTGTTGGATTTTATTCAATTTTGCAACCCCATTTTAAAAACTCAGATAACTGCACCTCATCCTGTTTTCATGCAGGTGCGTCTGAAACTTCCTCTAGGCCTGCATTCTTAGACAACCTACAATCTACCATCTTGCCTTTGAGCCTAGTTCCTTAATATGAGTTGAATCCTCGTGAATCAATTCAATGTGACAAACAGGCTTCTCCTGACATGTTACATCACCCACTGTGAAGCAGAAATCTCCTGGACCTTCTCAGGACAATGAAAACAGCCCTCCTGATAGTGCCAAATAGATTTTCCACTGGATAACACTTACACTTCGTCAAGAACCTTAAATGACCCTGGACACATCAAGTATCAAAGATTTATTCTACCTCCTACTCCAAATGCTCATCTCTCCAAGGAAACAAAGGACCTGTTCATTCTGACTTCTCTATATTAAAAAACCACAACTGTGATATATGGAGCATCATATGGGCCCTAGACCCCTCTGAAAAATTTATCTCAAACATAACTCCATTGACATTGTGGAGAGTTCTATATGTCCTAAGGCCATTGGTTCCATCTTTTGACTTCTTACTGGCACAGCAAAAGTTCTTTGACATCAACAGTACCCAGTCACTAGGTTTAAACTGTGGGTCCTGTGCTTTATGCAAATCTACTTGCTGCTTCTGTTGAACAATATCCGCTCAAGTTCCCATGCAACGTACCCAAGAACAATACCTATGGTCCAAGCCATTACATCCACCTCCTAGAAATCCTCACTATATAACCCTCAATCAACTGAGGATTCAGTTCATGATTGGCAAAGAACAGTCACATCTCAGTTGAATCTTGTCATTTGTTGTTATATGCAAATTGATCCAAACAAACCCATAAAACCCAGTCATCTTATTTCAAGGAGACATAACAGCAAAGATAATGCTCAAGTACTTGAGGAACCCTTTCTGTATGACCCTTCAATTGGGGATGGTATGCTGATGACCAGCACAGATAGTCTTTAACTCTTCAAGTATATGAAACCAGAATTTCAAAGTGAACTAAGGAACCTAGTCCGAGACAATCTCTTCTGGCAACCCATGCCACACAAAGACCTTGTATACAAAAACCCTCACTTTTCTTCACTAAAAGTAGGTACTGCAAGAGAAAAGCTCCGCATATTTGGTCAACCAGTCAATAATTACAATAATGTATTCTTCCCCTGAACCTTTAGTAGGCCTGTTATGAATTCTACACTCGCTGGGTCCCATAATGATCCAGAGTCTGAAGGAGCTTCAACTTATCTGTCAGAGTCTTCCTTGGATGTTTTGACCTAGCACAGGTCAAAAATGCTTCCACATATTTCAAACCAGTCACACAAAAACCTGGCCACAAGTAGTTTCGACTTACTAGTTCCATTAAATTTTTCAACCTCAGGGTGGACTGCCTACTTATGATAATCCAAGCTCACAACACCTCCTTTTTTAAAGTCCAATAAATGAACTTAAACCCACGAGTTATAGTGCAGCATTCCCTTTACTTTGTACATATGGTGTTAGTCTCACTGTTGACCCTACATTAATTTGTCTAGTAGTTGTCACCCAAATGTCATACGTTGCTGTGCCTTTCAAATCTGGGTGTGCAAACCATTCCCCTCATCACCAAATAATTGTGAATTTATAAGGTTCAGCATGGTTGCAATGATAAACTCCTCTAGTACCTCTTTTGAGTATGTCAGCCCTGCATTCCAAAATAAACCAACCATCAATGGTATTTTCCTACCCTAATTGGTATTCAAGCTAAGTGTTCATACTGAATAATTTTAAATGCAATAAACTGCCTTTGGTTTTTCTTCCAAAGAAATTGGTAGTATTTGAGGGCCTTATGATATGTTTGAATCACAAAAGGACAGTGAAGACAGAAGATGATGCTGTCATTTTCTCAGGGCCAATAACACCACCAGCAATTCAGTGTCACATATGTGGTAGTTAGTTTTCTGATGGTACTATTTCATGACTAAAATATTAAACAAGGCGTTCCAGCCTGTAAGCACCCTCCTGTAGCAAGACTGGCCCCACAGAGAAATTTAAAACATCCATATCAATTATAGTTGGCCTCATGTTTTTTGGATGGGCCAGCAACATAGTCTAAAGTAATTTCTCCTTCAAGGATCTGAACGTCCCTTCCTCCTCCACCCCAATATGAATAGTACATTTACAGTCAATTGTAGGAGGGGGTGGGCTGCTCCTGACAAGTCCTGCAGAACCGCATTGTAAATCAAATGTCCACAAGAAACTGTGAACCCTGATATGATTGGTCAGAGCCTTTCAAGCTCAGACAGCACGCAACTTATAATTATAAATTCCCAGGCGATCCTAAAACACCATATTTCCCAGAAACATGACAAAACTCTAGTTAACCTCTCATATTGGTGGCTTCAACCTCAACTCTTCCCCCACAACTTCTCCAAGTCTTCCCGCACATTATGCACATGCTCACTTTCCAAATGTGAATACATCAGTATTTCACCACCCCTTGGGTTGGGACCATCTAGTACTAAAAAAATACATTAGTATTTCATCCATAATGACCATGTAACAACAGCTGATCATTCCCCCTAAGACCTGGCCAATCACATGTTAGAGCACCGTTGGGTTTTTTGCAATCCAAAAGGCTTTACATTGTGTCAGGATCTTGGGTGCGTACCACAGAACCCTTTTAAATTATTGGCCAGGTGAACTAAATCCCAAGGGTGTTGGTTAAAACCTTTGCGCTTCTTTTTTTAGTACTAGATGGTCCCAACAAAACCTTTGCGCTTCTATTAGGCAAGAAGTCCTTTTATAAGATACTTGGTATGGTAAGGCAAGTCCATATGAATTACAATTTTATATTAAAAATGAGAAAAGGAGAAGCAATTAAGTTTTATTAGCTTAGTAGCAACAATATAAGGGAACAGGGAGGTGTCTCAAAAAAACCAACCAACTAAGCTTAAATTTATTAAACTAAATGATTCAGGGATCTGATGGAAGCTAGTTATCTCAGTTGGGTATGCTGCACTCACTGCATGGATTGGGTTTATACCCTGAGATTAGGTAGCTTCAAGGGAGCATTAGTCAATCACATAAGCTGGGGTTGATACCTAACTTTGAGTCATTGAATTTCGGCAGGGATTATCCCCAACAAAAGTATAGGCTATATGGTCATATTGAGATCGATTCCTGTCAGCTGACACATCTAAATCTACCGTTCAGGTGGATATTATGACAATATTCCCTAATAGATCCTGTCAAAGGGGGGAACGGATGGAGAAAGCAACTATGTACACAGTTTTTGACTGTACCCTGAACAACCTCTACGATTGAGTGTTCATTGCCCCATCTATATATGACTTGGTAAGGCCCTGACCATATGGTGCCCAATTTGTTGTCATGACCTCTAGTCCGGTGATGGTAGAATAGGATTAAGTCACCCAGTTGGAAAGAGTGTAGAGGGTCATGCTTATCACTAATAAAAGCAGTTTTTTGCTGGTTGTAGCAGACAGGTTTTGGAAGTCAGGGACTGAAGTCTGATGATTTTATTTGTAATGCTTTACATAGTGACTTTAGGGGCTTTGGGGGAGACTTGATCAAGAATAGCCTGTACTTTAGAAGTCAGATGGGGATTTCTGCCATACAACACTTGTAATAGCGACATTTTAGTTATTTGATGATAACAAATCCTATAAGCCAAAATTGCACTAGGCAAATATTGGGGCCAGTGAAGGGTGTCAGTAATAGCCATTTTCTGGATGGTTTCAGTTAGAGTAACATCTGCCCAATCTACCATTCCATTGGTTGCAGGATGGTAGGGGGCGGAGAATACCTGCGTGGCTCACATCAATTTGGCTAAATCTTTCACCAGTGTCAAGCGGAAATTTTGCTTATTATTGGAAAGAATGATGTTAGGGCATCCACGTTGGGTGATAATTAGATTATATAAAAACGTGACGGTAGCTTTTGCCAAATCAGAGGGTAGTGATACAGCTTCAATACACTTATTTAAATGATCCACTGCTAGTAGGAGGAATTAATGACCATTAGAGGCTCTAGGGAGAGGTCCCACAACTTCCAATGCTAATAATGTGGAATGGTTCACAGGGCGGAACCACTGGATGTTGTGGTTGGGAATTAGGTCCAGCTTGGCTTTTACGTACCAAACAATACTCTAATACATCTTGGATCAAAATAAGCATTTCTTCCCGATAAGATTGAGTTTTAAGTCACTGGTAGGTTTTTCAAATTGCCTCGTGGCCAACTTGCCAATGTCCTCTAATATGACATCAGTTTAAGCTGAGGTTAATACATAGGGCAACCATTTTTGGGGCACAAGTTTGTACAGTTGGCCAATTTTAACTTAAAGATCTGCCAATTTTATTTTAAAAGAATCCCTTTTAAGGGTAGGGGATTTATCCTTCCATAAATGCGGTTAGATCATGAGGTTGTAGAGTTGATCCTACTCAGGGTCCGTTAAAGTTAATATAGTAAGCCAAGATAGGAAATTAGTATTTTTTTGGATAAGACCTGGTTGATGAATACTAGAAAAGTCGTAGTATTAAAGTTTTAACGCCCATCAGGATAATCTACCATTGGTGTCCTTCATTTCTGTAGCCATTGTAAGGAAGCATGATCAGTAATGATGGTGAGATGCTTCCTGTATAAATAAGGTCAGAAATCCTTAATATCCAATAGGACCACCAAGCATTTGCGTTCCATAACGCTATAATTGCGTTTAGGCTTTAGATATGGTCTTGCTTAAGTAGGTGATGAGATGGCCACTAAGTTTTCATCATGTTGATATAGTATAGCTCTGATGATGAAATCACTATAATCAGTAAAGAGGATAAAAGTTTTATCAAAATTTGTGTGAATAAGTACTGGAGAGTGAGAGAGAGACGCGTAGCAAGTCAAAAGGCTGCTGTTTCTCTTCTATCCATTGTAAGGGTATTCTTTTCTTCAGTAGATACACCAGAGGTTCGGAGGTGTCTGTAGAGTGGGGGATAAATTGGTGATAATATTCCACCATACCTAAGAAAACTTGTACATCTTGTAGAGATTTAAGGGGTCAACTTAGCAATGGCCAAGACCTTGACATCTAATGAGAATATTCCGGCTTTACTGACCTTATAACCCAAAAAAATTCATCTAACTCTGAAAGAAAGAGCATTTTGATGGCTTTAGCTTATATGAAAATTGCCATAACCACTGATAGAATTGCCTGAGGTGATCTAGATGTTTGGAAATGGTTCTTAAAAAACGGTAGATATTGTCAAGATAAATTAGTATGCTGGAGCATTTTTAATTGCCTCATAGTCCATCTATGGCGCATTGGAAGGTAGCCAGGGAGTTACACAACCCCTGTGGCATCTGAGTGGGCTCAAATAATCCTCCACTTGTGATGAGAGCGCATTTTCACGATCTTCTGATGACAAATCTACTTGATAGTACCCACTGGAGAGGTCTATAACTGAGAAATAGTGGGACCCTGATATCAAATGTAAGGAGTCATCTATACGTGGTAAGGGATATCTGTCTTTGTGAGTGATAGTGTTGAGGTGGTGATAATACATGACAACGCAGCGGCCACCGTCCTTTTTCCAAATTTAATAAGAGTGGGGAAGCCCATGGGCTTTCAAAGGGTACTAATAAACTGGCCTTCAACAGTTGCTGTAACACCAAGGCCACTTAAGCTTCCTTCACTTTAAATTTTTGATATAGTCAAGATTTGAATGGAGGGTGAGCCTCCTTCTTGATTTAATGAATTACCCTAGACATTTTCCCATGGTCACTTGGTCCCAAGGAAAAATAGTGCCATACTCCTCCAGGATGTTTTTGACATTCTGGCGTTCGTTAGGGGTGATATTGTACCCAATTATACTCTCAACCAGAGATATAGTAGGTAGGGGGTCAAATCCTAAATCTTATAATGATCCAAAATAAATCATATCGGCAATATTCTCAATGGGACATAATTTTACATAAGCAATAGGGGCATATTAAGGGATTTGAGAGATTCAGTGGTTAAATTACCTCTTAGAATAGAGATAGAGTTCCCATAGGCAGAATCAAAAATACCTGGGCAGGTCAATGCTTCCTTGATGGAAGGGTTTGGGTGTCCACTAATCTCCTAAATTGATTGGGAGAGGTGAGAATATGAATACCCATATTACAATAACTTGTGAGCCAGAGGGTATTGTGATAGGATGAGGGATATACAGAGGGATCCCTTCTTCAGCATCCACAGACTCAGGGGAAAACTTGGTTTTTCACTTAAGACTTAGGTATTAACCTTGCAAATAGAGGTTGAGTATGAAAGAAGGCATGTCCGTTTTTTGGGCTCCTTTACTTTTGATGGGGGAGTTCAATTATTAACGGAATCCAATAACCTAGTATGGATAGGTACTTTCCTTATGGTTAATGATGCAATTAAATTCCCGCATCAATTGGACCCCAATAATCAGCTCATAAGTATCATTTTCTAGTGCAATGATGGGGGCAGTAATTAATAATTTCTCATATTTGAAAGGGTAAGGCAGTATATGCTCTAATTGCCTTAGTAGATTGACTACCTGCCATCCCATATTCAGCTTCATAAATCAAGTTCAGAGCAATTTTTATTTTTTTGGATAAGTCAGGAGGAAATAACGTTAATCAAAGAACAGTTGTCAATTATCGCCAGGACCTTAACCTTATATATGACTACCTTGACTCAAACCACCAAAGATCCAAACTGGGAACTAACAGCTAGTAGACTGTCAGTAGGGATTTGTAGTGAAGCAGTCAGAGGATTCTGCTGAGGCCAAGCTCAGGGCTGTTCAATTCATTTAAAAGTTTTATATGCCAATGCTTGGATTTCCATAGAAGAGTTGACTGCTAAAATTTGTTTGGGTAATTGACTAACTTAAAAGCAAGAAAACTGGAAATTTTTACTCCCTTTAATAGAAAGAGGTACTTCAACTTCCGCAGGGGCAGCTAACAAAAAACAACCTGAAGTTCTGGGGATATAGCTAGAACTAGAACAAAGGTCTTGAGGCACTTGTTTTTTGTCAGCATAAGGAGCCTCTTGCCCTATATTGAATGATCTTTTGCTGCCTTACGTTGGAGTACACAACAAAAGTACATAATGTGGTTGGTTCTCTTGCAATGGGTGCAGTATAATTCAGGAGTAGATGAGTTTGAGGGTGTTATCACTAGCACTTGGGGCCAAGGCTTAAAATTAGAGGGCCCAGTGGGTTTGAGTAGGTTGGCCAGAATCTCCAAAATAGCTTCTTTGATATGGATGATAGATGTTAATTTAGACTTCACCACTTTAAGATAAAGTAGAATGTTAAGCATATTTTTGAGCGCCAAAAAAACGAAGCAGTGATAACATCATCTATTTTTATTTAACTGAAGTAAGCTGACCAGGGAATGTACATTACTGAACTAAAACTAAAATCATAATAAAAAATAACGATTCAAACAAAATGCCCAAAATGGACAGATTGATTGAATCATATCTAACAAAATATCCAACCAGGTGGGCAGCGAATACTGCTATCCCTCCATGATGGATGGGGAGGGGGGATCGGGGGGCTCATCTTCAGCCCATCCATCTCATCCCAGAGTAGGGTGCGTGTTAAGGCAGATAGTAAGGGTGTGGGGGCATCGGCGGTATGAGGTTCAATATTCTTTTTTTAGTACTAGATGGGAGGTTCAATATTCTTGATGACTGGAACTTCCTATTAGTTGCCAGCCATCATAATGCCAATGATGTATTTGGCCAAGGCATCTTCAGCTTTGAGGCGGGCGTCTGGGAGTTTAACAAACATGGCAATGTTGGTTCAGATTATTTTTGCTTTTGGATTCTGGGCTAATGTTACCATGTTCTGGATGGCTTCAGTGACGTTTTTGTGTAAAGTTTTAATATTTATCTTACTTTGTGTAGTAAGATCTTTGGGAATATCTGGAAGTGGAATTCCTCCTGTGAGCGCAGCCACAGATTTGGTGGAAGCTTTGCAGAGCAGACGGCAATCTGGTGTGGCGACTGCTTCTACTGCAAGCTGGTGGTCGTTGTAGAACAGTTTGGCATTAGGTTGTGGGACATATTTCTGAGGCAGGAATTTTGCATCCCATCCTGTGTTACAGAGCCGCTTGACTTGCAGCAATGGTTCCTCAACGACGTTACCTGATTTTGTCGATTTCATCTAATAATTCCCATGGGTTTTGGTTATATTGGATTGGAGAATCAGCGTATGGTTGAGGCTTATTCAATTCATTTGCAGAAGCATGGGATCAAACTGGGATCCAATCTGATGTTTGATTGGATGAATTATTTATGGCATTAGGGTGGGGAGGAGGCTGATTGGTGGCTGCAGGTGTAGCTGCAGCAACAGGCTTTGGGGGTAGAGGAGGTAGGATTGTGCACCATACTTGAAATTGTACAGGGTGGGCATTGTATTTGAGGTCAACGGATGAGTTGTCTGATCCATCTGAAGTGGTTGAGTAGGGGCATTTGCATTTCGAGTGGTCTAACTCAAAACATGATGGACAGATCGTCCACCCACCCTTGACGCAGGCCCAGAATGGATGGTCAGGCGCTGAAGGAATAACGGTGCGTGGCAGAATTGCTGCCACAATTTACTAAATTCAGGGCTTATTGTGGCATATGCCTGAGGCCCAGCAAGTCATGTGGCCCCATTTGGGACCAAGAAGTTTAAGATGGGGTTGGAGCCATAGGCTGCCAAACCGTCCATCAGCTCCTGGTGGAGAACTTCAGGGGGAGGAGGGTGGGCAGGCCAGTAAACTGGACCACCAAAGTGGTGTCCGCTGGGAGCCAAGTCCGAGTTGTGGGGAGAGGGGTGCCCTGGAATACCAGGGGCACAGTTGCTGCAGTGGCAGCGTCAGCTTCGCAGGTGAAGCCAAGGTTGAAATACCCCTTGTAGGGGTGTAAATCAATAAATATGGAGGGTATCATCACCGCCTATGTCATTTTAATAATGGCTTGGTCATGGTATGGGAATAGTTTCCAAATTTGACCCTTAGGCCATAGCACATGTTGCTCTAGGGGAGCACTAGGGGGCAGCATGGTACCGCTTGGGTATGAGCAAGGTAGGTGTCCAGGTCCTTGGGTGGAACAAGTTGGCCCATGGGTTTGGAATGACTGGGTGAACCAGTCCTAGCACGTTTTCTGCTGGACAGAAAATGGTGAAGAGATTCGTCGCTGCCCCACGCTAGAGCAGCTGGCAGAGAATCTGAGGACATTGAAGCAAAAAAACTATGGGCAAATACAATTTTTTTTAAACTCGTGTAATTTGGCTCAGAAAGTTATTCCAAGTGGCAAGAGAAGTGATAGCATCATCTAAAATAAGAAGTTTTTTGATAACTGATGTTTGAGCCTCAAGGTAAAAATTATCAGCGAATTTAGTGACAGTTTCTCCCTGATTAAGGATTATCACTATAAAAATTTGCTTTTGGTTGGATAAAGTTAAATCACTCCCAAATTCCTGAACCAAGGCAGTTTTGGCGTCATCCCACGTCTGTCAATGCCTTAGGTGAGGTACCATAATGTCTTGAGCCACACAACTAAGATAGTTAGTTAGGTTCTTGAGCTGTTGGGTATCAATGGCTTCTTCCATAGCACTTTCATAGCAAAATAAAAAAGGAAGATAATCCCTTCACCTGGGACGTACTTCTATTCTAAAAAGGGTTTATATGTGCCACTAGGGGGTTAATGGTTGAATGATGTGGACTGACACTGGTGGACATTTTCACCCAAAAAGAAATTGATGTTGCTGGAAGATTCATAAGGGTGGAGGGCGTCCACTTAATTTTGTAAGGCGTTAGTATCTTTAATTATTGATACCACCCAATCATGGGCAGCACAAAGGACCAATTTTGTGGTGACAAGAGGGGTTAACTGCCAAAGTTTTCTTTCAATCTTGGTAAATGTATCTCGAAGCTTGAGTTGGTAATTCTCAAGGATGAGAATTCTTTGCTACATTCCATGCATCATAGTGGGTACTTTGGCAAGAGTTTAAAGCTTTTCTGATCTGATAGAGATCTGATGCTGAATCGTTCTTGTCCATTGTTGCTTTTTATTTTTTTTTATTTTTATAATTTCACTATGAACATGAGGTAGACCTGGCAGGGTGCACCAGTTTTGTCAGGATCATGGATGCATTACCATGGATCCCTTTATCGTTTAAGGCTGGGTGACCTGAAGCCTGAGGTTGTTAGATAAATACCTTTTGCTTTTTATTGGTCAAAAAAGTCTCTATTTGCTACTATTGCTGGCGAGGCAATTCCAATAAAATACAATTCTGTCATAGAAATTGAGAAAAGGAGAGAAAAAGAAAGTTTTATTAGATTAGTAGCCGTAATAACATGGAAATTGGTGAGGTATCTTAATAAATCCAAACAGTACAAGCTTAGATCTTTAAAAATAAACAATTTGTGGATTTAGTGGCAGCCCAATTATCTTGGTTAGATATGCTGCTTTTTGTCATATGGATTGGGTTTAACCTCAAGATTTGGTAGCTCCAAGGGAGCATTACTCGACTGCATAATTTGGGGTTGATCCCCAACTTTGAGAGACGTTATATTTTGTTAAGTATTATCCTTGACAGAAGTTTGGGCTATATGGTCAGATCAGGATTGATTCCTGTCAGCCAACACATCCAAATCTACCATTCAGGTAGAAATCCTGATAGTATCAATGCATAAGATGATTATGATTTAGGTTGTGCACAAAAAAGTTACATCAGATCTTTACTGGAAATCAGCCACAATTTGCTTTATCCTATTAGGCATTCAAATTTTGAAGATAATGTCATTAAACATGAAGTCAATCTATTCATGCAGCAGGATATATTGGTGCCCTCCAAGAGACCTTGGGCCTCCCAGTGTTGGTTATCAAAAAAGGAGAATGTATCAATAGAGTGGTAATATGTTTATAAAAACCTCAACAATATCACAATAAAATTTCTTGCTCATTACCTCGCATTAATGATGCACTAGACCTCTTGGGTGGTGCACAATATTTCTCTGCTATTGGTTTAATCTCTGGATACTAGAATATTGAGTTGCCATATGAGGAACAGGAGAAGTGCGCAATGATTACAGCTCATGGTCTATACCAACCCACTAGGATGCTGCAAGGGCTGTGTAACGCCCTAGCAACATTTCAATGTGTTATGGATAGCATATTAGGGATTTAAAAATCTCCTGAATAATAGTGTACATAGACAATTTGAATGTTTTTTCAAAAAAAACTTTACAGAGCATCTTCAATGCAAAGAGGAAGCTTTCGCCAGTTGGTTTAGGCCAATTTAAAAATCAAACCCATAAGTCTAATTTCTTCTGTGAGAAACTTAATTATATGGGAAAATCTTTGATAAACAAGACTTATGGCCTCATCCCAATAAGGTCGAGCTATCAAAAAATGTCACATCCAAGTAGCAAGTGGAATATACAGGTACTCCTGGGAATGATTGGCTATTACCGCTGGTTTATGGAGAATTTTAGTAAAATAGGTGAGCCATTATTTTACCTTTTTTAAGACTGGGGTAATGTTCTGATAGATTTGGAATTGTGATCTAGCCTTCAATCAATTAAAGCTATGGATACTAAAGCGCCTACTCTAATGTATGCAAACTTTGAGAAATGTTTTTATTCAGACAGATGCTTCCCTCACTGCAGTTGGGGCTGTGTTATACCAACTTGATTCTGACAAAGTAACCCAACCTATGGCTTACTGCAGTCAGATGTTGGATGTGCTTGAATAGAATTACACTGTCACTAAAAAGAGTGTCTAGACATCATTTATGATAAAAACAGTTCTAAGTTTACATTTATAGTTTAAAATTTACTGTGGTGATAGTTAATGCCTCTCTGAACTGGTTGCAGAACCTGAAGGAGCCAGATGGAAGATTATCCCATTGGGCGTTGAAATTATAATCATTTGAATTTGAAAAGTTAACACAGCCCCAGCTAAGCATCAAAACACTGATGTGAGCTCCAAGTTGCATACTGTAGTCTTACTGATTGATAAGTTTGGTAAATTGCTTAATAAAATGATAAATCAGCAATAAGATAATGAGCCTGAAGAGGCTCAGCGCAGGTTAAAAAATATGAGACAGAATAAATCTAGTAAGGATGGGAAACTGTATAAAAATATTGACAAAAATCTGTTGTGTTTCCCCAGCGCACTAAGAAGACTGACTTGATTATTAAAGCTCACAAGGTAACGGGGAATGATCATTTTAAGAAAATTCTAATTCAATTTATGATCTCAGTATCATTAGAATTCCATTAATTCACTAATGATGAGAATCTCAGCTGCTGCCAAGAATGCCAAGCTGAATTGCCTTATTGAAAGGCACTTCTTATCATTTGTCAACCCAATTTTCCAAGGAAAATATATCTATTGACGTTGTGGGGCTTTTGGCCAATATTTCTGGTCAGTTTAAGTATAAAATTGTAGCTACTGGTTATCTCACCAAGTGGGTTTTAAAAAGCGGCCAGAGATTAAGGAGCCAAAACCCTCGCCAGGTTTAACTTGGAAGATATTATAAATGGCATGAATGCCTTCAGTTTTTATTGACAGACAATGTAACTAATTTCATTTTTAAATTTATTGCCAAGCTTAATGATTTAATTTATAAGAGAGATATTACATAAGGCTTATCCCCAGAGTCCAACGGCACTTTCAAGTGAGTAAATGGTACACTTGGGACTCTACATAAGTTAATCATAGGCAAAGCGTCCAGTTGGAACCAATTTTATGCCTTTCACTATATTCATATATTACATTGCATATCTATCAGCCATGGGGAACTATCCATTTTCCTTACTTCATGGAAAACAGCCAGTGTATCCCCCGCTTTGTATTCATGCGTTTTGGATAAGAGTATGAGTCCTAACAGATACTATAATAGACACGCCAGAACCTTAATTCAGCTACAAAGCTCTGCTTATTTAAATACATTGGCTCGTTGAGTTAAGGCTAAAGCATGGATAATTAAGACCATTGATCTTACCTACTGTTGTGTGGTGGAATAATCTGTCACTATGACTTTTCATGGCTTTGGAAGGATTATCAAGTTAGAACATTTGAAGAGGGCCCTTTGAGTTCATAGGAAGACTTTAACGGATGCCTATACTCTGAAGGATCCCACTAAGCGTTACCTAATCAATCACTTTCTTGCTAAGCTTCTTAAAACGTACTATCCACATTCTGGCCCTTCTGCCCTGAGTTCTCAATAGCTATCTTACCCCACTCATCTGTTTTACCTGATGTTTGGTCAAGTGGGTGGAAATGTTGCAATTAATTTGATTGACAATCAGCTTATGCAACTCCTATCTAATGATATTTTAAACTAATATTTAAGTATAAGGTCTAATGTATTTCTAATATTGTTCAACGCGTGGCCCATGACTTTATAAGTGTTTTCAAAGTTGTATAATTTACTTTTGTTGTTTTAGCCTTGGTGCTTTTTGTTATAAATTATTATTGCTGATAAAATTCTTAAGCCCCACCGGTGCAATTTCCACTACTAATAAATTAATCTACTATTCTCTCATATCTTTCACGCCAGCAAAAATATTTAACACGAGGATTTCTATCTTATTGTGGCCATCCGCCAACGTCTCAATTGCATTCAGTTGATCACAACTATGATGAAAATACCTCGAGCTCTTGTGACTCTTTTCCTTATCTTCAAACAGATAATCACTCCTCTATTTTACCACAATTCAGTGCATCTTAGTAAGCATAAAATGCACCAATAAAAACGCTAGCAGAAGGGGCATATAGCAACAGTTTTTAATGATATGGACATTTTTCTACATCATTGGAGAAATTTATAGTGATAAAGACACCTGTCAGCGAGCTGGATAGCCTTTGTCAGTATAAGATACTACATTGTGCTTATAGTTAATTATAATTTGATTTTTTTGCCAAAAGGGGTCTCCTTTGAAGTTTTTCATGGCCAACGTCCTCTATTTTACCTTGTAGCCTCAAGTGTAAGTAACCTGTGCAATAAAATTTGATCCCTAGCGCCAATTTTAAAAGCTGTTAATCAGCGCAAACTTCTCATGGTCTTCTGGTGGAAGCTCCATCCACCAACATCCACTTTTTAGGCCATTGCTGATAAGAAGCGCGACCTTTAAGTCATTTTAAGAAATTATCAATGTGTGTGGCGGGTTAGTTTTTATTTATCATGTTGTTTAAGCTTGTAAAGAGAGTGTCTATAACTCTCCTGTTCCCAGAGTGGCAGTGCGCAGTGCACCAGGCCAACGCCAAGGAACTAGCCATTAGTACCAGAGTGATTAGAGACCAGCATAGGGTGCTGGAGCAATAACCGCTTAGACATAAAATTGCGAATTTTATAATAAAAACCCATATAAGGGTGACGCGGTGCATATATAGGATGGGGTTAGGCGGCCTAGGTTGGAGGGATCCTGGGCGGACAAATGGTGCATGAGGGGAAAACAGCATGGTACTTGCAATGGAAAGTGTAATGGAACATGAGACCTCCTCAAAGAGGTTTGCGCACAGGAGCGTTTGGAATATCATGAAATAAAAATAACTTAAAATGAGGTATAGGTTTATTCAGGAGTTGACAAGGACAGTTGGTTGGGGAAAACATATTTAAACTCAACCAGAGAAATAGGGTTAATGCCACAGTGGGCCCAAGAACTGAATCACCAATAGGGCGATACTGCCATCAGAGTTGATGGAATAGGCCAAAACTGACTTTACTCAAGTGATCAATTGGTGTTGGATGCAACTCAAGTGCATTATTTCAAAAATAGAATGGGTTTTGAAACCCCACTCCTCGATTAACTGAATCAAACCATCCTCATTTATTTGGTAAATCATTCGTTTTAATGCCTGGCTCGACATCAAGGGCTAGGCACTCAGCACCCCACTAGGACCAACCTGGGCATATTTTGCCCTTAACAAGTGCTGGTCTAGGGTGTGCTTCAGGTCTGTGAGGCCCTGTAACTTCACCTTTTGGGCCTCCAAGCGCCCAGCCTTATCTTTGGGGTTGGTCCCCACTATTATGTCATGTTCACATGACAAAGCTTCTGCTATCCATGACTATGCAATGAGTACCATACTTCTTTCTCAATAACAGAAGTGGTGACGCCCAAGGACTCAATAAGGGGTGTACTGATCCTACATCCATAGATTGCTGTAGTTCTTACAAATTGACTTCTTACTCGCACCTGTAAAGGTAATTTTTTGATCAGAAGTGTATTGAGCTCATATTTTCAAATTTTGTAACTCCTCCCTTGACAAGCCATAATATTTAGGTCCGTTGATGGAGATATCTGAGTATTGATCCAAAAAAATTCGAGTTCATGATCTTCCTATTTATATCTCAATTAAAGCCTAAACTCTTTGATGCTGTTGATGGCGTGATCTTATTTAGTGTTTAATAGTGGTACATCCTTGTTTTGGCAGTAGTTTGATCCTTTTTTATTTTTACATGTTGCTTGACAATGTTTCCAAGAAGGAATTCAACTTCTCCTTTGTAGGTAAAATCATAGAATCTAAGGCAGCATTATGGGTACCTGTTCTCTGAGAATTTTGGGATAGTAGATCTTGAGTATCATCTTTTCTGGGATGTTGATGTTGACCAGCATATCTTCTGTTCTTCAGGAGGTATGTCCATTTCTTTACTAGCCTAATAGTTCAAACCAGGCTCTGCTTCTATTGTCATTGGTAAATGTTTTGTTCCATTTTTTTAAAGGTAAAGAGACTTTGTTAATGGAATGCTCAGTTTTGGCTAGGCATAATCGCTTTAGCTCCTTCTTCTCCTCGTCTTGAAACACCAGGTAATATGTAAATTTGAGAAGAATAACTGAACTCTGGTTGAAGTTGATGATACCTCCAAATTAAACTAGTATCTCCGTTTTTATGAGAAATTTGTAATGGTTGTTCTCAAGAACCACATCTGGATCATAAAAGACAATTTATCCAAAAAAATCAAGGGTAATGTAGAATAGGCTCTTAATGTTTTGAGTTAATCAGGCTAAAAGTTCTATACCTGGTCTAATATTTAACTCAGGTGAAAATTCAATCTCATCATGATATTAGAAGACATAATGTTGACTGGAGTGCCAGTATCCAGCACTTCTAATACTTTGACTTTATGTATAATGTCTTCTACTTTTATATTTTTTTCCAATAGTCATGCATGTGGTAAGATGTGCACTGATTGTCTGACTAAATCTTCTTAGATATTCAGGAAATCAGGCTCTTTACAAGCCTTTAGTGACTTGTAGTCTTCAATTGCAAACTTTTTTAAACGCGGTTTCCATGTGATCTCGCCATCTGAGATACTGTCAACAATCTGCGTGGTCTTGAAAGCTTGAGCTAAGTAAGACTGTTCTGTGGGCTTAGGCTTCACTTGATTAGGTATGAGGCAGGCTGGAACAACCACTTCACTTGGAGTCTAGTTAAATAGTATTTTGAATCAACTCATGAACTAGGCTCTTCATCAATTCCAAAATTGTGGCGCACTACACAATTTACTGACCTGCGACCTTTAAGTTCTTCTTTCTTTTATTCCTTTAGCTTTGGATCCTACTCCAGAAGTGTCATTCTTGCTGACAGTTGCTTAATAGAGCTTGGTGGAATTTGATAACTTCTGTTCAACTGGGTGGTAAGCCTTCTTTTTAGGATTATCATAATGAATTTGAGCAATATAAACAGCCTTTCAATAAGCTGGCGATGCTGATGTCTCTATATTTTTTAATCTTATAAACAGAATTAACGTAAATCAAGGCCTACTTAATGGCCTTCAGAGATTTAGAAGGTTTCTTGGCCAAGGTAATGTGCATCAAGAAGAACGGATTTGATACAAATGAACTAAGTTGATAGCCTTTGAACTAAATAAATTTAAGGTTCAAGTCATCCAAAGTTTTTATGCCTTGTTTTAAAACCAAAATTGCATAGTCCACAAATTATTCAGACTTCCCTATCCTCATGGTGAGGGGCTCTTGCTTCATAGTCTTGGATTTCTGTGCACTTTTAAACTCATCAATATGTTCTCTTTGACTTTGGAGAAGATGTTTGAGTAAAAGTGTATTTCCAAGCACCTCATGTGCTTCTCTGCTCATACATCCCTGAACATGGTGAGATTTATGTTTGTCGCTGGCTTCTTTCATGTGTTTTCATATAGCTGATTAAGCAAGATATAGTTTTAACATCAGGATTAAACTATTTAGTAAGTACAGGTGTAAATTGGGTTCTATTTAAGATTCAATTTGATGTGCGGGTTGAAAAAACATTGCAGGGGTGTTTGTTTTGGTAGTATGTTATCCCAAAGTAGGTAGTGGTCTGAGAGGTGGAGGACGTCTAACTTGCATGTTTTCTGCATCCTGCTTCAAGCAATCCAACAGGTATTTATGGGTTTCTAGATAAAAGAATTGGGTTTATAATTTATACTGTCTCATTATTCTCATTCTCTAAGAAAACCAATTATATCTCACTTGAGTCAAGTCCATCTCTCTAGTCATTACTGTAATGAGATAAATTAACTTTTCTTAGATCAATTTAAAAGAGCTACATGCTGCCTCAAATTGTTAACCGTTCTGCGCATAATCTCCGGTTTAGATTCTGGAAGTTCTTCTCAATAGTCAGTTCCATGTTACATCAAAGAGCTCTTCACATCACTTAATGGTTTTCTATCTTATGCATAATAGGCTCACAGGTGCTATCATTGGGGTGCCAACATAATTGCTGATTGTGGGAGGCATGGTTCATCTCAGTCAGCCAAGAGAGCAGGGGCTTCATAAGACACTGCAATGGATAAGACTTTAGATTTAAATAAACTATAACTAAATTATAAAAAATGATAACAGATGTTGAATCTTGGCAATTCTGTATGTACCTGCTGAAGGGTTTTTTCACAGAGTTTCAGCCATTGAAAAATTAGAATGGACAATATGACGATCGCCCATTACTTGATACACTTGTAAACAATTAATATAATAAAATGGAAGCAATTTCCCCCAAACACTTCTTTTACTTAATATAATAAATCAGCGGATCTTCCTCTAGTTCACTCTCTCTTTCTTCCTATCTTTCTTCTTTTCTACGCCCACTAAAAAACCTCCTCCTCCAGTCCCTTTGTTTCACTGATATCCCAGCGACCTCAGTCAATACTGACCCTTTCGCTTAGTTTATTCGTTTCACCATATTTTCATTGGTTTTGGCTTGTTGTACTTCAATTCTTTAACACTTTGATTTGAGGCGATCCTGTTTATCATTTTTAAATGTCAACATCGCCCTATCGCCTTATTTTGAAGGCAATCTGATATGACCCATTATGACCCATTATAGTCTCATCCAAAGGCGATCAATTACTTATAGCTCTGAAACATCCTTGGCAGATTCTGTCCATTGAACCTTCGGCAGAATTCTTCCAATGATTCGCTTGGTCATAATAGTGGCTTGTCATCCAGTCATATAGCTTTGCAACATCACCCCTCCCTTTGACTGGATGATAAGCTGTACGTCTCTTTTCCTTCAACGCCATGTGAACCATCCCACGCCAAAGCAATGAGTCCATGAGTTCCCTTTTTCTACCATCTGTGGCTTAGTGTGGAGTTACCTGACCCATGCCACATCCCTCAACCCCAGTTTCCTTTTCCCCCAGCTAATGAGGATGAGGCTGACGTGGATCTCACAACCATGCTATCCCAGGAAGAGATTCTTACCGAATTTGTCAGCCATTTGGATTCCTGGTGCGCCCCCTTTGGGGACATAGTGGCCCAGCTACGCTGGGGAGGGGAGCGGACCCAAGGGCCTTCATATAACAAAGCGGCCCAGCTCCTAGTTAGTGGCTTTAGTCACCTAGTGCTTCCATCTCCTGCTGAGCCCTATCCTGTGGCTCTGTCTGTTCAGCAGATGGTGTGCTTTGTGCAGTGGGTGATAGCCTGCTGGTTGGGGCCCTTTACCCACGCTCCTACCCACTCCCGGCCCCTGAGGGTAAACTTCTGCAACAACCAGTTAGCTCGCCTTTGCTCAGGGGTCACCTCAGCGTTCACCGCCCTCAGCGCCAATGATCCATCGCAGTACCTTACCATCATGACGCTCTTAGGTAACTTAATTTTGCATCCTGCAACTGCTTTAGGTTTGGGAATAGAGCAGCACTGGACAGCACTTGAGTGGGTCCAGCGAGCTGCATTCACCGCAACCGCTCATTTTATGAAAGCATATCCAAGCATGGAGGACTTCCTTGAAGATTTACTGGAACTGGGAGCAGCCTTTTCCCCTCAAGCTGGCACTCACCTTCTTACTCGCCAGCCCTTATGTCTCTGGCTCCCTCTGTTGGTGTACTCGTTGATTTTCTGGGATCATCAACGCATGTGGTTGCAAGCTTTGCTCCTCATGGGGCAAGAATGGTTTTGACTCAATCAACCAGCTAAGCTCTCACCACCTCGCCTGTTACTCTGGAATCCCAGTCTATCCTCCTCTTTTAGTCCCGTCACACCAGCCTCCCTTCCTCAGACTAGTGCAGTGGCCCCAGAGCAGATGTCAGCCCCTCGCTCTTACCTCAGCAGCCTTTGCCTCCACCCCCAACCCCAGATGAGCCCATATAAACTATGGCACACTTGAAGCAGTGGAAGAAGAAACAAAGGTCCTGTCAATCAAAACAAAAGGAACACTGTAAGAAGCTGAAAAAAGACAGGAAGATGAAGACAGTGAAGTGAAAGACCTCAATGAACAACCCCAATTAAAATTAATAAAACTCACATATGGTATTTCTTCGAATAAGTTACTTATCAGCAGTTAAAAGCTTTCTTTCCCATAACAATCACTTTAGTTACTACGATTCAATTTGAACAGCAATTTTTGATAATCACACAGGAGAGATGGGAGATTTTAATAATAAAACTAATACAACCTGGGCGAGAGTTGCATCAAGCGGTGCACTTAATTGTGCAACTAAGGGCAAGAAACGCCCTGGAGGGGGACCAGTAACCCAAGCCGGTAATAAACCACAAACTCAGACACCGTTGGGTTTATGGTATTTACTATAAAACAAGATCAATACATGTATATCCAATGTAACCAACCTTTGTCAAAGGTGGAGCACGGGATCAGACTCTTCCTTGGGGATAAGTCACTGACCCTGTGGGAGAAAACATGTGAGGCACAGCCCTCCCTTTTCCCCCACGCGGTATGTCACCACCAACAACATGGGCTGCGGCTGGATTGATATTGGTTTTGAAACAGCCAAAGAAGCAGATGCCGCAGCAAAAGTCTGCATCAAGATTGCCCTTCCTGAGGGCAAAAAAATAGTGTGCACCACGCGCACCAGATGGAACAAAGTGAAAACTTTGTTCATCTCCTTTGACTTGCTCCCTACCAACCTTCTTCATAAGGTTATCGAGGAGGAGTTCTGCAAAGGGCTCATAGCCTATGGAGAAATTATGCAACTCAAATTACAACGTTTTCACCTGATACCAACTCTGTGCACAGGCAAAGCTATCGCCATGATCAACCTGTTCCCCAAAGTGAAAGATGACTTATCAAGAATCCCCCACACAGCAGAGTTTCACTTTGCAGATAAGGACATTCATCCACATTCTGAGTTACACCAGAATGCGCACAGCCTATACATAACCGCTGCGTTTCATTGGGACACAAGGAACACGCATGCCCCATGAAGGAGGGCTTAATAGAAGCAGACTACTGTGAGGAAGCCATGGACAAAAGTAACAAAAACTTCGCCAGAATGACCAACGGCCACCACCCATTCCGCTGGAGTGAAGATGGATTTTATTCCACAGTGGACTTGGTTATACATAAACAACGCAAAGCAGCACAAAAAGCCTGAAAGTGGGCAGCTGCTGAGGCAGCAACGCACGCGGAATCATCCATCAACCCTAGACAAATTCAAGAGGACATTTTGGATATACACTGAGCCAACCAAACAGAACAATATGCCCAGGTTGAAAATTTTCACAGCAACTTGACTGAGTCACCAAGCGACATCAATCATGCACACTTTGAGGAACAATTCAGCTGCAATATGGGCGAAAATGCGGTGCACAATTCTCCAAATTTGAACCCCAAAATTACAGAACCCAATCAGCACCCCGCATTGAACCATCATGAGACACGTGCGGGAAAAGATAATGCAAATTCCAAAAACCGCAATTCCCGCAAAAAATTGGGTCAGATCAAGGGAACTGACATTGTCACTGAGAGAGTTGGAGTACAGACGCGGATCATGGCCAAAATGAGCTGCGGTGGGTTAGGGCCAGAGGGCCCTCCCAACTGCTCCTGAGGCGCCACGGGCACCTCAGTGTCAATAAGGATGCTAAACATCGTGGGAGCCAGGGCTCAAATGTCCCAAGCCAAAAAGCTGGACTTCCTGCAAAAACCCCTTGTAGACATCTTGGCCATCCAAGAAACCCACTGTCTACAAGGGGAAGAAGGATCCTGGTCAGCCAGGGTCTCACTATCACAATTGGTATGGACGTCTCACTGTGGGGTGATCGTCCAAATTAACAAAAAATTAAAAATTACAAACTCCTCATCATACCTTCACAGCCACATCCTGGTAGCAACGATCACATGCCAAGAGGAAACAATCTTGTTAGCATGCATCTATGCACTGTGCACCGCAGCTGAGAGAGAACAATTTCTTAAAACCGTTCCAACACTCACCCTCCCATCAGATACCATCCTGTTGGGCGACTTTAACTGCTGGGATAGCCTTAACATGGACCAATGGCCTAACCCCAGGGGATACCAACTGAGGCACATTGAATTCCGCACAATGAAGGAATCCCTTGGCCTACAGGATGCCCTCCCCCTGGATCACCACTTCTTCCCCACATGACAGAGGCCAATATACATGAGGGAGCGCTCATATCAATGAGCCGCATCAATCAAATCCTCGTTCTGCAATCTCAACAATCAAGAATTTAAAAATTTACAGTAAAAAAGTCAATTTTACAACCACCGATTTGTTTTGGTGCAGCTATCGCCAACCCAAACTCACACACAGTTGTCGCCCTGGAGAAAGCTACACCCAGAAAACATAAAATTACCCAAAATATCTGACTGGGTTGAACATGAGGCCACAAACTCAGAATTCACAGCCCCATTCACTTCAGATCCCATTGTAACCTGGGTAAAATTCAAAAAGAAAATAATCAACAAAACCTGACATCTTACATCACATAAGTACACCGCTGACACAGCCACAATCAGGTGTACCTTGGCGGAACTGGACCACCTCGAGCTAAAAATCCCAAGATCCAGTTATAGCCCCAACTGGGAATGCAAATGGGCGGAGATATTCACCCATCTAAGCACCTGTAAGTCCTAGGGAACGTCCTCTGGGTGTTGACCAGGTCATTTTCCCATTTCCAAGTAAGAAGGCACTGAAGAGGATGGCTGTACCCCTTGTTACTCAGGGCGATCTCGTTCATGTAGTAGATGAGCACTGGGTAACAGCTCTCCCACTTTGGATCCCATTTCCAGTACCCACACTAACCTCAGCAGAACTGTTACGAGGAATCAGTGAAATATGCACCAAGATCGCCAAAATAAAATTGATTGTAACCAACTTGAGCAGCAATCCACCCAATGCTTGGATTTTAAATGGTCAAAAAGGTATGAAGACTGATCTATCAGCTGGAATGCCTGATGGTTGCAATTCAATTAACATGATGATTGGAAAAATCTCTCCCCTCCCAAATCCTTCAGGCATCACCCCCAATGGGCAGCTTCCTGCTGACAAATTGGGTGATATACCTGATTCAATGCCATTGACTAAAAAAATGTCCCAGCGACCAAGCACAGGCAGGTTGGGTGTCCCAAATCCATTCCCAACCAAATGGGCTCACCCTATGTGGGGTGGCCTTGGGGGATTCCCACCGCTTGTTGGGCTAAACGCTGTTGCGCCAACTGTTGGAAATGTAGTCAAGCTTTGGTTCAGGCATTCGAGGTTGATCTGACAGTGACTCAGCCCACCACCAAATTTTGCGATGATGGTTCCCAAGGAACTAACCCACCCATTCCCAAATAATTTGCCAGTTAGGTCAAATTTGAGGGACCCAATCCTGGCTTTGTTTTCCCCCAAATTGACTACTATTTAATCAGTCATATTGCACTGAGAGAAAGTTTTAGTCCTTTTTCTTTCCTAAATCCCATTTGAAGTTCTTCCTAAAATTAGTTTTTATATGTTAAAAATTGCTGCCTTATCTGCTGACATTCTCGTACCCCTCAGGGTTAACAACCGTGTGCATCTGGTACTTTATTTTGTGCTTATATGAAATTTTGGCTCACTGGCAGATATTGGTGGATCTCCTTTCCATTTCCATATTATTCATATCAGCAGCAGTGCCTCAGGCATTCTGGTTTGCTCTTTGGATGCTCTGGCATCTGGGCTGGCAGGCCAGTCTAATTCTTACTTGCCATCCGCCTGAAAACACCCTCATCTTTGAGCACCAACACAGAATCAAAGTATCAAACAAAGGTAAGTTCATAAAGGAAGGTGAAAATTGATTGACATATTTCTTCCACCAATTCCACTCCCATAGCAACTAGCCCACATGCACATAGGTCTGCAAGAATGACGGCACCATGGCAACTGACCCTGAGGATTCAAGGCGGAAGTATACTGCTATTACACCAAATTATACCGCAATACGCTGACAGACCCACAAAAAATTACAAAATTTATACAAACTGCCAGATACAAAGCACACTGCCAGACTACAATACTAAATCTAATTACATGGGAGGAGCATTGGGATACAATCCGCGGTGCACCACGTAGGAAATGCCCAGGGCCTGATGGGATACCCTATGAATTTTACAAAAAAATATTTTCAGCAAATTGCCCCCCTCCTATTGGCGTCTATGAACCAGTGCTTGCTGGAAACACGCCTCCTACCTGGTGGCCATAAATAATATGTCATAACCTTTTATAAAAAAGGGTGACAAATTGAACCTGGCCAACTGGCATCCAATTGCACTTTATAATACTGATACAAAAATTTTAACAGAAAATTAAGCAGCCAGATTAGGCGCAATAGCCTCTAACGTCCTGTCACCCAACCAGTTTGGGTTTATACCAGGGCGCTCAATCTGGAACAACATACACCTTGATGCAAACATATGTCAATCCAAAGCAACTGGAGCCCTGGTATTCTTAGACCAGATAAAGGCATATGACCGCGTTAGTTGCCCATACCTAAAGGAATGCCTAAACGCTTTCAAACTCCCACCCAGATTTATAAACTGGGCGATGCTCCTTACAGAATCTGCAACCATGGCTGTATGCGGCCCTGGCTTCCTAACCAACAAGATCACACCACACAGAGGGCTCAAACAAGGGGACCCCCTCAGCCCACTGCTGTACAATTTCAGTTTTTATCCACTCCTCCGCGTAACTGACTCACGCCTCATGGGCATAACTGAACAAGGCCAGCCAACAGTCAAGGTACTGGCCTTTGCGGATGAATGCATGGCAGGTATAGCTAACACAATGATGCCTGACAGCTGTAACGCACCCTAGAGGAATACTCCATGGTGAGCAACGCATCGCTCAACAAAAGGAAAACAGAAATTATTCTCTTAGGCAAGTACATTAACAACTGGGTTACAACACCAGAACCTCACACCCCCATACAAAGGAAAAACCCACTCATCTTACCCTTCGCATCACCTCCCACCACCACTCCTGTCCACCACTTTGGGATATGGCTGGAAACAGGGGGATATGACAATGAGACAATGGAAAGCAACCTACTACAGTGGGTATCCAACTGCATCGCCTCCCTCAAGGGAAGATCCCCCTGGACTAAAGGGGCGAGTAACAGTTGCTAACTCACTCATCCTCCCAATACTATGGTACCCTGCCCACGCTGTTAGATTTTGATGGTTGACTCAAAAATAAACCCTTTGAGAAAACCATCAATGCTGATAGATTATTTCCATTGATGGATCCTTTGATTCTCCCAATTCATCTGCATAAATTGATAAATCAGATTCACCTCATAACTGCTCTAATTGCGTCTGAGGTGCCTGATTATCATAGCTAATAATAGCTATGATATTATTATATTATGGCCAATTATGGGTACACTTGGGTGCAAAGTGGTCCCACGGCTGAACTAAATTGAACCTCCTAAATTAGTACATTAATCTTAATGCACTAAGGTGGAAGTTGGGTTTGATTAATGAAATCAATAATCAAGCACTTAAACATAGATGTCCTGATTATTGGCGTAATTTGTGCTATTGAGAGGCCTGCTGACATCCCGAATTGAGGTGCATCATCTTTTATGATCATATATATTTTATTCCCCATTTATTGTTAGATGTTGAGTTATGACATAGCTCTAATCAGGAAGATTTTGATGTTGAGTTCAAAACCCAAAGTCATCCCAATTATGAGAGTAAAATTGCCTCCAATCAGGCTGAAACGATTGTTATTTTTAGTCAATTCATGGGCCTAATTGACTTGGGGATTTTTCATAATTATTACCATGACCAGCAGAGGATTGGCATAATATGAATGAACTCATCTAATAGATGAGTTTGGCCAGGAGATACCTGAGAGGTATATTATACTGGCGCCTGGCCAATTAATAAAACATCAATTAATTATCATTTACTAGTTTATTGATCATTAATAACTACTGTCGCTTAGTTTATTAATTATTATCCATCTGTTGTCTGTCTGATATTTGTATCTGTTGCCATTACATATATATTAGATAGTTGTCTGTGTTTATTTTTCCCTAAGAGAAGTACATAGTTGCCTGCCAGAGAAGTAGTCCCAATTATAGAGGAATAATTTCCTGATTTTATAAAAAGACAGAAGGTCTTGTATTTGTTAGTGCCAGTAGACTTAAGAACGGTGAGCATACCGGAGTTACTTGGCTATTATTGAGGATTATCAGAGAATCTACTTCTCAATTATGAGCAGGAGTTTCATTTGAAAAGAAAGTTTATATCCTCAATTTCACTGTTAATTTATTTTACCTTGCACCATTGGCTGAAAACTTAACACACATGATTGCCTTCTCAACCACCTTTATAACTTCAATCCGTGCACTCATCCAGAGCTGGCTGTGGCCCAGATCCCATCCTCCATTATGGGTGGAAACACTCTTTGGCCCATGCTCAAGTGGAGGCATGGGACTAATAGATTTTGAGAGCCACGCCAACTGCATCCTGGGTATCTGGATAAAGGAAATCCTTGCCCCAGACCTTTTGCAACAACACTAATCTAGGGCAGCAAGGACTAACTTTACACGGGCGCTCAAATTAACCAACCCACATAGCCCACCCAGACTACTATCATACCTTGCTAAACACCCTACCACAATGGGCCCACATGGAACCCCCTCACTTCAAATGCATCCTCCGAACCATCTGCCACATGGGATGGACTGTAGAGAACACTGGTACTGTGCAGGGAAGGGGATGACCCAGCCCCTACTTCAAATTAAGAAATCCAGAAAACCACCCCCAGAGAGACATGCTTGCTATGACCCCAACCATTGCTAGAATCGAATACCTAGATGCATCAGACATCCCTTATGACTTAACCACAAAGAAGGCAGTGTAAAGAATGATGCACCACCCACTCTTACAGCTGAGGGTAAGAGCCAACGCCTGGCGCTGTCTGAGAAGGACCTATAGGACGGCGGACTGCTTCAAATCCCTCCACACAACCTGCGCAGTATGTGGAGGGGAGGGCTCCCTACATCACCGCCTAGAAACATGCCCCCCAACCAAAGCCATATGGCAGGAAGTCGCGCGCCTGCTTAAGCTCCAAAACGAGAAGAATTTTTTATATCAAAGAGCCTCCTCGCGCTCCAGATTGAGTCACCAATCCCATCTACCCTCCGCTCCCTAATGATACCCATTAAAATGTGGACAATCCACACCATTGCCTTAGATGCGTTCAAGGCATAATCCCAACCATCCATGGGGTTATCAACAGGTTCCACGTCCACTTATTGGAGCACTTCCAAGCCTGGCTCTATGGATATATGAGGCCAAGGCAACAGGCGCTCATAGAATTGTGGTTTCCACTTTGGTTCCTCTGCACAGACCCCTTCCTTCACACCTGCTCCATAGCGGGAAACCTCCTCAGAGTAGCGCACCAACCCCCCCCCATACCTGGCAGTCCCGCTGGCAACAGGGGTAACCTGAGTACCCCAGGGGTGCCCAATTTTTTCTATCTTCACTTTCCACACATACTTGGTAATGCCCACCCCTGGTCAGCTTGCCTCAGTTAAATAAAAAGTTACTCATCAGCAGTTACATATATATATATTATATTTTATATTTTACTTTTTTTCATTTTTAGAGTAGCTATATCACTGCTTTTATGCCTGAAGGAATTTTGCGTGCACCCAATCTATAATCCAGCCACTCATGGGATCCTTGATAGTATAACTTTCAACTCCCATTTTTTCTATTATCTCAAACAACCTGAACCAAATATTCATGAGCTTGTGCTTCTGCCCAAACCCATGCTGATCGTGGAATAGCACCATATCTTTATCTTTGAACTGTGCTAGGCCACTTCGCCATAACTGGTCATAAGCCTGGTTTTTGATTTTCTTGGCTAAGCTGAACAAGTACGCTTTGGTTTGTAACTTAATAAGCATATTTGTAGAGTGTTTAAATATTGTTGCGTATCCATTCTGCCTGTGTCCTCTACACAGGCATATAGCAGTGCAGGCAGGGTGGGGTGCCATCCATAAAGAAATTGGAAGGGGCTTTTTCCCATGGCATAATGGTGACTTATATTGTAGGCAAACACCGCAGTAGAAAGAAGGGTACTACAATCAGAGGGTCTATCTGTAACCAACTTCCATAGTATACATCAGAATTTTACTAACCCGTTCATCCATTCCATTGGACTCAGGGCGATATGGGGTTGTTAGGACCCCGTGGATGGCCATCAATTTGTTGAGCTTGTGTAAAATGTGAGAGGTGAAGTTGGTTCCATTATTGATAAGGATAAACTGTGGGAAGCCGTGATGCTGTATGATGCATTCCATTATGAACTTAGCTACAGTAACTGTCCCCAGATCCCAAAAATGGCTCGCACCTCAACCCACCTAGCCAAGTGGTCAATTGCCACCAGGATATACTTAGACCAGTTAGCTCCAGTCATCAGAGGTCCCTTGACATCAATAGAGACTGTATGTCAAGTGAAGTGAGGTTTTACCCACTGGTATGAAGTCTTCTGGTGGAACGGCTTCTCCACCTGGCATTGGTGGCAGAAAGCCAGGGTCTCAAGCACATCAAATTGCATGCTTTCCCAATAATACCATGGCCTTAACAATTTAAGAGTTTTCTGGACTCCGCCATGGCCAACTGCTTGGTGTGCACTCATAATAATAATTGATCGGGCAGAAGATCTTGGGATAAAAATGATAACGTCCTCTATAGGCTTATACAATTCCCCATTTTTTAGGAATGTATTGGTCCTGAGTCTATTTAGTAACTTAATATCTTGAGGCGGTTCATCATTGTACTTCCTGCTGATCATTTTTTCAAACATTATAAAGCTTAAATCCGCCGTAACTGCAATTGTTGGCAATCTTGATAAGCAACTGGCGTTTTGGTGTTTTGTTCCTGGTTGGTGAAGAATTTAAAGTCATAAGCTTTCAGCTTAAGAGCCCATCGGGCCAGTTGCCCCTCAGGCTCTCTTAAGTTCTGCAACCAGCGCAACAATGCATGATCCGTCATGACTTTAAAACTTTACTCAATTCAAGTAGACTTGAAACTGTTTATATTAATAGATCACCGCTAAGAACTCTCGCTCAGTTACAGTGTAATTCCGTTCATGGCAATTCAAGCTATGACTACAGTATGCCACGAGATGCTCCTCTCCCTCATCGTCCTTCTGAGACAGGACTGCCCCAACAGCAGAAAGCGACGCATCTGTTTGAACTATAAATTCCTTATCAAAGTTAGGGTAGCGCAACATAGGTGCACTAACTAACGCCATTCAAAGTGTATCAAAGGCACATTGATGTTGTCCCATCTATTTGAACATGGCGTTTTTCTTTAGCAACTCAAACAGCGGACCTCCAATGCAACTGAAATTGAGTATGAATCGTCAGTAATAACCCACCATCCCCAAAAACATCTGAATGTCCCACTTATTAACTGGCTTAGTCATCTTCTGGATAATTTCTACCTTGGCTGGTTGAGGTCTTAGCCCAGTCGCATCCACCAGAAACCCAAGTACCTAAGCTGATCCTTGAAAAAGTGGCATTTACAAGGCTTGATTTTAATATTGGCCTCAGCCATTCAGCGAAATACCTCTTCCAAATGGGTAAGGTGCTCAGTGATCATGCGAGAGAAGACATTAATATTGTTAAGATACACAAGAACGCATGACAGCTTCAGATCACCAAGTATGATGTCCATTGCTCATTGAAATGTAGCTGAGGGCGTTACATAGCCTTTGTGGCATGCGAGTTGATTAGAAAAGACCTTTTGATGTGATTACAGCGCATTTTTCTTGTTCCACCAAGGGCAACCCAATTTGCCAATATCCTGATATCAAATCCATAGCTAAGAAGTAGTGGGCTCCACCTAACTGATCCAGTACATCATCAATCCGTGGTAGAGGGTATGAATCCTTTTTGGTGATACTATTGAGCTTTTGGTATTCAATTACTATGCGGTTAGTGCCATCCTTATTTTTAACAATTAGGACAGGTGAAGCCCATAGACTCTTGGATGTTTTAAGCATTCCCTGCTCTAGCAGCTTTTCAATCTCCTCAGTGAAGACTTCTTCAGCTGCCTGTGATCAGCGGATTGGTTGAGACCTGATGGGGGATGATCCCCGGTGTCCAGTTGATGAACAACCCCCCAAGAGCATCCCAAATCATGATCGTCAACTGCAAAAATCTCTTTATATTTTTGAGATAAAGCTTCCGCCCGCTCCTTCTGGTATTCTGATAACCCCATTAAGTTCTCCCGCAGTACAACCACCATTGCACCAAGATGCGGTTCAATGGGTAGACCAAATTCATCCAGAGAACTGAACTCATGAACCTGGTTGATCTCCTCGACTGGGTTCAGATGTAAATATGCTATAATCTGATGTCGGCGGATTCAAATTGGTCTGTTCTGAAGATTTGCTATCAATACCTTGATTTCCCCATGGCCTGGAAGTATGATGCCTAAAGCCACGTGGGGCTCAAGCCATGATTGTTGATAAGGCCAATGATCTCTCCATAGAGCCCATCTGACACTTCCACTTCTAACTCAGTGTCTACTATTACTTGATGTCCAGATGGAATGGATTATCTCTAGCTGCTCTAAGCAGTAGCCCTTGGTATTTGTATATCTGATGGGGAGGGCCCGAGTTTTCCCTTTTAATGGATGAAAGTGCACTGGAATCACCCCATCGCTGTAGGCAAGGTTGATCTGTCCCATATGCACTGAGCTCTTTGGCATTCCGCTAGAGGTGAAATAAATTGTGATTCGCTGTCCCAAAATGGCTAGGGTCTCTTCCATCATGTCAACTAAAGCCCATAATGTCACATAAATGCAGTCCCAATCAACAGATTGTAGTTGCTATTTGGTAATACCACCGCCAGAGCCACCACAACAATGGATCCAAATTGTAAGGAAAGTGCACTATGCGCTCCCTCAGAAACTGTGGTTTCAGCTCCAGAGGTCCCATACACCATCCGGTGGTCTATTTCAGGTTTAAGGACAACTTCACCACCAATTTAGTGGAGACAATATTAATAGGAGCGCACATATCAATTATAGCATGTACCCAAGTTTTAGCTACCACAATGTCACAGTAAGTGCATTCTGAGTAAGATGAATGCTAAATATTTACTACATGAACATTCAGTAATTCATGTTCTCCCAGGAAACTCATGATACCCACACCAATTTTAGGGTATCATGTTACAATAGCTTCCACTGGGAGGGCGACATTTACTCCTCTCAGGGACAAGGCATCTGCGAACAGTTCTAACTGGTCTGACGGACTTTGGTCAAACATTTGACAAGCATAAAGCTTCAGTAAATCCGGAGAGTCTTTGTCCGGCATTTTTGTCAACTTGCACTTGGGTCAGCACATTTACTCCCCTCAACCATCTGTTGGTAGAGGAATATATTGTCATACTGAGAGGCTTCTGCTACAATTAACACAGTAGATTCAAGTGAGACGTTTGAGTTCAAGGTAGCAGAAGTAGAGATTCCCTTCTCTACTCCGCTCTGACTTTTCACTGATAGCCTTGATCCCATTTGTTGAATTTTGGGCTTTGTTCTGATGGCTGTTATTCGCCAGGTGTGAAATGCAGTTTTGTGCATCTATTGTGTGAGGACAATAGACAGGATGGTGATTTTGAGTTTACAATATAACTTTTTTGGTAGTACTTAAATCGTATACCCTGTAGTTTACTTGGACAATGGCATGCCGTTCTGATCTTACTGATCTCAAGTAAATACCAACTAGTACAAAGTAAACTACTAAACACAAAAAATTTTACAAGTTAAACTATAAACTTAATCCAGTAGTTGAATTTATGTATATTAGTATCAACTTGAGGGTTATTTATAGGGTTTAATGTTAACCACATCTTACCAATGACGTCTCATTTTCAATGACACTTGGCCATGTAAAATTTTTGTAAGAACGTCTACAAATACTTTGACTCAGGGCATCATACTCAGCCTCAGGGTCAAAATAAACACCATCATCATTCTCAAGATGGTGTTTCGTATGCATCTTCAAAATAGCTGAACTGATTCACTTTCACATGTAATTGGCAGCACATACTAAGGCAATTTGTATCACTAAATAGTAATTAATTTGGTTGAAAACTTGACTGACATTAAAAACTAATTTTGACATAGACCAACAAAGCCCACATGCTCGAGTCATAAATTAAAACTTAAATTTAAGTTCAACCTAACCAACAAAGCCCTCAAGCCTGTGTCATCATAGTCAAATATAATTAAGTGAAAATGCTAGGCCACAAATTCAAGTTCAGATATACTTAGGATATCTTTGGTTTATAATAACTGATATTTAAATCCAGTCAACTTCCCCCTCCTTGACTGGATATAAGTGGCGGATATTCTTTTTCCTTGATCACACTGTCTAACTCTTTGTGTTCATCGAAGTTAGAATGTTATCTCATTAGCCTTTCCTAAGCTGACAGGGCCAGCGTGCCTGGTGCCAAGCTTTCTTGGGTTTGGCGCATCTCCAATTCTGTTGCAGGCTTCTCCAGTTCGGTCATGCTCTCCTCCCCCTACCAAAGAGGGGATACCTAGTTCTAATGCCAGTGAGGCATTAAATCTATGAAATAAACTCTATGGCTTGCAATTATTATTATTATTTCTTTTTTACTTTTTTTTCTTTTTGCTTTTTATTATTTATTATTTATTATTTTTTTTATTATTATTATCCTTTATGAAATGGATGAAGGAACTTAGCATGTACTCAATTCACAACCCAGCCGCCTTGATCCTCAATGGTATATACATCTTCAGATGATTTCTCCAACATAATAAATGGACCCTTCCAAAGCAAGGATAGCTTGTGTGTGGGGCCTGCGCTATGAGTGTCACAATATATACTAAATCTCTTTCCTTGAACTTAGTCATTCCCCTATACCCAACGGCTGGAATATTTTCAAGCAATTGTTGCACATAGGGTTTAGAGACTTCTTCAGAGGCTTCAGCTGTGACAACTTTACTCTGGGAGTGAGTTACCACATGTACGTTTGAGGAATTTTCATTTGATTCTAAAATAGAATCAATTTCATTGTTAAGCAAGGCCCTGTGGCCATTATTTGCTTGTCAATCAGGTGGGACTGGTGTTGTAGGCACAATAGAGCATCCCTCATATATTGTGCTTGTTCTTTTCCCTCCTCCTGCACGGTATTAAGAAGGACTATATTGACATTTCGCTGATGGCATTGGGAAGCATAGTGACCTTTACAATTGCAATTAAAGCAAGTAATTTCACTCACTGACTGTGAGGGGTTAATCTTCTTATTGGTTTCAAAGGACTTTCCAGAAAAGGCAGCAGATCCTGATCTATAACCAGTATTAGGAGGGCCATAATTTTTTGAGCATCTGCGTAAATAGTCAACCAATTCAGATGTCACAAGGTTTTTCACAAAAGCAGGCAATAGAGCTTTTGATAGATTAGGGTAATTTTCTACTGCATGCTCTAGTGGAATCTTGGCGCCAAAATTGACCATAGCCCATGCGCCTAAGAGAACTTGAGCTTTGCAATAGAATCAATCCGCAAATTTGTCAATTGCTTCATCTTTCTCGAAGCTGATGCTCATAAACTTGACTTTTCTGGTCAAATCCGTTCTAGACCTCCAAATTCATGAAGCACAGCCTCCTTGACCTCAGCATACGTTGGATTTTCATTAATGTGAGGCATAACCAACCCAATGCTCCACTAATCCAAGCAGTTAATCATGGTGGCTGCTTTGTTACAGTCGCTGGCCCCATGCATGGCCATTCTAAAGCATTTGATGAAGATGGTAATACTTCCATTTTTGTCAAAGGCTGGCAGGTTTTCTGGTTTGAAATTATCGCTTCCCCATTCCTGGTTATCATGATTACTCCTTTGTTGACCAGAACCAGGCGTACTAGGGCGTTGGGGCATTGTATCCCAATTTGAGGTGTTAGTGTTGACCAAAGCAATCATATTGCTAGGCAGTTGTTGATGTGGCCCAGCATCCATTTCAGTAGCTATTTCTGAAGCTTAATCCTCATAATATTCAGAAGAACTTTCAGTTGAGTGGGTTGTAGCACACTAACAATGCCCGTCAGCCAGAGTTCAAATTTGCTTGTTGATTTCATTTTTCCAATTGACATGATTTCAAGTTTTTAATTTTAATTTCGCTATTTCCTTACATGAGCTAGTAGCTTGTAGTTGCAAGGTGGAAATCACTTGGTCCTTTTCTTTCATTGCCTTCTTGCACTGGTTCAATTCTCCATGGAGATTATTATTTGACTCATTAATAGCATTAACATCATCCTTGAGATTATTGATCTGTAGATTAAGACGATCAATAGAGTCTTCACTTTTCACATGTTGGTCCTCAAATTGGGTTTGCCAGTAATTGATTTTTTCAGTGTATTCATCCTTCATCTGCAAAATTTGGGCGCTCAACCATCGATACTGGTCACCATCTGCGGTCCCAGCCATGAGCGCCATTGTTGAATTTTGGGCTTTTTTCTGATGGCTGTTATTCGCCAGGTGTGATATGCAGTTTTGTGCATCTATTGTGTGAGGACAATAGACAGGATGGTGATTTAGAGTTTAAAATATAACTTTTTTGGTAGTACTTAAATCATATACCCTGTAGTTTACTTGGACAATGGCACGCCGCCCTGATCTTACTGATCCCAAGTAAATACCAACTAGTACAAAGTAAACTACTAAACACAAAAAAGTTTACAAGTTAAACTATAAACTTAATCCAGTAGTTGAATTTATGTATATTAGTATCAACTTGAGGGTTATTTATAGGGTTTAATGTTAACCATATCTTACCAATGACGTCTCATTTTCAATGGCACTTAGCCATGTAAAATGTTTGTAAGAACGTCTACAAATACTTTGACTCAGGGCATCATACTCAGCCTCAGGATCAGAATAAACACCATCATCATTCTCGAGATGGCATTTTGTATGCATCTTCAAAATAGCTGAACTGATTCACTTTCACATGTAATTGGCAGCACATACCAAGGCAATTTGTATCACTAATTAGTAATTAATTTGGTTGAAATCTCTACTGACATTAAAAACTAATTTTGACATAGACCAACAAAGCACACGTGCCTGAGTCATTAAATCAAAATTTAAATTTAAGTTCAACCTAACCAACAAAGCCCTCAAACCCATGTCATCATAGTCAAATATAATTAAGTGAAATTGCTAGGCCACAAATTCAAGTTTGGATATACTTAGGATATCTTTGGTTTATAATAACCGACGATTTAGATCCAGTCAACTATTCAACACTATTGTACAGGAGGGAACTGTTGATTGGGGAACCATCGTCCCATGTGCCCAGTGCAACTGCAATTAAAACAACTTACTCCATAGGTTCTACAGCTGTGTTTAATATAAGTTGGTCCACTTGGTAGGTGGTTCAGAAAAGAATTGACATAACCAGACCCCCATCTTAGAACGACCACCATCAATCAGCATAGTTAGGGCCAAAACAGTAGTTGGTCAGATGTTGATTGGTAGTTAAGGAACGCCTGTTGGACTGCGGTGAGTACCCTGATGGAACCCTCACTGACCAGTTGACTCCCCCCATATGATTAGGGTGGACAACAGTGACAGTGAAGAATTTCTCAGTATTGGGTGGAGGGAAAGTTACAGCTAAGCAACATACAAACTGAACAAGGTTAAGAAGATATACATTGTCCTCTAACAATGGGGCCATGACATTGTAAAGTTCATAGTATGGCTTCACCGATGAGGCCATTGCAATACACACATCAACTTCAGATAAAATCCCTGCCCCAATTAGCATGTGTGCTTCCGTCATAAATTGGTCAGTGAATGCGGTGAGGGTCTCATTTTGCTGAAACCTGATGGTCAATAACTCAGCTTTTCACTGTGACATTTTTGTAGTTCTGCCAAACAACTGCAGCATCATCTCCTTAACTTCATGGTATAAAATGGAACTAGCTAAGAGGTAACAAATGACTTGGTCAGCACTCCTGGCGTCCAAGGAGGAGAGCAATAGTTTCACCCTCCGCCGATCTAAGGTTCCTTCAGTTGCAAACTCAAATCAGCGAAATAACCTATGAATATTTCCTTTGCAATCAAATGGAGGCAACTTATCACTATAAACCTTCTGAAGCAACTCATCTTGCCTTTTGAGCACAGTATCTAACGCTAGTCTCAGCTCCTCATATGCAACAGGCCCAGCATGTTGTGCAGATTCCTTATCAAAACAGCTTGGATGCAACATAGCTGGCGGATGAGTTTTCATTGTATTGTTATTGGTCAATGGGCCCAATGTAGTGAGCACCACTGTTGAATCTTGGCGATTCCATATGTACCTGCTGAAGGGTTTTTTGCACAGGATTTCAGCCATTGACCAATTAGAACGTATGATATGACAATTGCTCATTGCTTGATACACTTGTAAACAAATTAATATATAATAAAATGGGAGCAATTTCCCCCAAACACTTCTTTTATTTTAATATAATAAATTGGCAGATCTTCCTCTAGTTCACTCTCTTTCTTCCTATCTTTCTTCTTTTCTACGCCCACTAAAAAACCTCCTCCTCCAGTCCCTTTGTTTCACTGATATCCCAGCGACCTCAGTCAATACTGACCCTTTCTCTTAATTTATTCGTTTTACCATATATATATTGGTTTTGGCTTGTTGTTCTTCAATTCTTTATCACCCTGATTTGAGGCGATCCAATTTATCGTTTTTAAATGTCAACATCGCCCTATCGCCTTATTTTGAAGGCAATCTGATATGACCCATTATAACCCATTATTGCCTCATCCAACGGCGATCAATTACTTAAAGCTCTGAAACATCCTCAGCGGATTCTGTCCATTAAACCTTCAGCGAAATTCCTCCAATGATTCGCTTGGTCATAATAGTGGCTTGTTGTCCAGTCATATAGATTCACAACAACAGATATATTCTAAAAACCACTTTATTTAAAACTAAGATAGTGCTATTTATAGTACTGTTAGAGTAAAAAAAATTCTTTGCTCACTGGGAATTGCAAAGGGTGATTCATCAATCATTTTTTGATTCCCATATGTTTTGTCCTTCATTGCATCCCACCTGGAAGATCAGCTTAGCTTCTTTATCTCCTGGTAATAGTTCATAGCAATAGTTAGAGTGGCATCAACCTCAAGTAGGAACTCTTCCTATAGTCCAGTCTAAGAGGTACATTTCGCTAGATTCCAAATTTACAGCTGATGATAATATTGGGATCTTTGGGCCACCAATGATGAGGTCTTGTAATTGTGGCCTTGGGATTAGGTAGAATATTAAAGTGTAAAATTTTAATTCTTATTAGACAAAATCAGAGTAATCCAAGAAATACCCAAGTTCAAAGTCTAAACTGAGAAATTGGAATTTTACTTTAAGTCAGAACCTATGGGACCATTTGAGCAGCTAAGATGTCAAGTCTCACATACAGGTGTCAATATTCTCCCTGGGATAGGGCTTCCACTTTGCATGGTATTAATATTTAGGTGTTATGAAGGCTACAAAATTATTAGTTTCATGGCTCTAGCAAGAGATGAAATAAGGCATCAATGTTATTAGTTTTGTTGCCATAATGGATTCCAATCGGAAGAATGATATATGACCTTAGTAGACTAAAAGGAAACTACGCAAGACAATATATGTGATGCTCCTTAGTTAGAATTTAGAGATATTTATAAGAGAGGGCTAGTAGATCTTTGTAAGGATCTTTGTGCTTCAAACAAGGTAAGATTTTTTCTGTTAGAGGACCAATATGGCTGATTATCTGATCTGATACGATTTTTGTTAGATGAAATCAACCTTCGCCTCATGTGATCAACCCTTTTGGAAGGTTTAACCTCCTCAGAAGGCTTAGCCCCTTCAGAAGGATGAGACTGATAACTACAAAGAGTTGATTATCAGTCTAAAAGAGAATTGGATATATCCAACGGATTTTTTATAATCTTGTTAGACTGAGACGCCAAATCTTGATCTTGATTATAATTGGTCATAACAGTTGAAGTTCCAACAATAACTCCCTCAAGGTCTTTCCTGGGGGCATGTACTTACGAAGAAATTTACTATGAACTCTAATAATAACAGTTCCAGTGTCAACTGCTGAAATGGAGTATTCAATACCCAATGATAGATAATATGATAGGGATAAGACCATAAGGTATCAAGTTTATGAGTTTGTTTTCAAGGTCTGCGATGGTAAAAGAGTACAAGAACTACTATTTGATATTCAGGCAAGGTAGGTCAGGTAGCATTGGTCCTAAGTCCTTCTTTTGAAGTTTTAGTAGCAAGAGAACTCAAAGCTAAGACTTTCACTCTGAGAATCTCATCAGCTAACCTTCTCATAGCTAATCTATTAGTTTGTAGGGGTTGAAGTATCAAGTATAGGCTGTAGAAATGGAGGGTAAAGTAGGATCCTTACCATACAGAGCTTTTAAAGGAGACATTATGATTATACAAAGATAACTAACCCTGCAAGATAACATTGCGCTAGGTAAGTATAGATTCCATCTTTTAGGGTCAGTTGAAGCCATCTTTTGCAATATGTATACCAGGGTACCATTAGCTCATTCAACGGCACCATTATCAGAGGGATTATAAGGAGCTGTAAATGACTGATAGGTACCCATCAATTTGATAATCTCAGATACTACCTATGAAACTAAATTGGTTTCATTATCAGATAATAGTACTTTTGGACTACTATGTCAGGTGAAAACTTGCTTAAAAAGGAAGGACGCAGTTGACTTAGTGGTGAAGGTGGAAACAGAGACAGCTTCAATTTATTTGGTAAAATGATCAATAGCTAGATTGATATAGCGGTATCCATAAGTAGCGGTAGGAAGGGGAACCACTAAATCAATAGACATAATATAAAAAGGTTCCAAAGGTCTCACAATTTTATTGTTATTAAATTGGATTTCAGCTACGTTGTTTTTGGTAAGTGAGACAAGTTTCCAACACATCATGCACAGTTTCCAGCATATTATCCCAATAACCTTGATTTTTTAACCACTGTAAAGTCTGTGCAACAGCTCCATGACATACAGCTGATTGAGCTTTCATAATGGTATTGGTCTTAGAAGAAGGCTGAATAAAAGGTAGCCATTTAGATCACAACTTCTTATAAAGAGAACTTTTTAATTTGAGTGTCCTTGGTTAAAGATTGTAGCTTTTCTATAACGTCCTTAGATTTACAATATCATAGCTCAGGTCTATCATTAAGGTCATAGATTCAATCCTCTTTAGCAGTGAATAGAGTCAGTATAGGTAATCAATAGAGTCCATCAGCATTTTAGTATATAGCTCTAGCGCGAGGTGAATTAAAAAAGTCATTATCCTGAAGTTTTAGAGCCCATCTAGTTAAACGTCCATCAGGATCCTTCATTTGTTGTAACCAATTTAGAGATGCGTGATCTTTGATGATAGTAAAATGTTTGCCATAGAGGTAAGGGCAAAAATGCTTGATGGCTGATAGGACCGTGAGGTACTCTCTCTCAGTAACACAATTATTGCGCTCTGCTTTGGAAAGGGTTTTACTTAAAAGGCAATAGGATGATCTACTAGATTGGAGTCATGTTGAGCCAGAATAGCCCCAATAGCTACATCACTCGCATCTTTAAATAAGAGAAAAGGTTTCAAAGAATCAGGATGAGCTAAAATTGGGCCACTAGTCAGAGCTTGACATAAATGATTAAAAGTTTGATGTTGTGATTCTTACCATAAGAATGGAACTTCTTTATGTAGTAAATAGACTAAGAGTTACGCAATTTAGCAAAATAGGGGATGAGTTGTTGGTAATAAACAACCATCCCTAAAAACACTAGAATATCACGCAAGCTCATAGGAACAGGCTTGTCCATAATGGCTTGAATCTTATTAGATAAGGATAAATTCCCATTGCAATTACCCTTATGCCTATAATTACATCTCACTTTTGAAAAAGCACACTTAGTTGTTTTTAGCTTAAGAGAAGCTTGGAATATCTGGCCAAATACTTCTTTTAACTGGGCCAAAGTCTCGTCAAAAGTATGAGAAAAAACATTAACATCATCTAAATAAACTAAAATGCAGGAAAGTTTCATATCACCAAATAAGCCATTCATGGCCCTTTGAAAGGTAGCAGGGGCATTACAAAGCCCCTGTGGCATATAAGTAGGTTCAAATAACCACTCACTAGAAATTTAAGCGCATTTTTGACGATCTTCAGGAGGCAGTTCAATTTTCCAGTAGCCACTATCAAGGTTTAAAGCTGAAAAGAACTTTGATCTGGACAGTAGTGTTAACAAGTCATTGATGTAAGGTAATAAATATGAATCTTTTTGAGTAACAGCATTTAGACGATGATATTCCATAACCACTCTATGACCTACATCCTTTTTTCTAATAAGCAGTAGAGGGGAAGACCATGGACTTTGAAAAGGCGTTAACACCCCAGCTTCAAGGAGTTGTTTTAATTCCACTGAAGCTTGAGCCTCCTCAACTTTAGACTGTCAATAAGGATGAGCTCGGATAGGGGGAGTATCCCCATTTTTAACTGATGTTGTACATTTTTTAGTAGCCCAAAATCTCCAGAGCCTTTGGCGATTATATCCGCATACTCTTCAAATAAAGCATCAGCTGCTTGTTGTTGTTCTGAAGTAAGGGAATCTCCATATTCAACTTTGACTCTGCAATGATAGGGAGTCATCCAACCCAAAATCACATAACTCCCCACATCCTGAGACAGATAAAATTTCATTTACAGGGGTAGGCCGCACATAAGCAATAAGGTTGTTTCAATTCAATTGCATAGGTCGAGAAGTGAGATTAGCTAGTAGAACTAAAACAGTCCCATTGTAGACATGATCAAGGATACCAAGCAGGGTAAAGCCTCCAAATAGGAGTAATTTTGGTTAATGAAGATCTTTAACACATGATCAGTGGGTACAAATACTTGTACTCCTGTATCAATGATGACTTGAGCTTTTGGGGGAATGGTAATTGGAGAGTTAGAATATAAAGGCATTCCCTCAGATGCACAAGCTGATGGAGGTGGAAGTATAGTCCTTGGTCCCAAAACTCAGTACTCAAGACAAGAGATAGAAGCGGGATATTCCAATAAGCAAATGCGTCGTTTGAGTTTGCCTTTGTTATTGGGAAAATCTTGTAAAATTAAAGGTACTTGGTACCCAATTAAAGAAAGGTAATTGTCCTTAAGACTGATTATTGCATCAAAATGAATGAGAAATTTAGTTCCCAAGAGCAAGTCATAGCAGTTGTTGTCCAACACTAAAGCAGGGGCCAAAATAACCAACTTTTCAAAGCGCATTGGAAGAAGGGAAAGCTCCTATAGATTTAGTGTAGGAAGGACCAGTAGTTCTGTAGCCTTGAGAATGGTTTAAGTCCGGCGCCACTTTGATTTTTTTCAAAAGTCTGGAAGAGATCACATTTATGGGCAATCACATATTGATGATAGCTAAAGTTTTCACTTTGTGCGCTGTAACTTCCACCCAAGTCACATCAGTGCCAAAGTGTAGGATTGAGAATACTGAGGGGCTAAATGGGTGAATTAAATTTGAAGAAACAGAATCATAAGAAGAAATAGTTTTTTTGTTGGATAATTCATCAGGGATTTTAAGTTCGCCAGGAGCAGATATCACATAACAATCTGTAGAAGAGTTAATAGGTTTCGATTGAGGCACAGGAGGTAGGTCAGCACAGGGAGCCTCCTGCTCTATGCTGACTCCTCTTTTTTGACTCTTCCGCTTGTTTTTTCCAACATTGAGATACCACATGACCCACAAGACCACAATAAGTACATGGTTCCTTCTTCTGTTTAGGTTTGGGTTTAGGTGGCATTGCTTGGATATAAAAACAAGGGATATTAGCAGAGGTTGGGTGTACCACACCATTAGGAATCTCCATGAGAGCTTCCTTGATGTCAATAATGGATCTGAAATTTCGTTTAAGTAATTTTACAGGGTAGTAGCAACTGAGTGCGAGAAGCAAACGCACTCATTACAGCCAAAATGGCATCATCTACTGTAATCCAGTCGCAAGTAGCAAGAGTCTGGGCCTCATGGTAGAATCTTTTTAGCAAAATCTTGGATGGACTCTCCTCGTTTGATTTGAATACTCATAAAGGCTTGCTTTTGGTTATAAAAAAGTTGTTTACTTCCAAATTCCTTAATAAGGGCAGTTTTCACTTGAACCCACGTCTGACAAACCTTGAGGCGAGGGACCATTACTTCTTGAGCACATTGACCTAAACAAGAAGCAATATCCCGCACTTTTTGTTGATCAGTCGCTCCATTCTTCGCTCTCTCATAAACAAATAAAAAGGAGTGGATACTACCTTCACCTGGCACATACTTATCTAAAGGTAGGTTTGAAAGAGACAGGCTCATTGCTTAATATGCAACGCCTGATACCAGGACTGGCTCAGCCTCAAGATTTTCAGACTTGGGGATATGGACTTGAGTAAAATTTAATCAAAATTGTTGATGCAAATTGTTGAGATCATCCTGTAAGTTATGAACCCATTGAGTAATGTGATCATTAGAAGTGAACTTATTCAAGTTATAGATCACAGTTAGCAATTTTTCTTTCTTATACTCAATTACCTCATACTTAGCGGTTAAGTGGTCAATGGTAGCATATGACATTGCAAACTGAGTTTCTTGAGCTGATTGATTAACATTGCATTTACGATGAGCATAATCAACACCATCCAATAAATTGGTTAGCAAATAATACAGATTATTCAAGTGGCCTTCCAAAGATAAGAAACATCCCTGAGCTATGGCTCATATTTGGCTTTTTAAATCTTGCACTCTTGTTATCAATTAATTCTGAGTTTCAGAGGCAGGAAATGAAATTGTAGGTCCAGGTGGACTTGGGGAATTCGGGGGACCTCGAGGACTGTCACGACCTACAGGCCCAGGGGGACCCTGTTGGATCGCAGGTTCCTGAAGACCTTACTCACCAGTAGGCCCCAGTGTCACAGAGGAAGAACTAGGTGGCCCTGGAGGTCCAGGAGGACCCATGAACCGGTTCTACATTCACAAATATTATTCACAACTTGGACAAGTTATTGAAGTAGCCCATCTAATTCAACAAAGCGTTCCTCATATTTGGTTTGTATTTGTCCTAGTTGAAAACTAAACTCCTCTTCAAGAGTAATTATTTTTTGATGGATAGGTTCAGCCGCCTCAGTAAAATGTTGAGATACTTTTATGGCCTAAATAACTCACAACTTCATTATTGATTCTAATAAGTTGGTTGTGCAATTTGTTAATTTCCCTTTATTGTCAATTATGGCTTCTCAAAAGTCACAAAAAAAGTTATAAGCAGTTTCATAGAAAGATGATAGATGAGAATGGAACTGATGAGCCATAGTTAATTGGCGTTGAATCTCCAGATGATGTAGCCCCAAGTACTGAAGTAAATGATGAATGGTGGGATGCACGTACTGCATGAGATACTGCTCCATTATGGCCAACCTGACTTCAGTGTATTGTAAGACAGCTCAATTGCATAATTACATCTTGTTAGATGAAACCTTGGATGCTTGTTCTCAATTAGGACATGCCACTGGATGAATAGCCCCTTTTATTAGATCTTTACCTGTTTCTGCTACATCACCTGGCTGAAATAGATAATCTGTTTGGTTAGGGTCTTCAGTATTTAAATTTATAGATGCTAGAAAATACAATTGCTAATATTAGCAAGGAACCTCCTGCCTGTTGGTATGTACCCATTGAGAGATGCTCATCATATCCTCTGAAGAGAGACTTTCTTCTCTAAAGTATTAATTATAGTAAAATTATGTTTTCACCAGGTATCCTCAGAAGCAGACCTGGCAGGGAGCACCAGTATTGGAATTTCGTGAGAAATTTTGATTATCAAAAGCTACAAAGGCTACAAAATTATTAGTTATGTGGCTCAAGAAAGAGATAAAATAAGGCACCAAAATTATTAGTTTCGTTGCAATAATGGATTCCAATTAGAAGAATGATATTTGACCTTAGTTAACCAAAAGGAAACTACACAAGACAAAATATGTGGTGCTTTATTGGCTAGAATTTAGAGATATTTATAAGAGAGGGATAGTAGATCTTTTTAAGGATCTTATTGCTTCAAACAAGGTAAGATCTTTTCTGTTAGAGGACTAATATGGCTGATTATCTGATCTGATACGATTTTTGTTAGATGAAATCAACCTTCGCCTAATGGGATCAACCCTTTTGGAAGGTTTAACCTCCTCAGAAGGCTTAGCCCCTTCAGGAGGATGAGACTGATAACTACTAAGAGTTGATTGTCAGTTTAAAAGAGAATTGGATATATCCAACGGATTTTTGTAGTCTTATTAGACCGAGATGCTGAACCTCAATCTTGATTAAGATCAGTCATTGAAGTTGAATTTTTAACAAAGAGGAAATCCTGACAGAGCCCCCCTCAAGCCTTGTCCAAAGGGAGTAAATCTTGGTCCCTGCTGAAATAAATGACCTGATTAATTGTTGAGGTATTTGCAATACATCTTTGATATTAATCAACTGATGCATGCTTTCTTGGAAGGTGGAATCCCCAAAGCTGAAGGAGTTTGTGGTGACATTGTAAAAGTTTTAGGTCTGAGAGTTATGTCAACAGAGAACTCTAGCTTGGAGGCAGATGAAACCTTATAGTTGACGACGTGGTGGTTCTTTTGATGGTGGTCAGCCAAGATTTGAGCCATCCAGGTATTCATGGTGAGCAGAGCCTGGGCTATGCGCTGAAAATTCTACCAGAGTTGGGGAGCCTCACACTTGGCTCATGTATAAGGAACTTCCTTGCAACAATGTACTGGGCTATCACCATCTGAGGATTATCACCGTTGATAAGTTTCTTCAAATAATGACTATAATTCAGTTAGAATATTTGGTTTTGAGAGTGTAAATCTTGGCAGTTGCGGCTGCAGCTGCCCCAGCCAACACCCTCCTCTGCCAGCAACTCCATGGGGCAATGGAGCCCCTTGTCAGGGGTATTCCTATCCCCAATTTTCCTCATGATTTTGAGGAAGATTTGAAGTATAAAGTTTGAGGAGCTTACTTTTGGTGTGAGCTTCACTCGCATTGATGCAGCATAAACTTCTCTTTTTGACCCCAATTATCCCAAAACTGGCCGGCGCATCAAGTCATTTACTTGTGTGCCAGCTCTCATCATTTTTGCTGAGCATCAACTTTCTCAATACGTTAAGGCGATGGACACCACCGGCCTCATTAATGAAGAAAACCCCAAACTATACCTCCTTATGCCCCATTTCGCTGATGCTCCCACCCCAATGCTGTCTGCCATGGTCTGCCAGCTAAAGCGGGCGCCAGACAAAAGTCTCCCAAAGCCTCCTCACCATCTGATATAGCTTTCTATGCTGATAACCTAGGGGCTATATTAGGAATTTTTAATTTATGATAATCCCTTTGTTTGGCCTATTTGCGAATAAAGATGTGTGGCTACTCCCCCTTTTGGGTTAGGCACCACTAGTACTAAAAAAAGAGAGTGTAAATCTTGACCTCATGCATGGAGGCTAGGTTAGTAAGGGTGTCACGAGCAATCTTGGAATGATTTGCTGGGCATTTCAAGTTTGGGGGTCTGAGTAAATGGTTCTGGGTCCTTAATATATTAATAGCTCCACGGCGCAGTGGGTACTAGTATCATTAGTCCAGAAGTAGGCCTTTTCTGGGGCTCTGAGTTCCATCTTAAATTCACATTTGAGGCATTGATTTTTATCAGTAAGTTTCTCCCCAACTTTAACAATAGTAACCATCTCAATATAGTTATTATCATCATGCCTCGTGTTGATGCTCTGTCTTGGTAGAATTTTTTTTGTACTATTTCTGTCAATGGAGTGGCTAATTTTGGGAGTGTTCAGAACCTTAAGTTTGATATGAACTAAACTGGTGATTTTACGTTTATTGACATTTCAGTTTCCAGAGGCAATGCAGAACTGGAGGATTTAAAGCATACCATTAAGTATCCAGGTGACGACAGCATCCTTGGGGTAGCACTCAAGGCACAAGGGTTGAATATTTTTAGAAATCTTAGCTAACTTGAATGTCAGTTTGATCATAATTAACCCAGTGCACTAGCGGGTTGGGAGAAATGCCTATCAATTCATGTAGTTTCTTGGTTCTTATTAAAAGCCACAAAGCACTCCGCTGTTCTGGTCAGATTTATAGGTTCAATTAGGTAATGCTGACGTTATCTAACACTGAGAGTTGAACCAAGTAACTTTAATAATTTATTTCAGTAATATCAGGCCTAATTTTTAGAGGAGAGTTTTAGACTGAAAAGTGAAAATCTTGCCAGAGAGGAGGCATTGGGCTTATCGCTAATTGAGCAAAGGTAAAACCCAGGCACTTGGTCCAGCGCTTTTGGCATTTTGATGTACTGGTGATATTTGAAGCTTCCATGGAGTTTTTGAAGTTTGATGCCATCCTCATGTTCAAAAACTAGTTCTTGGCTTGTATTAATTTTTATGATTCAATATGCTGTTGATGCTCATTTGCCTTTTTGGTTTGTCATTCAGCACTTTTAGGTCCAAACAATTAATGAGTTTCATTTTCGTTTTCTGCTCTAAAAAGAAAAGTGTGAAACAACTTGAAATATGGATTTTGTTTTTGGTTAACTTAATAAGTATTATTGTTAGTACAAAAATAATTTTTATAAAAATCTGAGCAAAGCAATTGATTTGATTTCAATCTTTCAGACTAGGATAGTTTCAGCTTGGATCATTTCCTCTGGATTTAGCTAGAGCTGAAATATGTTTGAACATGAATTTTTCATCACAGTAAACAGGTCCTAGTGCCCAATATCCATTCCTCTAAGTGAGATCTTCAAAGGCTTCCTTTCTATTATCCCACATCTTCTTATAGCATAGTGCTTGATCCTTGTATCAAAGTATAGCCTTCTTTAGCCTTTTTTCTTTATGGTGTGGAAATTTTTGCCAAACATCTTTTTCAAATTTGTCTGGCGATCTTATCAGGTCAAGAAAAGGTTTTAGCTGACTGAGAGTTTAATTTATAAAATCTTCAGAGACACACTAAAATGATTTTTTTGGAAAGTTTTTCCCACAGTTACAGTGTCTTGACCAATCCTGAGTATGTATGTCAAAAAATCAGGGTCTGGAGTTGTAACTGTAAATAGATTCTTTTCGTCTAAGAATGAGGGTATCTCTTCAGGTTGTATCTTGCAAGCGCCCCTATAGTGAGCACCAGATGTCACACTTCCAACTGATATGATTGCAGGTGCTATCATTGGGGAGCCTGACATGGTGGCTGATTGTGGGAGTCTTGGTTCGTCAAAGTCAACTGAGAGAGCAGGGGATTTGTAAGACAAAGCAATGGATGAGACAATATCATTAAAATAAACTTTAACTTGGTAAATTAATAATATAAGATATTCTCTGAAAAAGTACTTTTACTTAAAAAATAATACAGTACTATTTATAGTACTGTTAAAAGTAAAAGGAAAATCTTGATTCACTAGAAATTGTAGATGGTGATTCACCAATCTATATCTGATTTCCAAGTGGTTTGTACATCATCTCATCCTACCTGGAAAGTCAGATGAGCTTCTTGATCTCCTGGTAATAGTTTTGTGGCATTAGCTAGATTGGTATTAACTTCAAGTAGAAGCTCTTCCAATAGTCCAGGCTTAGAGGCCAACTTGATAGATTCCAGAATGAACAGCTGATGATAATTATGGGACCTTTGGGCCACCAATGATGGAGTCATGTAAATGTGGCCTTGGAATTAGGTAAAATATTTAAGTGTAAAATTATGTCATAAGGGTGGTTAGCTGAGCAGGTAAAACTGCTTCCACTCCTAGTGCAGGTTTTGAGTTTGAAACCTCTACTGGCTAGGAAACATTCTCGGTGTGGTATATTTGTCCCAAGGTTGACCCGCCTCAAATAATTTTTTAATTATAAATCATATTTATTTAAATTTTTGAGTAAATCAAGTTATACTCCAAATTTAAAGTTTAATTTTAGGTCGTGGATTAAACCTTAAGTTGGGACTTATGGAACCAATTTAGCAGCTCAAAAATCAAGTCCCATATTGGTGTATGTTGATCTTCTCCCTGGGACAAAGCTTTCACCTCGCATAGGGAGAATCCTAAAAATGGTGCTTTCTGTAGTGAGCACAAGTTACTGCTGATGTGGCCCACTCAATCAGGGTCTGCTGATGAAAAGATTGAACACTTGAAATATCTTATTTATTTTATTTACAGGTTGTATCATCAGTCAAAATTTAGTCTGTTTGTGCATACATAAGACTTTTTCTAATCAGTCTATGCATGTCAAACCATGGTAAAGCATTAAAAATTATATATAATGGAGGCTACTCAAGAGAGCATTGGTTCTCTCTTAACCTCTGCTGACAACAGGAAGAGTAAGTCCAGACCTCTTAAAATAATACTATATCTGTCTTTAGCACCATATAAAGCAAAAATAATAAAGGCAGATTCTGTGAAACAAGATAACTTCTTGATATGAATATAACAAGTATCTAGCGCTTAATGATTTGTGGTACATAAGTTAGGACTATATTGATCAGATCAACTTTTTCTCATAAGGTTACTAAGTATTTTTAACTTAGGTTCAGGTGCAGAAAGATCCAATTTTTTGATCCTCTTGAATCATCTGGGCTTCTCATGAAAATTACTTTTGGAGCTTAAGCCTGATTGTAAATGCATCCAGTTTGTCAAGATTTTGATACAACTGGACGATAAGCCCCAAATAGCTACAACAGATTGGCTAAAATCTTCCAACAACGATTTACTAATGTATGAATATTCAAGCGCCTTGATATAAGGTGATATTGATCTCATGAAGGATATTCATTGGATTGCCTCCAAATAAAGAGTGATGTTGATTCAGGACGAATATTTAGTAGAACGCCTCAAATGATGGCAATCGTGAATTTAAGAATATAAGTACCCTGTTAGGACCTCATAGTTATGAGGATGTACCAATGAGGAAATGGTGGTAAAAGAATAGTCTAATCAAAAGTATTAGTACTGACCAAAGTTACTGATAAATAAGCGAGATGAGAAGTTTGAAGAGAAAAGGCTGTTAGTAGATAGTAGGAAGTGGAGCAGAAGGATCTGCTATTAATATTAATATAAATAAAGTGGTGTGGACAAAGCAAATTGCTATATATTTTATTACATATAATTAAGTTTGTCTCAAAGACTGATGAAGGCCATATCATCCATCCAACGCTTGATGGGAATGAACCTGTGCGACTCTTCCAGCATATCTCAACAATATCGCCAAAATTATAATAGTGATGCTCACTACATGAGACCCATTGATCAACTACCAAAAAAATAAAAAAATATGACTCTATTCTCTGACCATGGCGCATCAGGCCTGCATTGTTGGTGAATTTTCATGGCATACTGTACAAACTGGGGTATGTGAAACTTAAACTTGCTTTAGACATGGCGCTTAGAAAGCAGGATGAGTTCTTCAGGAGCTTAACAATGTAATGAACCAGCTTGACGATATGTTCATCTAAATGCAGGCCTTTAAACAACAGAATAGGCAACTTGCTAATTGCCTGGATGACACTACTGAATGACTACATTATTCAGAACGGAAGTTGAACAACACCTACCACCTTAGCGCCCTTAGTGGGAAGTGGAAGAACTACAAGGGACCGCTTGGGAGGAATTATATTACAATAAATATGAGGCTGAGCACCCAGTCAAGGAGCATTTTGCAGAAACTTCAGGCAGCCTCAGATATGATTATGAAACGGAGAACCAATTCCACCAGTTGATGGAAGTACTGTCCACTTAAGGGGCCCACGTCAACCATGAATCAGCGATTAAGATGGGAGCCGCTGGCCATACCAAACCAGTATCTCAATGAGATACCGCCTATGGACCTTGACCCATCCTTCAGTAAGCTCCAAAGGCTTGCAGCTATGAGCGAGATGAGGAAGTTCGCATTGATAAGCTGCTTCCGTTTGACTGTGATGGGAACATTAACAAATTCTTTAAACAATTTGAGTTTGATGTGGAAGGAGCCTTGGATTGGTGTAAAGCTAAATTGCTGATATCCGCCTTGGATGTTGGAAGCTCTGACCAAGTCACTTGTTATCTTCCTAGTAGATCCGTTTCACATTAAGAAGTGAAGGTACTATGCTTCATCTGTTTAGAGGTACCGATAAGACGTTGCAGTGGAAGGCTGAGCTCTTGACCATTAGTTTCCAGCGTAATGAGACCCTTGCTGTGTTTGATGACTAATTTATGGTGGAAGCCCATGTGGTAATTGTGGTCAGGGATTCTATACAAATCAGACGTGGGCATTACATTGACCTCCATGGTGAAGCCATATCATGAGATTTACAAAATCATGGCTCCAATTTTGGATGCTGACGTATCCCTGCTAAAACTTGTTCAGTTTTTGCGCCTTATATCCACTACCTTTACTTTCCTTAATACATACTGGAAACATACCGCAGCTGTCACCAGTCCTGCTTATTCAAGGAATTCTCCCATTCTTTTCAGATTCTGCCTAATAACCCAAAGCCTTATTATAAATACGTGCCTTGCCCTCAGCTGAGTTACCCCCTGCAAGTTAATCTTCTAATCTGACCTACTTATGATAATCGCCAGAAGCCCAACTACCAACATGGGCCTAACTAAACTGACCATCTGCAGTCCACCTATCGATCTGGCCCTGGTTATGCCTATTGCCAACAGACAAAATTATTGGCCTAGCCCATCTTATAAAAACCAAGGACGTAACCCCTATGAGGAAAATTGTTTTGAATGTGGTCACCCTGTCCACCTTGCCCTGAGTTTCCCCAAATGTCAGGTTCGTTACATACAGCAGGGGCAATACTACCAAGAAAAATGGAGCGGAGTAGAAACAGCCTTCTCTACCTCCGCTATCCCAACCCAGGTGTCCCACCTGAATCTATTGTAGTATATTCAGCAGAAGTCCCTCAGTATGATGAAAAGTTTTTATATCAGAAGCTGGTTGGAGGGGTAAATGTATTGACACAAGCACAAGCCAAGGCCGCGGTGGAAGAAGGACCTCAGGAGCAACTGAAGCCGTACACCTGTCAAATGTTTGACCAAGTTTTTCCAGACAAGCCTGACCCATCCTAAGATGCACCTTCTATGAAAGGAGTAAACATCTCCCTCCTGGTAGACACTATTGTTAAAGATTACCCTAAAGTCGGCGGGGTGGTTATGAGCTTCCTTAGAAAAAGAGATTCTTTGAATGTCCACGTATTTTTTTAGTACTAGATGTTGAATGTCCACGTATTAAAAAGTCAAAATTCTTATTATTCTGATTGTACATAGTGTGACATTTTTGTAGCAAAACATCGAGCCTGCGCTATAATAGATATGGGCGCTCCAGTAAAATAGTTTCCACTAAGTTGGTGTAAAAGTTAACGCTAAAACTTGATTAGACATCGCATGGTGTATGGGTTTGAGGAGCAGAAAACACAGACCCTGAGAGAGCGTACAGTGCGCTACCTTTGCGGTTAGGTCAATTGTTGTTGTAGCTCTGACAATAGTGTTACCAAACAGTAATTATGACTTTTTAATTGGAACTGCTTTTCTGTGACAAATTGAGGCTGTCGTTGATATGATGGAGGATACCTTTGAAATTTTGGGGCAGTGAACCCGATTTTATCTACCTCCAGCTCAGTGCTGAAGGATTCAGTGCATATGTGACATAACAACCTTACATACAGTGACGGGGTGATTCCAGTTCGTTATCATCAACTAAAGAACAAGACCTGGGCCCTCCCACAGCAGATATGAATATTAAGGGCTACCTCTAAGTGCTGCTGGGCCTATATCCATCCCCTCCGGTCACCAAATAATAGTGAACACTGAATAAGAGGTGGAAGTACTAGATGGACTCAATTTTAGAGTTGTTGGCCCTTATCAGCAATTGTGGATTGAAACCCACTTGGCACCAGGCATTATAATTCTGGGACATGGGGAGATCAAGGTTTTATTAGCGAATCTAAAAAAGCATTGCAAAGCCGCTGACACCAAATAGTGGCATATTTACTCTCAATCCCACTTGAGGAAGTCCTTCAGGTTCATGAGTTTAAATTGTTGGGAAATCTTTTCTACCCATCAAACTTTGAGCTGGCATAATGGAGGTGGTACTGCGCGTGAAAGTTTAATGGGTTATTGAAAGAACTGAAAGATCAGGCGATAGCTTTATTTCAAGAATAAAAGGATATTTTTGCTGCCAATGACCACAATTAGTGGGTGCACTTGGAAGTTAGTTCATCAATTTATACTGGGAATCATTCCCCCCCATCAGGTCTCAGCTTAACCGCTAATTGAGGCCATCTGAAGAAGTAGTTGCTGAGGAAATTATAATTTGCTGGCTCAAGGGATGTTTAAACTGTCAAGGAGTCCATGGGCTTTGCCTATTTAGTTGTAAAAAAGAAGGATGATACCACCCGGTTGTGATAGACTAATGGAAGCTCAACAGTATCACCAAGAAGAACTCATACCCCCTACCATGGATTGACAATGCTTTTGATTGGTTAAGGGGAGCTCATTACTCCTTGGCGATGAGTTTAATAATGGGTTGCTGGCAAATCAATTTGCCCTTGGCGGAACAGGAAAAATGCGCCATAATCACATCCAAGAGGCTTTTTCATTTAACAAGTATGCCTCAAGGGCTGTGTAGCGCCCCAGCTACATTCCAACTGGCTATGGACACCACCCTTAGCGACCTGAAGCTGTTGTGCATTTTAATGTACCTCAACAATATCAATATCTTCTCTCAAACGTTCTCTGAGCACCTTGCCTATTTTGAGGAGGTATTTCGCTAGCTTGCTGAGGCCAACATCAAGATTAAGTCCATAAATGTCACTTCTTTAAGGACCAACTGGAGTACCTTGGGTTTTTGGTATATGCAAAAGGGCTTAAACTGCATCCAGCTAAGGTGAACGCTTACAGAAAATGTCCCATTAAGAAGTAAATGCAATGTACAGATATTTTGGGTATGGTTAGTTACTATTAACGTTTTATCTACAAGTTCAGCTGTATTGGAGGTCCGCTGTTTGAGTTGCTAAAAAGGATGCCATATTCAAATGGAAGGAACGTTGACAATGCTCATTCAATCCCTTTGGACAGCATTATCTAGTGCGCCGGTGCTATGATACCTAAAATTTGATACAGAGTTTACCATTCAGGCATATGCATCTCTTTCTGCTGTTGGGGCAGTTCTATTCCAAAAATGGATGACGAGTGGGAGGAGCACCCAGTTGTGTACTGCAGTCAGATCCTGAACTTCCACAACCGCATTATACTGTGACCAAGAAAGAGTGCTTAGTGGTGATTTAGCATATAAGCAATTCAGAGTGTACTTGAATGGTGTGAAATTTAGTCATAATGGATCATGCTTTGTTATGCTGGTTGCAGAATCTCGGAGAGCCTGAAGAGCGGCTATCCCAATGGGCCCTTAAACTGCAGGCTTACAATTTTTGGGATCCTTCACCAACCTGGAGCAAAACATCAGAATACATAATGTTTATCAAGATTTTCCATGATTCCATTACAGCAGAACTGAGCAATGTAATGTACAACAGAATGCTAGCAGCATATATAACAATGAACCACTGCAAGTCATTAAGGCGTTACTAGATGCAAGCTAATACCTTTCAGTGGAATGTGGAGTTGTACAAATGGATTGGAAATTCCATGGTGAACTTTCTGTGACCCTCGGCACAGCTAAGCATGAATTGTGAGTGCAGATAGGTAGTTGGACATTTTGGATTGCGCAAGACGTTGGAATTGTTGTACCTTTTGTATTATTGGGAGAGCATGAATTTCGACGTGCTTGAGACAATTCTCTGCTGCCACCAGTGCCAAGTGGAAAAGATTTTCTATCAGAACACATAACAGTTAGTGAAACCACATTTTGCTTGGCATACAGTTTTCCTTAATTTATTTGGACCCCTACCAACAGAAGCTAGCTGGTCCAAGTACATTCTGGTGGCGATTGGCCGCTTGACCAGGTGGGTTGAAGCAAGGGGAATATGGGATTTGGGGGCGGTCACAGTGGGCAAGTTGATGATGTAATTCATAATTTAGCGACATGGCTGCCCTCAGTTTTTAATTATTGATAATAAAGCACACTTCATCTTTCACATTCTTCCAAAGCTTTAAGAGCTGATGGCCATCTATAAGGTTCTGATGACCACATATCACCCCAAGTCCAATGGTATGGTTGAGCGAGTTAATGGGACCTTGGTGAACAATCTCTGGAAATTGTTAATGGATCGACCTTCAAATTGGAGCTCTCTCCTTTCCACCGCCATCTTCACCTACAACATCAGCTATCACTCTGCAACTTAAAAAAGTCTCTTCCAGTTATTCTATGGGCGAAACCCGGCTCTTCCTGCACTGCTCTATGCCTATGTAGAAGATACCAGCAGAATGGATCTGCATTGTTACTTGACTAACTTGGCAAAAACTTTAATCAAGCTGCAAACTGAAGCATACTCATTCAGCTTAACCAAAGAGATAAAGAATCAGGTTGGTAATTAAGTACAACGTAGCGGGCTATCTCAGTCTAAAGATAGATATGGGTTTATTTAATGACCAGGTTGGATTTGGTCAGAAATAAAAGTTAGCCAACATTTTGGTTGATCCATTTGAAATAATTGAGTAAATGGGTATCAACTCATACACCAAAAAGACTCTTCAAGTTATTGGATCATCAACCAAGTGCACACAAAGTTCCTCCGGGCGTATAAACAATAGGAGACTTATCATCCAGTCAAGGAGGTATTGTTGAGATTTTGATTATGACTGGATGATAAGCCCCCAAATAGCTGTGGCGGATTGGATAAAATTCATCAACAAAGATTTCTAATGTATGAATATTTGAGCGCCTTGGGATAAGATGATACTGAGGCAGGAAGGATAGGTACAGGATCGCCTCCAGATAAGGCAATAAGCTGATTTCAACTTATGATGAATATTTACTAGATCGCCTCAAACTAAGGCAATAGCAAAGTGAAGAATAATGGACTCTGCCATAGACTCTCAGATATTAGTATGAACCAATAAGTACAGTGGTAAAAATATAGCCTGAGCAAAAGGGTTTGGTATCTACCAAGTCATTGATATACAAGTGAGACGAAAATATTGGATGAGTAGTATTGTTAGTAGTAATAAGAGAGCGGAGCAGAAAGGATCTGCTGTTAATATTAAACTACATAAGGTATTGAGGTCAAATCTATTGCTTCATATTTGTTAAATTCTTTAAGTTTGTCTCAAGGTTGGCAATCTCTATATTGTTCATCTGTTGCACAATGGGATTGACCCTGTGCAATCTTACAGTGTATCACAACTATATCACCCAAAAATTATAACACCACTGTTAACTTTCAGCGGCATGGGTTAAATCCGCTGAGCTGGTTGCACAGGATTATTACCACTGAGAAATGGACGGAAAACTTTGAGATCGCCAATACTTAATAAAAACTAATATATAATATGGAGCGTTTGCTCCAACCACCACTTTTATTTTTTATATAAAGCGCATACTATCTCTGCTAATTACTGAAAACCTCCTTCTTCTCATTCTCCCTTTCAACTATTATCCTTGGTATCTTAGTTGATTTCAACCCTTCCATTTACTAATCTTCTATTCATTACATTTTAGGAGTTTTCGTTCTATCTTAAGGTTTTGGCGGAATACTTCAATTTGCCAAACTATTGTTACAATGATCAATTTGATTGACTCATATAATACAATCCACCAAATATGGCTTATTGTCCAGAAATATTAATTTTTCAACATTACCCCCTTGACTGGACGATTAGCTCTTATTGCTTATATGCTTGGAGAAATTTTTCATGGACTTGATCAATAATCTGTCTACCTGTAGGTTGCTTAATGGTCTAGGCATCGATACCAGTTTTCTTAATTATATCAAGTGGTCCAGTCCAAATATTAGCAAGCATGTTCTTCCGTCAGAATCCATATTGTTCATGGAATAAGACAAGGTCTCCTACAGCTAACTGTAAGAGTCTGCTATTCTACTTTGGTCAGAATCCTGATTGCAAATCTTCTTGACTAAGATGGAAGAATATGCTTCCACTTGTAGTTTGATCAACATCTCTAATAAATTGGTTAAATAAAGCTGCAGTTCTACACTGCCAGTATCCTCCACACACAAGTAAAGCAGAGCAGATAAAGCTGGATGTCTACAATAGAGCAGTTGGAAAGGACTTTTGCCAGTGGATGAGTGTTAGCTGATATTATATGCAAAGACAGTTGTTGGTAGGAGGGTAATCAATTCATAGGGTTGTTCCTTTACAAGCTTGCAAAGAATATTTACCAAGGTTCTGTTGACCCATTCCACCATTCCATTAGATTCAGGATTGTAGGATGTAGTTAAGACCCCACGGATTGCCATTAGTTTGTTCAACTTGGTCAGGATATGGGACGTGAAATTGGTTATGTTGTCTGTGAGGATAAACTGCGGACAGCCATGTCGCTGTATGACACACTCCATGATTAACTTGGTGATGGTGACAGCCTTTAAATCATTAATCGCCCTGGCTTCCACCCATCTTGTCAAATATCAATTGCAACTATTATGTACTTAAATCAATTTGCGCCAGTTGAAAAAGGTCCCACCATGTCAAGAGAAAAGGTATGTCATGAAAAACGGGGCTTAACCAGCTGGTATGTGGTCTTCTTGTGGAATGTTTCTCCAATTGGCACCGATGACAACAACTAACTGTTTCTAGCACATCATAATGCATGCTCTCCCAATAGTAGAGGGGTCACAAAAACTCCAACGTTTTCCTCAACTCTCCATTCCCTACCACCATATGTGCATCCAAGATAATTGCTGGCCTACCAGTGTATTTTTAGAAATTCAGAGTCAATTATCAAATCACTTATATAATTCCTCATCATTTAAGAAGGTATCCTGTCTAAGCCCATCTAGCACTTTGATCACTTGTGGCAACTCATTGTAATATTTGCCCACCACCATATTCTCATACATAATGTTGGCCAAATCTTCCATAATGCGACCATTGGTAGCCATGAAAGACATTATGCATTTTAATGTTTTGCTCCTGATTGGTGTACAATCTCAAAATCATATGCTTGGAGTTTCAATAACATTGCGCAAGCTGCCATTCAGGTTCATGGAGATTTTTTAGCTACGCAAGGAGGCATGATCCATTACCACTTGGAATTCACCCCATGTATTATACCCAGAACTTTTTATAGGCATATATCACCACTAAGCACTCCCACTTGGTCATGGTGTAATTCTGTTCATGACAGTTTACACTTCAGCTACAAAATGTTACAAAGTGCTCTATGCCATCATCCTTTTTCTGAGATAATACTGCTCCTACGGCAGAAAGTGATGCATCTGTTTGCACTATAATACTTTTTCAAAGCTGGAATATTGCAAAATGGGTATACTCGCCAACATGGTTTTCAATACATCAAAAGCGTTTTACATTATTCAGTCCAGTCAAAAATAGCATTCTTCTTCAATAACTCAAAGAGCGGTGCCCCTTTACAACTGATATTAGGAATGAACCGCTGGTAGTACCTGACCATTCCCAAAAACACTTGTATTTCTCGCTTATTGCCTGGCCAAGTCATCTTATGTATGACATCCACTTTTGCCGGCTGAGGTTTAAGGTACTTTGAGTTCACTATGAAACTGAGGTACTTTAATTGCTCCTTAAAAAACACTTCTGAGGCTTGATCTTGATGTTAGCGTCAGCAAGATGGTGGAACACTTGTTAAAATGATCAAGATGTTCTGAACACACACACGGGGGGGGGGGGGGGGGGAAAGAAAGAAAGAGAGAGAGAGAGAAAGAAGAAAGAAAGAAAGAAAGAAGAAAGAAAGAAAGAAAGGAGAGAGAGAGAGAGAGAGAGAGAGAGAGAACGTCCAAGAAAATACATTAATATTATAGAGGTAAACTAGGACGCAGGACAGCTTCAAGTCTCCTAAAATCATGTCCATCACCCACTGAAATGTATCAGGGGCATGACATAACCCTTGGGCAGATGTGTGGGTTGGAACAATCTTTAAGGTGATTATAAATTGCTTTTCCCGTTCTGCCGCTGGCAACTCAATAAGCCAGTATCCCAATATCAAATCCATGACAGAAAAATAATTAGCCCCCAGTTGATCTAACACATCGTCAATCCATAGAAGGTGGTAGGAATCTTTACTCATGATGCTATTGAGCTTTTGGTAGTCAATGACTACCTTGCTGGAGCCATCTTTTTCTTGACAATAAGCACCTGTACGCCCACGGACTCTTGAATGACTATAACATCCCTTGTTTGATCAATTAGTATACCTCATTGGAGACAAACTCTTCCACCATTTTTGAACACCAACTAGATGTAAACGTATGTAGGTGATTGCCCGTGTCCACCTGATGCATAACCCCTCACACATCCCAAGTCAAGGTCAGTGGGCGCAAAAATTCCTCGGTGTTTTTTGAACAGAGCCTTCACCTATCCTTCTGTTCCTCTGAAAGCCCAGTCAGCGCTTCCTGAAGAACCACTGTCATTATGCCGACTGTGGTTTTTACAGGTAGGACAAGGTTCTCCCAAGAACCAAAATCGTGAATGTGATGCACCTCATCAATAGGGATCAGGTGTAAATAAGCCACCACTTGGTGTCTTTGGACCGTCATGGACTCCTTATGTAGGTTTGCTATTAATACTTTCACTTCCTCGTGCCCTGGCAACAGTAGCCAGGAGCCACATGGGGTTCAAGATGGGATTGCTGGTAGGGCCCCATGACCTCCCCATATAAACCTTATGGAATGTCAAAGTCAAGATCTGTCCTTAATATGACCTGATTCTCAGATGGTATGCTTAAAGTGCTTGAAGCTTGTAGCGTAATATCTCTGTACTCCTTGATCTGGTTAGGAAGGGCTCTGGTCCTCCGCTTCATCCGCTGATATTGGATAGTAATCACCCCGTTGTTATACGCCAGATTGATCTGACTAAAGCGAATTTGGTCTTGTGGGACTCCACTAAAGGTAAAGTAAATGGGCATCTGTTGTCCCAAGATACTAATAATTTCTTCTGCCATTCTGACCATGGCCCCAAATTGCCACATGAGCGCAGCGCCAATCAACATGTCATAATTAGTATTAGACAGAACCACCATTAAGGCAGATGCACTGAATGAACCTCAGGGGCAGCGCGCTGTAAGCGCCCTCCAACACAGTGCTTTGTGCCCCCGCGGTCCTGTACAGTACTTAGTGTTCCACATCATGCTTCAGCGGAAGCTTAGACACAATCTTGGTTGAGATTATATTAACTGGGGCACCAGTATCAATTATAGCTTGGATTTTTGTGTTTTGAACAAAAATATTTCAGTAGGTACACTATGAATAAAAAGAACCATTTGTGTTTAATATTTGAACGTCCAAGGGCTTTTTTGTTACCAAGAAAAGTGATAATACCTGCATTAACCTGAGGATACTTCTGGGTGATCATTTCTACTGGAATGGCTACGTCAACCCTCACTAGGAAGGCGACGTCCGTTGAGGGTCCAACTTCACTTTTCCGTTTTGTTCAAGGATTTGTCAGGAATATGGCTTTTCTACATCATAGTGGAACTCCAATCCTGAATGGTTATGGTCACTCTCTTGAATTGAAGATGAGGTGTTGCGCATAAGCTGTTGATACATTAAGTTGTCAGGATGGGTATCAGGGCTGACGTAACAAGACTCATGGGAATCGTCAGAAACAAATAAATTTGGATTAGTGGAGGTAGAGCGTCCCATCTCTATTCCGCATGAACTTTTCCCTGTTTGATCAAAACAGGTGGCACTGCATGAACATGCTGGTTGCCTGGGAAGTTAGCTGCATAATGGCCCTTTTGGCTGCACAAGAAACAAGTATTTATAAATGGCTCCCTTCTATAGTTCATGCCTGAAGGTTTGGGTCAAAAGTTAACCAAAGAATTTAAGTTAGGGTGGGGACGAGCTGTTTGAGCATAAGGAGGGCGGAAAGGACCTGCTGGCATATTGGGTGGCCAAGTATTGCCCAATGGATTATAACAAGGTCGCTGCAGCTCATTTCCTGATGAGGATGCAGCAGCTAGGGCAGGGGCCTTCCATTTTACGTTGGGAGCACTGAATGTGACATAAAGATGGCTAAAGAGTTAATGATTTGTAGTAGGTTCGCACATCTGTGCAATATATGAGTCATAGCATTATGCAGTTCACGATATAGCTTGACCACCGCTGTCATGGCTATGCCTACATCCTTGTTGGTTAAGATATTTGCTCCCACTAACACATGAACTTCATCTGTGAACTGCTCCGCTAACTCCACCAGGGACTCATTCTTTTGAAACTGTATTTTCAGAAATTTGGCATTTCACTGCGCCATATTTGCCACGCCCTTAAACAGATGGCTTACAGTCTCCTTCACCTCCTGATACGTTACGCCATTACTCTTTAGATAACATGTGATCTGGTCTTCACTTTCAACATTTAAAGCGTATAGCAACAGTTTAACTTCCCACCAATATGATGATTCTTACATAGAGAATTAAGATTGTTTAAAATATCAATGCATGTTCACATCATGAGTGAAATGTGGCAGCTTTTTGATCTGAGCAAAATCACCTGAATCCATGCTTCAGACTTGAGGACAAATGGTTAGGTTCAGATTGTTCAAGGGGAACATCCCCTTGAGGCCTAGAACAGGGTTGCGCGGACAGTTGCAAATCTGCAGAAGTAGACTGGAAGAGGTTGGACTATGGGGAGGGACTGCCATGACCCCTGGGTGATACTTGCTGGCTAATCCATAGCATTCTTCGCCATACTTGCCACTAACTGCACCCTTACCTCCCTCACCCATCTTTTCAGCGAAAAATTCGTCTATTATCTGCTCCGTTTTAAGTGAATAGCACTGACACCTCCCATCTCTCACCCCCTGACTCAGCTATTAAAGTTCCCTATGTAATTTGTGGCAGAAATCGTGCTTGGTGTCCAGCTTAAACTCCATCTCTTGAAGTCATGAAAGGACATCATCCACTGTGCCCTGAATTCTCGCATTCTGCTGACCAGTGTCATGCGCTTATCAGTTTGCTTCATCCACTTGAATTATAAGAGTGACACATTCTCGCACCACTATTCATTTGATTGTTGAAGGTAACCAAGTGCACTAGCATATCAGCATACTCCACCATCTCAATGAACGGAAGAGTAATGGCTCAGCCCCAAGCCGCCTGGATGGAACTCTCCAATTGATTCACCTGAACTAACAATTGACTATATTCTGAGCTCAACTTAAGAGAGCTAGCTAAATTGTCAGCCATCCGCTGGTTAATCCACTCAGCCTGAAGTTGACTAACTTTGAGTGCCATAGTGCCAGCATGATCAGTCATCCGCCGCTCTAATAGGTTAACCTGTTATCTAATCTGAGCCACCGCCATTTCAATCCCTTCTCCCCAAACCACCATTTCCACCATAAAGCGCTTGGTATTACTATCAAGCATTGTAACATCCTGGATCCATTCAGCTGAAATCCTACACTGATCTAAAAATCCACCTATTATTTGGGGTAACTCATGTTTTAAGCATGAAACTTGTTCATCTAGGCGATGGAAGATGTCCATGACATTATTATCTATGTGCACTAGCGCCACCTGATCCTCCAAGAAATAAAGATTGAGGCGGCTACATAAGAGGTGAGTTTCATTCTGTTGCGCTTTAATGAAATGCATGACATCACCAATCTTAATGTTATGTCAGGCTAACACATGCAGTAGTTGGTGGATTAAAGGCTGCACGTATGCAACCAGTTATTCCTCATTTCCATGGGAGCTGAGACAGCAAGACAACAACATGATGGTAGCATCGAGGTAAGGCATATACAATTTGTAATGGGATTCATGGTCTCATTGATTATAAAACAGACCAAAATCGTGTTTCCCTACATCTTCTTCATAAAGGCATTAACCCCTCAAGAGCCATTTCATGATACCCTGAAGCTGCTGAGGAGTCACATTAGTGTACTGGCCCTGATGTGTTGAGTCCAATACGGGACAAGCAGCAAAGCGCAGTTCCACCCTAGTTTCCTCATACCCTGGTTCTGTAACTGTGAATCACGCCAGTTCCTTGTTTCATGTCTCAATTACTTCCCTAGAGTATGGGTCATGAATTATAATTAAATTTTGAAATGAAGATTGAGGGCTTGTCATGATGCCCTAGTGGCGTTGTAATACAGCTGACCTGTGGCCCCCTGTAGTGAGCACCACTGTTAACTTTTGGCAATATGGGTTAAATCCGCTGAGCTGGTTGCACAGGATAATTACCACTGAGAAATGAACGGAAAACTTTGAGATCTCCAATCCTTAATAATAATATAATATAAGGAGCTATTGCCCTAACTGCCACTTTTATTTTTTTATATAAACGCAGACTATCTCTGTTAATTACTAAAAATCTCCTCCTTCTCCTTTTCCTGTTCAACTATTATCCTTGTTATTCTTAGTTGATTTCAACCCTTCCACTTATTAATCTTCTATTCATTACATTTTAGAAGTTTTCGTTCTATCTCAAGGTTTTGGTGAAATTCCATTGATTTGCTGGACAATCAGTACTATAATTGATTTTCTAAACTTATATATTATGATACGCTGGATATATGGCTTATCTTCCAGCAATATTAATTCTTGACAACCACCTTTAAGTGAACTCCATGCTTGTAGACTTAAACTGCTTGCATGTGTAAATCACTGATAAACACTTCTTCCTGTATACAGTATACTTCGTCTAAAGCACATCTAATGTCCACCTGCAGTGAGCTACAGGATGCTTTATCCCCTTGTCATAAAGCTGAGACAGCACAGCTACTAAGGCGGTGAGGGACGCATCCATTTTTTATTATAGATGGTTTTCAAAATTCAGGTACATGAGCATTAGTGCTGAGGCGAATTTATTATGAGGCATGCTGACCAGGGGACAGACTTTGCTGAAGCGCAGAAAGTGACAAAACAAAGAAAAAACTGAACTAACTAAATTCTCAGATCTAAATAAAATGACCATTCAAAGAATGGGCAAAACAGAACGATTGAGATACCAACCTACCAGGTGGGACAGCGATGAGGCGCTCAACCTACCATGGTGGAAGGGGAGGGGGGATCAGGGGGCTCATTCTCAGTCTCATTTACCTCATCGGTGAGAGCACAAGCCAAGGAGGAGAGCAAAGGGGTGGGGTGATCAGTGACATAGGGAGCGAGGTTGGAAACAAGCGGCTGCTTGAGGAATTGATCGTACATCAGTAAGTTGCCAAAGTATTTGGCAAGGGCGGCCTCCGCCTTAATGCGGAGGGCAGGGAGATGGGACAGTGAGGCCATGGAGGCATGGGTAACTTGAGAGTTGGCCTGCAATGCGGAAACCACTCTCTGGATGGCATCCTTAGTGCATCTGTGGGAAATTTCAATGGACATTTTGTGGTTTACAGGTGTGGATGTCCTAAGGATAGGGGTGGGATTTCCATGGCTAGCGCTGCTACTGATGAATCTGCCATTTCACGGATAGAGGTTACATCAGGGTGGGTGGCTGCTGCGACAGCAAGCTGGTGGTCCAAGCAGAACTCCATGGCGTCTGGTTGGGGGTGTAATATCGTTGGGCAACTGGTTTAGGAGTTTGACTCTGGGAAAATTTGTGGAATGTGGGTTGCGATGCCTCTATAAAATTACCCATCTCATCAGTTTCAGCCAATGAGGACCATGGGTATAAACCAAACTCAAAATTTGGGTCAGCAAATTGAAGTGGTGTGGCTGGCAATTGCAGAATAATGTGGGAACCCATATTAGTCCAAGCTGATCCCTGATTGGACGAGGCGCAAGTGGCACTGGCCTGAGGGAGGGGATGATTGGCTGCAGCAGGCACCAAGGCGGCAGCAGGCATTGGGGAGGGGGTAGGATTGTACCCCATGTCAGAAAAGTAGTGGGGTGTGAGGAAAATTGGGGGCCTTGCGATGACTGCGCTGGGTCCAAGGAAGTCGCAAGGGAGGGGCATTTGCGCTTTGAGTGATCTAACTCAAAGCAGGAAGGACAGATTGTCCTTCCGCCCTCTACACGGGCCCATAATGGGTGGTGGGGGTCTGAGGGTATAACAGCGCAGGGTGGAATCACCAAAGCAATTTTAAAATTTATGGGGATGATCATGGCAAATGCCCAAGGCCCAGTTAGTTGAGAGGCCCCATTGGGGACCACGAACTGAAGGATGGGGTTGGAGCCATAAGCGGCTAATCCATCCATTAACTCCTGATGGAGCACTGTGGGGGGGAGGTGAGTGGGCAACCCCATGAACTGAACCACCATAGTGGTGTCAGTGGGGAGCCAAGTATGTGTTGTTGGTATAGGGTGTCCTTGAAGACCAAGGGCACAGTAGCCGCAGTGGTGTTGTCAGCTTTGCAGGTGAAGCCGAGGTTAAATTACCCCTTAAAGGGGTGGAAGTCAATGAAGCCAGCCAGCTTCATCACCGCCTGGGCCAGGTCAATAATTGCACGTTCCTCATATGGGAATAATCTACCATACTTGACCCAAAGGCCAAAATGAAGCTGGGAGCGGGGGAGAACGAGTGGGCTGCAAGGCACCGCCTGGGTTCATGCCAGGTGGATGGCAAGATCCATGGGCTGACTAAATGTCAAGAGAGTGTTTGTAACTTTCTCGTTCCCAGCAAGGTGATGTGGGATGCAAACCCACATTGCTAGGGAACTAGCCGTTAAGAAAAAGGGTAAGAAGACACCTCAAACGGTGCCTGTGCCAAAGGTACCCCAGGCAAGAGTTTAGAATGCAACATATATGACCAGGCAAGTTAGGAACATGACAGCTTGAGTGGACCCCAGAGGGGAGTCCATAATCAAGTGTAACTTGGCGTCAGGGAGCTTGGGTGCCTCGATCTGGAGGGGACCTGGGCGGCCCAAGGGAGCATCTGGGATTTTGGTAAATTGCAATAGAAGGTAGTGGCCCACATAGTTGGAGACCTCCCCAAAGATGTCCGCCACTAAGTTAGCCCAAGGAACCATAAGTAAAATGTAAAAAAATGGGTATTTTTATTTAAGGAAGTTGACCAACAAGGAATGTTGGTCATAAAAACATATTTAAAGTGTGCCAGGGAAATTTGTGTTCTTCAGAAATGCGTCCAAGCCTTGACGCTCCAATAAACAGACGCTTCTGTCCATTTCAGTAGAATACACCGAAAGTGCCTTCACTTGAGTAATCATTTGAAGCCATATTTTACCTGAGCTTAAAATTCCATAGCTAGAGTGGGACTCTAACCCTTGCTCTCCAACCAAGTGAATCAAACCACCTTTGTTTATAACATAAATCGTTCATTTTAGTGTCTGGGCCGCGATCAGAGGCTAGCGTTTTGCACCCCTTTAGTATCGACCTGGGCATGTTTAGCTTGTACCCAGCGTTGACCTAAGGTGTGTTTCAGGTCAGGAAGAGCCTGAAGCTTCACCTTCTGGGCCTCCTGTCACCCAGCCTTGTCTTTAGCATCTGTTCCTACTATAAAGTCATCCAACCATGACATTACCCTCTCCTCCTTCTTGGGCTCCACCCCCCCTCCAGGGGCGTTTGCTAAGGAGAAGTTCTTATGTGCTGGTGGCAACTTCATAGCAGCAGCGGCTGGCTTAGGCTGAGATCCTGCAGCCTCAGGAAAACGATTATGGAAAGATTCAATCAGGTCTTAGCATGTACATAATTCCGTGCTGGCACCCAACTGTTCTCTGCCGCGTCAAACCCTTTCCAGGATACCAGGTATCAAGGCGTCGCTTAACCCGGCGTGAGGCTACTATTTCCTCCACTTCCCATTCCGTTGCCCCATCCACAAGATAAGCCTCGGGAGTCACAGGAGGAGGGCCCTCAAACAATGTCAACTTGCTTTCATGAAAGATGGAGAAGATCTGAAACGCGGAGGGAAGATTCAACTGGTATGAGGCATGTCCCACCTTTCTAACTACACGGTAAGGACCAATCCTCTTTAGAACCAGCTTTTTGCATGGCTGCATGATAGGGATGTTGCGAGCATCAAGCATCACGAGATCCCCTTCCTTGTTTGCTGGACCCACTCGGCGCTTTCCACTGGCATTCTCCTTATAAACCAGCATAGCCGCCTCCAAACTTGTGGACACCCCTTGATGGATCTTCTTGAGAGTCTTAGCAAAGTTCAACACCGCTTCCACTTTGGAACCACAGCTGGGCTCCATGTTAAAAGCAGGGTTTAAAGCCGTGGTTAGCAAAAAAAGGTGAGCAATTGATTGATGAATGCAAAGTGTTGTTGTAGCTAAACTGGGCCATAGGAAGGTGAGGAACCCAATCTGAATGGTCTGCGGTGGTGTAACAACGCAGAAATTGTTCCAAGCACTGGTTCACTCGCTCAGTCTGCCCATCTGATTGGGGGTGATAAGCAGTTGAACGGCAGGGGTGGATCTGAAGAGTTTTACACAACTCTTCCCAAAAGATGGAGGTGAACTGGGGTCCCCGGTCACTAAAGATTTCTTGAGGAACCCCATGAAGCGCAAATACATGGGGTGACGAAGAGCCTGGCCATTTCAGCGGCAGTTATAGTTGTTCTGCAAGGAATAAAGTGGGCGAACTTTGTAAAGCGGTCCACCACACCCATGATTGCATCATACCCATCTGAAATGGGTAACTCCACAATGAAATCCACTGATAGAGAAGTCCAGGGCCCTTCAGCCTTTTGGACTGGTACCAGCAACCCTGCTAAAGGTTGCTGATTGGGTTTCCTTTGATTGCAGATCAGGCACTCTTTACAGTACCGCCCTACCTGAACAGGCAAGCCCTTCCAATTGTAAGTGCGTCATATCAACTCCAAGGTTTTTCTTTTCCAGGATGACCAACGGTGATTCCATCATGATGGTCCTGGATGATCTCCAGGAGCAGTGGTCCAGCAGGAACCCATAGGCGCCTCTGAAACCACACCATCTCATCCTTCACGTGATAACCCCTGGATAAGTCCTCCTGATTCAGGGCGCTCTTAGCGAGAACAACAGCATATTCAGCTGATAACGGCTGAGAAAGAACTACCTTCCTAAACATGCTATATTCTGCTGCATTTTCCAAAGGCATGAGCGCTGGCGTATGTACTGTGGACTTAGTTGAGGCAAAATCATACTCGGTGGAATCATCAACAGGGTGTTGTGAATCTCTACCTCCTTTGGATTAAGAGCCAAAGCAGGGATGAGGCTCAAAGCATCCGCTAAACCATTCTCCTTGCCCTTGGTAAACTCATAATAAAATGTAAATAGGGCAAGGGTCTCATGCCAACGGGTCTGACGTGGTGTTAGAACATGTGGAGCACGGTAGTACAACAGGGTTCGGTGGTCAGTGTGTACCCAGAATGGTTGGGAAGAGCCATGTAAGTGGTGACGCCAATAGATCAGCGCCTCCACCACTTCTAATAACTCCTTGTCATATACAGTGTAGTTTAACTCATGCAGAGACAATTTCCTAGAAAAATATCCCACGGGATGCTCGGACCCATCTTCACCTGCCTGTAACAGAGCAGCTGCAATGTCGAAGTTGGAAGCATCTGAGGACACAATGAACTCCTTTGCAGGATCAACATGGTGAAGGATGGATGTGGATAACAAGGTGCACTTCACCGCTTGGAAAGCATCCTCCAAAATGGGGGACCACTGAAGCACCTTTGCCCTGCTAGCCTTATATAAGGGAGCTGCCACCTCGGAGAGATTGGGTGTGAACTTCTTGAGGAACGTACACGTCCCCAAAAAGCTCCTCAGTTCCTTGACAGAGGTGGGTGTAGGCCACTCACGAATAGCCTTCTCCTTGTCTGGAGTTATCATATGGCCCTGGTCAAAAACGACGTTGCCCAAAAAGTAACCTGGGACCTGAATAATTCGCATTTACTAATCTTGAGGGTAAGGCAAGCGGCCCTCAATCTCTCCACTACTTGTCAAAGGTGTACTGCATGTGACTCCTGATCGGGGGAAAACACTATAATGTCATCCATATAGGCAACCGCACATACCCCAACAAATCTCCCAACGCAGCATCAATGCGGCGTTGAAAGATGGCAGGGGCATTCTTAAGCCCAAAGGGAATAACCCAGAACTGGAAAATTCCTTTTCTGGTGAGGAATGCAGTTAACCACTCCTGGCCCTTCTTTATCTGGATTTGATTGAACGCATTGAGGCAGTCCAGCTTGGAGAAGACCTTTGCCTTCTCCACATAGCGCGCAATCTGGGAATCTAAAGGGATGGGATGGAGGTCAGGTACAGTCACATTGTTTAAGTTTCCATAATCGACACACAGATATAAAGTTCCATCAGCCTTCTCCACAAAGAGCAGTGGGGAGCAAACAGGAGAGGTACGCTGAAAAATTGCACCTTTGGCCAACTGTTCCTTCACCCACACATCCAATGCCTCTTCCTCCCGGAAAGTCAAGGGGTATATGGGGGAAGAAATACGCACCAGATCCACAGTAAGTTTAAATTCACAATCAAACTCGGAATGTTCTGGTAGCGTACTAGCTGAAGCTGCATCAAAAGAAGATGCCAACTCCTCCAAACAGGAAGGTAAGGAAAGTCCCACAGTGGGCTTCAGCAAAGGGGCAAGATATGAACTGGGAACATTGGGCCAATGGGGTAATTTGCCTGGGGCGTTATCCTCAGACAGAGAAACAATCAACTGGTGACCGTTTGTTAAAGACAAGGATAAAGTGTTTTCTTTCAAATTAGTTCTGACGTCAAACTTCCGCCACCACTCAACACCCAAAATGATGTGATACAAGAGGTTTCTGATAGCTTGAAACTGTTCAGACAATAGATAAGAACCTACCTGGATATTGACTGACTCCATGATGTTTAGTGTGGGGATACCTTGGGAAGCCCCACCTCTAACCAACAGCTTGGTGAGTAACTCAACTCAAGGTAGTCAGCAAGGTTTTGGTCAATAAAATTATTCTAGGCACCACTATCTACCAAAATAGTTGTGCTGAGCTTTCCATAAGAGGATGTAAGGGTAGCAGTCAACAAGAAGTATCCATAATGGGATTTATTCAACGCAGAAAACGCCCTCAACTCACCAGAAAATTCTTCCTCTGGCTTGAAAAAGCCATCAGGGTATGTTTTGGAATCATAGAAGGGGGAAGGATATTGGGCCACTCTTACTACTGAGGCCACATATCCTACCACACCTTCTGCAGGTGCATATACATCTTTATATTTGTGGCGAAGTTCCTTTTCCACTTCCTGAGAACCTCTAATCATGGTAGGGGTCAAACGAGGGTTCTCAGGAGTAATCTGATAAACTGAAATTGAGTCCTCATCCAGACCATATGAGCAAATAAACGGTTCATTTTGGGATAAATCGCTCACGTTATAAAACGCATTTTTTGATTCAAACAAACCTGCTCTCATTCCAAGGGTTCAGTGTGCATTGTTATCCAGGGCCATCACCCCCAAGCCCAGAGCCAATGCCTCGGCATGCACCTCAGAAACGTGTTGGGGAGAAAAAATGATAACGGAATCATTCTGTTAAATTTGGGTTTGGACCCTTTGATGTTCCCAATTTCCACCAAGACGGGGAGGATATCAGTGGGAAGCATCTCATGATTCAAGGAAATCTCACTAGTTGAGGAGGCGGTATTTATAGGGACAACCATGGGTGACATCATCGTGGCAGAATCATATGAAACCTTACTTCATTATTGGGGCTAGACCCTGTACAATTCCAAATTTAGAAGAAGTAGAAGGATTCGAAGGATAAAATTCCCTCATTTCCAGAGGCGCGCGTGACTTTTCAGCCTCAGTATTTATATAATTTGAGCTGATGATGGCCAAATTACCTGGCTCCTTCTGGGTTGGGGGAAGAAACTACCCCAAAGAGTTTTGACAAGATGATCAAATTTGGAAGGAGGCGATTGCCAAATCAGGGAGTTTCACATTGATATGTCCAAGGTTGAACAGAAAAACGATGTTTTAACCTCATCAGTTAATGGCAAAGCCTGGGCTTTTTCACAGAATTCACTCTAGTATACTTTCATCGGATGACCTACTTGTTGCAGAGAAAAGAACTCAAAGAAGGAATGGAGGATGCTTCATCAGGTCAATTCTGCTCCAAGATTTGTTCCAAACCCCCTATTGCTCGCCACAAGAGCAGCTGTATGCAGAGTACCGCAAAAACCCAGTCACCCGCCTCAGGAGACAACTGGGACAACAGATCCACTCCTCACAAAAGTGGGGGTGAACTAGAAAAATTGTTTTTTCCTAACAAGGGTTTTGGCTCAAGGGAAGCTAAGGCCTGATGAATTTCTGAATAAATCTTGGGAGAAAGGCAAGGAATCATGACATTAGGATTGCAAAAAGTCCGAGACCACCAGGTATGAGAAGGAAGGGTGGGCACTTCCCAATTGTTAGTTGCAAGAATAATGCTGAGACACACCAATACAAAACCATATGAGAAAACTGTGGTGAGCACCATCGTGGCAGTAACAAATGGCCAGCGCACCCAATTTACTAATAACAAAAGTCCCACACGGATAATTCTCATGCACATATAATAAAAAGGTTGGTCAACTAATGTCAAGAGAGTGTCTGTAACTCACTCGTTCCCAGCAAGGTGATGTGGGATGCAAACCCACATTGCTAGGGAACTAGCTGTTAAGAAAATGGGTAAGAAGACACCTCAAATGGTGCCTGTGCCAAAGGTACCCCAGGCAAGGGTTTAGAATGCAACATATATGACCAGGCAAGTTAGGAACATGACAGCTTGAGTGGAGCCCAGAGGGGAGTCTATAATCAAGTGTAACTTGGCATCAGGGAGCTTGGGTGCCTCAATCTGGAGGGGACTTGGGTGGCCCAAGGGAGCACCTGGGATTTTGGTAAATTGCAATAGAAGGTAGTAGCCCACATAGTTGGAGACCTCCCAAAGAGGTCCGCCACTAAGTTAGCCCAAGGAACCATAAGTAAAATGTAAAAAAATGGGTATTTTTATTTAAGGAAGTTGACCAACAAGGAATGTTGGTCATAAAAACATATTTAAAGTGTGCCAGGGAAATTTGTGTTCTTCAGAAATGCGCCCAAGCCTTGATGCTCCAATAAACAGACGCTTCTGTCCATTTTAGTAAAATACACCAAAAGTGCCTTCACTCGAGTAATCATTTGAAGCCATATTTTACCTGAGTTTAAAATTTCATAGCTAGAGTGGGACTCGAACCCTTGCTCTCCAACCAAGTGAATCAAACCACCTTTGTTTATAATATAAATCGTTCATTTTAGTGCCTGGGCCGCGATCAGAGGCTAGCGTTTTGCACCCCTTTAATATCGACCTGGGCATGTTTAGCTTGTACCCAGCGTTGACCTAAGGTGTGTTTCAGGTCAGGAAGAGCCTGAAGCTTCACCTTCTGGGCCTCCTGTCACCCAGCCTTGTCTTTAGCATCTGTTCCTACTATAAAGTCATCCAACTATGACACTAAACTGACCCAAAGATTTATTTGGACTTGATGATCTAGAATGAGTGTTTTCCCGCTGGATGGAAAACGCTAGGTGGGGTTTTGCCACTGCCCCACACTGGAGCAGCCAGTGGCAAATCTGACATCATTGGAGATTGAACGGCTGTGGTTGGCATTTGATCACTAATTGTTTACTTACTTTTCTGTTTTTGCTAATAAAATTGCTCAAAAGTGACTTTGAGCGGAAAGCAAAATTAGTGCTGAGGCGAGTCATGTAAATAGTTGGCAAAAAACCTGCTGACAGTTAATCTTCCACTCAAATTGAGTCTTATTCTTTCAGAAGAGGAGTAAAAATTCAACTATTATGCTGAAAATATTTATGAAGCACCAGTGATAGCTGACCATCTTTAGGAAGATTTTTGGTTTCCTGCTTATTGGTTGGCGTCATTATTTTCTTGATGGCCTCTACTTTTCCCTGCTTAGTCTATTGAACTTCAGTTTTTTAAGCTCAATGGTTTCATGCTCAAGAAGCCCAATAGTCAAGACTTGAAGCTGATTAAGTTGCATGACAAGTAAATTTTCTATTTATGAGGGCGTCAAGTCATTGCTTATGTTTATAAGTTAGAGTAACCATCATATAGTAATTATGGTAAAAATGGATTTATTGAACTCAATTACCGAAACAAGGTATAGAAATAACGATATAACTTTATTATTGTATAAAATAGGGTTTTTATATTTCACACCTAACAATACTAACCCCAAAGGGTAAAAGGATAAATGTAATTAATGGAAGTAAATCCGGAAGGAGGCTCTTGGTTAGATAATGAATTCCAGAAGGTATGATGACTTAGTATCATACTTTTGATAGGGAAAAATTATGAGTTTATTATCCTTGTCAGATAAGATTGGGGATCGCTTAGGTTGATTGGTGGGCAGATCCTTGATTCTTACCCTTTTGCAAGTACATCTTAAGAGATTACCACCTGTGCCACCTAGATTAATGGTTGCATGGCATTTTGTTGATCCTTAGTTAAATTAATCAGTATTTCATCTTGAGCTTTTTTGGGATCAGATGGTTCAATGGAAAAACTCTAGTGTTGACTTGAGCCTTACTACTATCAGTTTCCTTATGAATAACCAATGTGACTTTTTATCCACCATCTTAAGTATAGTCATCAATTCTCTCATAGTGTAAAGAGAGTGTCTATAACTCTCCTGTTCCCAGCGTGGTGGTGCACGGTGCACAGAGCCAACGCCAGGGAACTAGCCGTTAGAATAAAAGTTACTAGGGCCCAGCAGAGGGTGCTGGAGCAATAATCACTCAAGTACAAGAGAGCAATCGTTAAGGTAAATAACCAACCAACAATGATGCAATGCACTAAGGGAGAAGTGTTAAACGCCCCAGGTTGAAGGGAACCTGGGCAAACCAATGGTACACTAGGTGATAACCTAATTGTATATAAAATGTAATGGTTAATGTAGCGTGAGACCTCCATAAATAGGTACGCGCACAGGATCATCTGGGATAACATAAATAAAATGGGAAAACGGGGAAATTTTATTGTAATAAGTCGACCAACAAGAGATGTTGGTTGCGGAAACATATTTAAACTTTGTCAGGGAAATTAGGATTCTGTTGAAGTGGTCCCAAGTACTGATTCATCAATAGGCAAACACTACCATCCAAATTGGTAGAATACACTAAAACTGACTTCACTCAGGTAATTTTATAAGTTGGATCTGACCCCAAACATGTAATTTCATAAATGGAATGGGTTTCAAAACCCTGTTCCTCAACTAACCAAAATGAACCATCCGCATTAATTGAATAAACCATCCGTTTTAATGCCTGGGCCGATGCAAGGAGCTGGGCGTTAGGCACCTCACTAATACCAACCTGGGCATATTTGGCTTGTACTCAGCGTTGATCTACTGTGTGCCTGAGGTCAGGGAGGGCCTGAAGCTTCACCATCTGGGCCTCCTGTCGCCCAGCTTTATCCTTGGGGTTGGTTTCCACTATCATGTCATTTAACCATGACACATAGGAGTTGATTAATTAATATTCTTCCCATCATGTCCAATATCAGGGTATCTGATATCAACCCTTTAAGAATATTGGCAGGGAAATATTGATGTAAGAATCAGCTATGTATGTAATTAATAGTTACTCCAGTTTTAAAAGACCTGATTAAGTATTAAACCCACGTTTGTAGCTAATTGCGTATATCCCATCATAAATGGAGTCTAATTTTCCTTCTCAAGGTGCTATACAATTGTGATAGTACAAGACTTAATCTGGAATCTCAAAAGTGGGTTAAGGTTGACAGGGTGCATTAGTTGCTTGTCCTTCTCTTGTATCCATCTTGGCTAGATTTGTGAGTGCCCTTGATTAATGATGAATAATCTTCTGGCAATTTTCTTTGCTCTTTTTCAGGCTCTTGGTCTTATCACTGGTAACTTCATGAGCTATTAAAGCCAGAGTACAGGTTCTTTTCCATATAAGTCATTTAAAATTGACATTTTAGATAAGATGGAAACCTATCCCTTAAGACATCAACGCTCTAAAGATATTGGTCCCAGTGTAATAGATTGGTAACATCCATCTTGCATAGTGTTGGAACTAACGTTCCGTTCACTTACTCTACACTCATGTTAGTGCTGGGTTGTAGGGTGCTTAAATTAGTTATTGAATTCTTATGCTTGTAGCTAAGACACTTACAGCTTTAAGAGTAAACTTTTCCCCTTATTTTATAATATTACCTTTGGGGCATCCATGTCTAGTAAATAAATTTGGTATAAAAAGTTAGCAGTAGCTTTGGCGGTCTGCTCAGGAATGGCATTTGCTTTGGCCCACTTTGTGAAGTGATTAATCCCTACAAGGACGTGTCAATTTCCTTATGTAAAACAGGCAGTGATCCTACGTCATCTAAACGGATGGTATGGAATGGCTGCTGAGGGATCATTGGCTGACACTTGTACTTGACCTTATACAGCATTTGTTTTTTACAATTTATAAAGTGTCTAAACCTTCCGCTACAAAATTCAATTTTTTTCCCAAAAGTATTGATCCTTGATCCACTTTTAGGTTTTTTGCTCCTCCATGTCCTAAGGTACTGTGGGCTTCCATTATCATTGGTACTCGTTCTTAAGGTCGCAAATAAGGTAGCCAGTAAGTTACAACTTTCTTATACAATAGTCCGTCGTGAACCTTTTTTTTTCAAGCATTTCATTTCAACATCTTTTGAACTGGTTTGACTTTGTCCTCCCAAGAGTCTAGCTTCGTGAGTAGGTCTAGTAATGTTCAGCTTCACTATTGTATAATTGTTGTAGGGGCAATTGGGTCAGTCCATCTACGTTCATGTGCTTTATTCCAGCTCAATGGACAATGTTCATGTCATAGTGCTAAAGTTTGAGAGCCTAATGGGATAATCTTACTGTCAGACCTTTCATGTTTTGCAGCCACTTTAACGAAGTGGTCTGTAACAATTTGTAAAGTTTGTACCATACAAGAAGGGCTGGAAATGTTTTACTGCAAAAAACAACTAGGCACTATTTCTCTACGACACTGCAATTTCTCTCAGCCTTTGAAAGTGTTTTACTGTAATAGACACCAGGTAGTCAATGCCTTCCTCATCCAGTTGCAAAAGAATGGCTGCTACAGCCAAGTTGGAGGTGTCTGTAAATAGGGTGAATGGCTTCCCATAGTCTGGATGTCAATAATCGGTCTTCTTTTTAATAATTTGTTCATAGTCTCAAATTCATTTCTTTGTTCTTCTTTTCACACAAAAGGGGTGTTTTTGGAAAGCAAATGGACAAGAGGTTCAGTGAGTTGAGCTGAATTAGTAATGAATTGATTGTAATATCCCATCATATCTAAGAATAGTTGTATATTTTATATGTTCTTCAGCTCAGGCATCTTAGATATTAATTCAACCTTATTTTATAAGGGTTATATTCCTAGCCGCAATATGACATATCCTAAAAATTCCAATATCTGTTGGAAGAAGTTACACATAGCAGCCTTAAGCTTGATATGTTTCTCTTTTTGTTAAAAACTAACTTGAAATCCCAAGATGATTAGCAAAGGTTTTTGAGAACACTATTATTTCATCTAGATATACGATCACATAGCTTAGTTTTAGATATTTCGTGATGTGGTCCTTCGACTGTTGAAATGATGTGGGAGTCTTGCATAATCCATGAGGGAGCCGGTTGATATAAATGATCCCTCTATGTATAGCAACGCGCATTTTTATTGGTCCTCTGGCGATAATCTATCTGCCACTAGCCTCTGGCGAGGTCCATTGCAAAGAAGTATTTTGATCTGAAGAGTTGTCCTGAGCATTATCAATTCTTGACGATAAATAGCGTTCCTCCTTAGTGAGGCTGTTTAGCTCCCTGTAATCCATCACAATTTTATAATCACCAATATTTTTCTTTATAAGTAATAGTGTAGATGACCATGGACTCTGGAGGGCACAAGTATGATGGCATCCAATGTTTGATTGAGCTCAGTCTTCAAGTTTGCCCCTCTAACTGCAACTTTATATATAACTTTGGTTAGATTTGAGGTTAAATCTTTTAAATTTAAATTTTTAAATTTATTGCGGGGAAGGCTGACCATGGGACGGACACTTCCAAATATGACTCAGGAAAGACAAACTTAGTACCAGGGGAGGCACCCCAGAGAAGCGATGCTATCTCTTGTTGCCAGCGGAAACGCCACTTATGGGGAGGGGGAGGGAACGTGTGAAGGGGCCGTAGCCACTATTGAGCACGTGTGGAGGAAGGGGTCTGATTTGATGAACCACACTGGGAACCAGGAGGAGACCAGCTGTCAGCAACGCGGTGGGAGGTATCCAAATATCCACGCTTGAAAGTGGTCCACCAAATGAGACCGGAATCTGTGGACAGCTTCTGGAAGGGTGGGGATGGAGCCAGCGATGGCATCCAAGACAATCGTGTGGATAGTCCACATGACGATTGCAACCACCAGAGCACGGAGGGAGGGTGGAAGGGGGAGGCCATTGATGAAGCAAACATATCTCTTGACAGACTGAAGGGATGCGTTTGATCCTGGCCCAGCAGACGTTGAACTTCGCGCCATATCACTTTAGAGGTGGGGCACTTCTCCAGGCGGTGGAACAGCGTTCCATACTGGCCACACACGACACAGGATGAGTGTAAAGCGTTAGAGCGCTCAGCTGTATGATACACCTGCCTCAGGCAGCGCCACACATGGGAGCGGACTTGAGGCTGCAACAGAGGATGGTGTGCGAATTTCCAGATAGTCTTTTGGGTCTCAGTGGAATAAGGGATGTCCATCATGTCCAGGTAGTCCACCCTGGATAGGACATGGGGTCGAATGGGGATCACGCCATCATGGATGGGTAGCCCCTGAACCTCTTGTGTGAACTGAGGAGAGGGGCGGCCTCTTCAGGTTGTATATCCGCTAATACGAATTCTCCACTCTGCGCTTTGCATAGAGAGTAGGATTCGTTTGTAGTGGGTTTTAGTCCCATGAGGACCTGTGGCCGATGTGTGTGATGCGAGTTATTTCATCAGGGAATGGGGGTTTGATGGATTGTTGAGGCCCAAGGCTCGGGAGAAGTTGGAGAGGGCCGCGCGGGACCAGTGTTGGGATGGGAGTGTAGGAGCAGTGACGGCCGCGATCCAAGTGCCCAGGATCTTGGCAGCATGGGCTTTGAAGTCAAGCAGGCCCATGCCACCTTGATGATGAGGGCCAAACATGACCTCTAGCCATACTGGTGGAGGGCGGCCTGACCAAAGCCATCCTTGCAGCAAAGCATACAGGGATTTGAAGAAGTATGGGGAGAAGGGGATGGCGTGGGCTCTGAACCAGACTTTGGATAGGAGCATAGAGTTGGCAAGAACAACCCTGCCAGTGAGGGTAGTAGGGTGGGCTCTGAGAGAGGCGATTTGCTTCGTCACGTTGTCCAGTATATGGCACTCCATTACTGCTGACGCATATCCGCCTGCCTCCATCCACACGCCCAGATGGCGCACCGGTCCTATGGTAGGACGTGGCACGAAGGGGAGCACCAGTGGAGCGGTGTGTGTTGAGTTAGTAAGGCGTGGACGTGGGCGAGCAGATGGGCCAGGTTGGGAACTAATTGCTGGGGCCCAGCAGTTCTGAAACTGACCAAGGAGGATGATTTCAGTTTTGGAGGTGTTCAGTGCCGCGTTGCTTACCCGGGAATATTCCTGGATGAGGGCTTCAAGCGCGCGTGCATCTTTGTTACTACACACCCCCACCACACAATCATCAGCATATACCATCATCTTGACTGGGGTTTGGCCTGGCACATGGACACCAGTGAGTTGGGCATTCACATTTCGCAGTAGTGGGTCAAGGCTGAAGTTGTATAAGAGTGGGCTGAGGGGGTCCCCTTGTCACAAGCCCCTTTGAGGGCGGACTACTTCCGTTAGGAAGCCTGGGCCACGTACTGCCATTGTCGCAGATTCCGTGAGCAGCATCACCCAGTTTATGAAGCGAGGAGGTAAGCGGAATTGATGGAGGCAGGCCCTAAGGTATTCCCAGTTTACTCTATCATAGGCCTTTTGTTGGTCCAAGAATACAAGTGCCCCAGAGGCTGTGGACTGACATGCATTAGCCACGGAGTGCACTTTATCCCAAATTGACCTTCTGGGGATGAAACCGAATTGTTCTGAGGAGATGGTGGCAGATGCTACAGTCCCTAAATGGTTAGCCATGATTTTTGTTAAAATTTTGGTGTCTGTGTTTGTTAGAGAAATGGGGCGCCAGTTGGCTAAGTCAAGCTTATCCCCTTTTTTGAAGAGTGTGACAGTAAAGGCCTCATGTCCTCCTGGTAGGAGGCGCATTTCCAACAGGCTTTGGTTAAGTGAGGCTAGCAGCAATGGGGATATATATTTGAGATATTTTTTGTAGAAGCTATATGGAATGCCATCTGGGCCTGGGCATTTTCATTTTGGCGCACCGCGAATGGCTGTCCATAATTTGTTCGGAGTAATTAAATTCATTATTTCTGGGTATCAGAAAATGGTGCAGATATGAGCTCAGTCGAGAAATTCTGCCATTTCAGCCAGTTGAATTGGTTCAGCTTGGTATAATTCAGAGTAATATTTTTGCATTTTGATTGCCACTTTGGCTGGTGTGTCTGCAATGGAATTATCCAATCTTCGCACCTGTGTGCAGGCCACGCTCTGGTGTGGTGCAAAATTTTTTTAAAGAAGTATGCGGTGCACTTGTCACCTTTAGTGATGCGTGTGGCCCTGTATTAGACACAAACCCGATGTTTGTGTTGCCTTTCGAGTGTATTGAGGTGGGCAGCTGCCTCCACCCATTTCCAGCCCCATGCAGGGCTGTATCCTGTGGCTGGAATATTGGACTCCAAGTGGGCCAATTCTGCCAGAGCGCGCGAGATAACTGCCGATGTGGCTCATGAGCATCTGGAGGAGAGATGGCGATAGTGGTGGATGGTGTCCTCTTTGAAAGTTGCCCATGTGGAAATGGGGTCCGCGCAAAATGGTGCAACAAATGATTTTGCCAAAGTTGCCTCTTCCACCCACGTGAAAATCCTGGTGACGCGAGCTTGGGGGGCGGATTTTGCACCAATGTGGGGCCTTTGCAACTGTGATAGGTAAGTGGTATGTTATTGAGACCAGTCGGTGGTCAGAGAATTCCATTTTCATTGTTTTGAAGTGGGAGATATGGGGTTGGAATTTCGCCGGCGTTAGAATAAGGTTGATGTGGGTCATGGACCTTAATTGGCCATTGTGGACTTGGGGACGCGTCATGTTTTTGAGCAGTGGGGCATGTCATGGCAGCGCATCCATTAATCCAAGGGTGGCTTTTAGAACACATTGTTCTACATGACCCTGTGGGGCGTGGGGTGAGGGAGGCCACTGGTCCGTTGGTGAGGTTAGCCAACAGTTCATGTCACCAACTAGGAAAGAATCAGGGGGTAGCGGGAGGGATTTGACCGATAGAAAAATTCCTGACGCTCATGTGCACCATTTGGGGCATAGATGTTGGCAATTGCGTGCGCAATGTCAGCCCATGAGAAGGTGACGATGAGCACTCGGCCATTTAGGAATGTTTCTGAGGATGTGAATTTGAAAAAATTATTTTTCCAAATTAGCACCCCACAGTACTTCAACCAAAAGGATAGGAATGGGAGGAGCATTGTTTTCCAAGCTTCCTCGGAACCTTGTGGACAGTGGGACTCCTGGATGGCCAGAATATCCATGGGTAAATTGTGTTGTAAAAAACTCAGTCTAGCCCAGGATGGGGAGGCCTTGAGTCTGGCGATATTCAACGTCCCTAGAGTGAAGGTTTCCCCCATCGCACCTTAGGTGTGAGGGGGTGGGCCCCCAGGCCACCAGCCTCTTCAAGGTCCCCACGGGCTTTCACAGCAGCGTGGGTGTTAGCAGCAACACTATTGGGGTTTTTGTTAATTTTTGCAGAAAGAGTTGCATTGGCTTTGGCCTTCACTTTTTGTTTTCCCAACGTCGGACAAATTTTTTGTGGTGCGGATGAGTTTGGTGCACCGTCAAGCAGGTCAAAAAAAATTTTCAGTTGGGATAGGCCCCAAGTCAGTTTCAACCGGGGGCTTGGGTACAGCGATTGGTGAGATCAAATCTCCCATTGGATCCTCGGATTGAGTATCCTACTCGGCATGGGCTTCCCAATCTGATTGGATGATAGATTCCCAAGTCACTTCCACCGTGAAGGTCTCCATGTCCTCCTGGCGTTGTGAGTGTGGGATGGCGGTGGTGGCCTTGGCCGCTTCCTTGGCACGGCCCTATGGGCCTGCTTGGCCTTCTTCCACTCCTGTGGGGCGATGGGCTTTACCAATAGGTAGCAGCCTTGTGCTCCCCACGGGAAAGCCTCCTTGGTGCTTGCGGTTGGTTTGAAGTGCGCCTCTCCGCTGGCCATGGCCGCCAAGGGGTGCTCTTGGAATGTGACGCCCTCCTTGATGGGGCATGCATGCGCCTTATGGCTGAACGCATCACAGTAGGTGCAAATGGGTGGCGCGCTGTCCACAGTCACCTGAAATGGGTGGGTGGTATGCCCTGCAATATCAATAAAAGTTGAGTGCGGGATCTGGGTTAGGTCCTTCACAATCTCCTCAGTTGGGGTCAGAACTGCAATGGCTTTGCCGGTGCACAGGTGTGGCATCAGCGTGAAGCATTGCATTTTGAAAGATTGTATATCGCCATATACGGCGAGACCATCTTTCAGGTGTTGCTCCAAAATGTCACGTTTTATCATAGTAGGCAAAAAGTCAAATGTGAGGAAAATTTGGTTTGATTTTGTCCATCTGGTGCATTTGGTTTCGATGACTCATTGCCCTTTGGGGAGGTCGACCACTATGCACACTGCTGCAGCCTCATCTGCTGCTATTTTGCTTTCAAAACCTAGGTCCATCCAACCGCACGACATGGAGTTAGGTGCAACGTACACCGCGGTCAGGAAAATTTTGTGTACATCTTCACAAAATTTTTCCCATAAGGCCGTTTTTTGGATGTCCAGATACACATGGACTCCAAATTCCATTAATGAAAGTGGCTGGGAGTGTGGCGTGTTGATGTACTGGTTGCATCATGCTTGCCACGTGAGTATCTCTGGGGAAATTGTGACCGCCAGTTTTTTGAGATTTTTGTCTATTCCGCCGGATTCTCTAGGGCGTTTTTGAACATTGGAGGCCGCGGGCCTTCCGCCTGCTCCTCTTACCTTGCTTGCCCAACTGCTCCCTGACATGGGCGCAGACTAATCTCCTCTGTGAGATTATCAAGCTAGATTTAGTCTTGAATTGAATAGGTTGCAAAAGTGTTTGCAACGAGAAAGAAAAGTTGAGGTTGAATCTTCAAAATCAATACTATGTGTCTAAATCTTCATGTAACCATAGTTGGCATATGACATGGAGAAAAATATTGATAGCCTTTAATAATTGATGCAATTTATCAATTTCTCAAGATTTAACTTATCAAATACTTGGACATGAGAAATAAGCACAAATTAAATTATTGGCAGTTAGGCCAAAATCAAACTGAGTACCAATAAAATGTACTATGTCAATTCCCCATTGGGAGTAGTTGTTATTTCCTTGTTTTTTTACTAAGATATTTTGGTTGGTTAGAGTTTTAATTAGTATTTCAATATGCCTCTTATAAGCTGGATCAATGATTCCTGGTAAAACAATTGGTATAATTTACAGACTCCATTGAATTTAGTGATATGTAGCAAGAATTTTGGGAATATACTCAGGGTGATGTTTGTATAAACCACTCTTTATTCTCCTGGTTTAATTTTACCTCCTTGGTAGCATAAAATCGTATGCCTTCTACTGCATCTTCTGAGTTGTGGAGTTTTTCTGTATTTCTTCCAGAGTTAGAATATTGTTTAGACAAAGTATATCCAGGGAACTTTCTCAGACAAATGTATTCCTTCCCTATGGAGTTTTTTATTATCCAGTATAAGGAAAACTTCATAAATTAATGAGTGATAAATAACTTTTTTCTAGATTGATGACTCCTTCTTATTCAATAATAAACCATATTCCAATAAGTATATCATACTGGCTATTGTCCAGTGAAACTGTGAGAGCTGAGAAAACTAATTTTCAAATTAAATTAGCAGGGATAAATATGCGCCTATCGTCTTGGTATTGTTTGAACTGGCAATGCTATTCTCTTGGGTGTATTTAAGGTCAGGTTGAGTTTGATCTTATTGATGATATGGGATAAGACAACATTATTAGTTGATACTTTATATAAGATAACCATTACTCTAATTTTTTAAAACACTACTTTAAATTTAGTAATGTTTCCTCCAAGCTTTATTGGGGGTTAACATCTCTTTAAGTCAGAACATTGCATTGAGCTTTAGTACAGTCTTGGAATATTTCTTCATAATCGCCATTAGAATCTGCATGCTCAAGTTGGGTCAGATCAACAGGGAAAGTTATTGATCAGCATCGCTAGCTGTATCAATTATTCTGGGGCACCTGATAAATTGACTGAGGTAAATGCCTTCCAGAACTTTGGAGTAGTCAATATTTTGATGTTTAAGCGATCTGTAATTGCGAACTCATTGGGTTTACCTGAAATATAATAACTTGTGTTCTTATAATCCACTTCAGATTCATTTTTTGATTTCATTGTCAATGCGAATGAGATGAGCGATTAAAATATGTTTTGCTTTCAGGTACTTAAGTCAGTCAGCTTTAAAGGTACCTGACCCTAAGCCGGCCACTTTTTCCCTAATCAACAAGGGCAAGGCTCTTTTTTTTTAGTACTAGATGGTCCCAACCCAAGGGGGGATTCATCGATGTAAGGGCAGGGCTCTTCTTAAGACATATGTCTTTGATGTGATTGTTCTTCTTGAAGTGGTTACACTTAGGTTTCTCCACCTTCCTAGGCTTTTTCCTCAATGGCATATGTTGGGATTTTTTCCCATATTCCCAGCTGGCTAGATTACCAGGAATTGCTAAGGGATAATTCCCTAATGCGAGCCAAATTGGATATTGGTTGACCCTGATTTCAGGGTAGCTATGTTTGGGGGATTTTAGGTTATTTTCCTGGTCAGATCCATTGGGGATTGATCTGGATGAATGCTTAAGATCTCTTCAGGCAGAGTTGCAACGAAATAGGGCATCTGATAGTTGATTAACTATCAGGTGTACTGATTGGGATTGGTGGGTTTCATCACAGACCAATTGGGAATTTAGGAATTAAATTGCGAGCTGAGATATGCCACCTGCAACTAGTGAATCAATCAGTTGGTTCATGACCTGCCTAAATGGGTAACAAGTCCCATTACCTAAGCAGGTCTCTAGCCAAATATGGTTGGTTCACTTGGATCAAGAGGAAAATGTTAGGGACACGTTTTCTGATTCTTTCCATTTTAAGTCTTGAGGATGTCCAATGACAGAATCCTAGCCAAAATGGGGAAGACCATTGCTGCTGAGATGAGGATGGGTGATTCAACGGCAATGGCTGCCGTTTCATTGAGGAGGTGCCAACCAAGGGTTGGGCGCCGAAATCCCCACTATAAATTCCCTAAAATTCACTAAAATAATATCATAATTTTCTAGATCACAAATTACCATATCACAAATTATCAGATCACTTTTATTAGTGTATTAGCTTAATAAAATTTATCAGAATCCATTTATTCTATTCTTTACCAGGGATATTATTGTTGTGTGTGATAGTTGGTAGACTCTTTAAGATAAAGAGTAAGGATCTAAGCAGGGATCCAGAGAATAAGCTGAATCAAATTGGGGATTGCTGTTGATTGTGTGTCAGACCAGAGAAACCATAAACAGGGATCTAAGAGTAGATTGAGTTAGGCGGTATTAGGTAATAAATCCATATTCAAGACATCATAAGTATTTAATGAGGAGATGCTGCTGAGCTTTAGACCAAAATCTAGTACTCCCATTCAACTATGGATTTTAGTCGCTTTTTATTATCTAACAATTGTAACAACTACTATACAACGTGGAAATTAAACAAATTTGAACCTGTGCAAGTAATATATTTATAGGGGCTATTGACCGAATTTAATCAGTAAACCTATAAAACTTTTACAGCATACACTCTGGACTTCATGGAAGCCTTTTGGATGGTCTCTGAATTGTGTATATCAACCACATAAAGCAGGGATTATTTGATGTCAAAGACAGTTGAAGCTTCATTTGACAGATGTACATGCATGGCTAGGTTATGGATATTATATAAACAAGTAACAATGAACTATGACATCAACCAATGTAAGCTCTTTGAGGTTATCCACATTTGGGCCTTGATTTCAAAGCAATCCACAAATTTAGCCAGGGTATAATTTTAGCCTAGTGCAATTCTCATGAAGCCCTATTTCTTCATACACATTCTTTGTTTGGAACTGAAATCTTTGATAAAGGCTCACTTAAATCATTATAGGTTTTTTAATCATCCATATGAGGTACCATAACCTCTTAAGCCATATCAGCTTAAACAAGATAAAATATGCTTAACCATTTGATGATCAGTTGCACCTTCAATAGCAGCTTATAGACGTAGATGAAAGATGTGATCCTCCATTAGCCTGGCTTAAACTTGCCCTTGAAGGTAGGTTGAAAAGTAATGGCTTCCTATTCAGTGACAACCTGTACTCCAGGAGCTTTGGATTCAGTAATTTTTCTACGTGTGTCGCTCTATTTAAATTGAAATGAGAGAAGACTTATTTGAACTTTAGAGGATTGAGATGTTGCTCCATCTCCTCCAAATTAAGTCTTGGTGTAACATCCAGCAGATTAATACTTATTTTGAGAATGACTTTATCATTCTTAAATTCTAAATGCGGATGTCTAGATTATGAATTTGTTGACTAGCAGAGGAGTGGTAAGTTTGCAAGAGTTTGTTCCCATACCCTAATACTTCAATGCAACATTTCAAGTCCTCCTTCATCACTTTGCATTCAGTGATATTAGGAGGCTTGTCAGTTTTAGCTTTTGGCTCTTCTGTTAAAATATTTCATCATTGCTCATATTCATTGAGGCGAAGGTAGACCTAATTAAATGTCTTCTTAATTAGGTGATTTGCCTCTAATGTCGCTCTCCAATTTGTTGAGTCACTTGGTAATGAAAATAAGAAGATACTCAAGTTGCATGGGATTTTAGATCCAACTCAACATGGGCCACTCAATAATTAATAATTTGAGGTACTTATTGAGTCTCAAAGGTTTAATAAGTCTCCATCTCATATATTCCTCATAGGACTACTCTATTCAGGGCTCTAGGAGATTAAATCGTTCTTCCTCATTATAATGGCTAGTAGAAGCTTGGGCCACCATTTCTCCATGAACTTTGGCGTCTAGTCTTATGAGCTCTTGGGTGAAGGCATCAAGCAATCTTTTGTTATATTTATTTGACTCCATGATGTCTTTTTAAAGAATCTCCATAGCTTATGTCATATACCTGATAACACTGGAATCAATAGTCTCGATTTGGTTATAGATTTGTAAAAATAGGAAAATTTTGCTATAATCAGTCAGCGGACATCCCTTATAAATTGTGATGCTAACTTATATACCTGAGTGGAGGATACCCCAGTGGTAGAATATGGAACCTCTACCACTGCCTCCCCAAGTTAAATTCTGGTAGTGAACTTTGGGTAGGGGATGATTTTGACTGTTTTGGCATTGTGCACCAATGCCCCAAATTGAGATAGCAAATAGCAAGGCGGTCCATGGAGTTCCTGGCCTATCATATGCTGCGCATGGAGGCTTTCCAGGTTTTATCCTCCTTTCTCATTAATTTGAATCCCATTCATCCTTCATCAGTGCAGTATCATCCCCAGGTCATCCACCTCAAAAAAATTCTAACTTATATACCTGTTTGTAGGCCAACTAAAACCCCTTGAGTATTGTATGCTGGTAAAGTTCCTCTTTATGGAAACCTAATAAATGCATAATATATTAAAGCGCTGGGTGTACAAATTTCATGATTTAGCGAGTTAAATTTTCATTTGAACTGTATGTCTCTTGGAGAACATTTGCTTCATATAGTTTCATGTGAGACCTGTATCAGTGTATGCCCTTTTGCAGCTGGATCTTTCTCCTGGGTCAATAACTCCACAATTAAGTATGAACTCCTTCATTGAAAGTCCCTGTTAGAGGCCAGATTTTTTAATCCACATTGTGTTTTTTATACTTCTATTGATGTGACGATGATGATCTTCACATTCATCATCTTCTGTACCATTTCCATTGTGCACCCAGAAGATTAAACTAATAATTAAATTGTCTTCTTCAATAGATTAATTAAGTTAAGGTATTATTAAGCGTTGGCTGAGTCACTCTAATGAGCTCCTCCTGTTGGGCTTCTATTTTTATAGTTAAAAGATGCTGTACTCAAGGATCCCAACAGTCAACATTTGAATCATACTAAGACTTACTACAAGTAATCATTTTTTAAGGACGTCAAGTCACGCTTAAGTCCCTTCAACTAAAATATCCATCCTGTGGTAAGTACAGCAAAAGTAATTATTGAAGTCAGGTACCAAAAAAGGATAGAAGTAACAACGTAACTTTATCTAAACTATAAGGGTTTTTATATTTAAATTTAATAATATAATCCCATAAGGAAAAGGAATAATAAAAAAATTGGAGGGGTAATCTGGATGGGAGGCTCTTGATCAGGCGCTGCACCCTGATTGTAATTGCCTTGGTAGCATATTTTAATTGGGAGAAAAGGTATGTTAAAATATTAATTTGAATGATACTTGTATCACTTGGGCTAATCTTTGGGCAGATTCTTAAATACTACCCTTTTTCAGGTACGTTTTTATTTACTGCCATGTGTGTCACCTAGAGTAACAATCATCTGACATTTTGATGATCCCCTGATCTTAAGCAGAGATTAATCTCAGGATTTTTGGTCTCAGATGGTCCAATGATTTTTCCCAGTGTCAACTTGAGCTCTACTGACTATTAGTTTTACATTTTATTAATCAATGTGGCTTCTTTCACCCCCTTCTTAGGTCTAGGCGTCAATCTTCTTATGGGAGCCAATTGATTGATATTCTTATCATCATGTCCAATATCAGGATATCTGACAGTAGGTGAGCGAATAGCTGTCATAGAAACGGCTAATATACTAAAACTATCTAGTTATTCTGGATGATTAGACTAAAAAATACAAACCATAGTACCATGTGTATAGCTGACCACATTACCTCATATTTAAGTTATAAGAAAGACTTGGGATTAATAACTGACAACAATGGTTACCAAAGCTCCCAGAGTTAGTCAAACATTGCCTGTGGGCTCAGCTGAGTATCCAAGTATGGTAGGCCCTAGAGTCAAGGACTGACCCAGGAAATAATATTTTGCAGTAAAAGGGAAAATCTTGTTAAATAGCTCCAGAAATTGATAATTTGGGGTATAAAGTACTTCCAACAACAAGATAAGATTGCGGCGCTCTATAACAAGAAAAGATTTGGGGACAAGCACAGGTGCATCACGTAATGTTACCCCCATTCAAGAACTGGGGTAATAAAGTGGTGATAAGCGCCACTATAACCCCATTATATTGAAGAACAGGTAACAAGTCTGATATTAGATACCACATAATACATAAAGTCAAAACTAAGTAATTTATAAAAATGTTTAGCTTAGTAATGGAAAAGTTATAGAATAAACTAACAACAGAACCTGATGGGGTCTGCTATCTTATAAACCATTTTTGTATAATAAGCGAGTGTATATTGTGACCAGGGAAATCCATATAGCAAGATACAATGGATTAACAATATGAATATTAATAATGATTTCAATTAGGTAGGCGAGTCACATCACTGAGACTCTTTAACAGATCAGTGCTATCATAATTTTTACAAAATACCTTTATGGTCAGCCATAGCTTGACAGATGGTGACAATATGTTCAGCAAAACCGGAGGTTCATGCTCACGGACAGGTAAGGTAAGGACGATCAGAATTTATTGAAATGGTCTGTCATACCTGGACTTATTGAAGACAGGCGCGACACCCACAGTCAATTTATATTTCTTGCATATATGTCTCAAGCTTATTTATTATAATCTGTTTTTATGTTCAAATCTGGATTACACACCTTGATGGGACTCAAACCCTATTAATTAAAAGAAATGGAGTTGGAGGGGAAAGAAAACTGAAGGCTCAATGGTCTCTGGCTTCCGCTACCTCCTTGCACAGCACCTTGATCCTTTCCTTTACTCCTTGATAGTAGGAAGTATTAAAAGGGTAGAGCCCTTATGTGGGTTTGCTGTTATTCACCGCTCATCAACTACACGGGCTAAATCGCCATTGTTGGTGAGGGGCAAAGCAGCCTTCTTGGGCCCCCCTCTTTATTCTGCAAGGGAACTTTTTTCTGTCCAAGCATATGGGCTGCTCCACAGGACTTACATTGTTTTTTTTGTTCTTGAAAGGAGTTTATCATGTGACAAGGACTTTTAAGAGAGTATGTTTTTTGCGCTTTAGGTAACATAATGACCATGTTGGCTGAAATATTATATGGATGATGGTAGGCTGTGGGGTGGAATTTGTGGTATTCTTTTGACAGCTTCTTTTAATTGGTGAAACCTTTGGTACTTACCCAGATAATCTGTATTAAGGGAAACTTTTAATAAACCCAATACTGAACCAAGCATCAAGATTCCAAGAAGCTAGAATTTCTGCAACCTTGGCCGCATGGGAGTCTTCCACCTTTACTGATTCTGGAGTAGACAGGTTCTCACTCTTAAAAGGGGAAACTGGGATGCATGGAAATTGCTGTGCTGCTTTTAATGGGGAGGAAGTGTCAGATGAACAGCTTAATTCTCAGATACTATTACACCACATGTGGACCCAAACGGTTACTTGCAGTTTTCTTTGAGGGATTTTCATAAGCAAGTGGCGCATACCCAACATGACTAAAGAGCTATCCTCAAATTCATAGGTGGGAAGCCGCTTACAACCTACAAACTTCTTGTAGTTGGTGAGGCCTTTGATAATTCTCGTGGACCAGAGTCTGGGTATCTTGGATATGCAGTAGGCTTTATTCAGCTGCAGGCACCTTAATCAAAAGCAAAGGCCAATTTGGAAAGATGGGTTATACATTAAAGTAGCTTCATAGGTAGACAAGTCAGCGGAACGGTGTGTTTCACTGTTATAAGTGAACTACACCAAAAGATATTAAAAATATTTAGGGAAGGCCAACCAGGGGATGGACACTTCTGATAAGACACTAAACTAATGAAACGAACTTCAGCGAGAGGAGGGAACCCCAGAGAAGAAAACGCTATCTCCTGTTGCCAGTGGGAATGCCAAGAGAAGGAAGGGGGGTTACGGGTGTAGGGGCTTGCACCACAATTGAGCACGTATGTAGGAAGGGGTCTGAAATGATGAACTAAACCAGGAACCAGGATAGGATCATCTGGTGGCGACGTGGTGGGAGGTATCCAAACAACAACGCTTAAAAGTGGTCCACAAGGTGTGACTGGAACTGGAGTAGAAATTTCTGGAGGGTGGGAGTGAAGCCTGAGATAGCATCCAAGACACTCGTGTGGATAGTCCACATAGCGATTGCAACCACTAAGGCATGGAGGGAAGGTGGAAGAGGGTAAACCATGGAAAAAGCAAAGATGACCTTAGATAGGATGAAGGGCTATGCCAGATCTTGGCAATATAGACGCTGTACCTCACGCCATATTGCTTTTGAGGGAGGGCACTCTTCCAGGCGGTGAACTAACGTTCCATACTGGCCACAAATGACGCAAGATGAGTGCAAAGCGTTAGAGCGCTCAGCAGTATGGTATACTAATCTCAAGCAGCGCCACACATAGGAGAAAATCATGCAGCTGCAGAAGAGGGTGGTGGGCGTACTTCCATATGACCTTCTAGGTATCGAGGGATAGGGGATGTCCAACATGTCCAGGTAGTCCACCCTGGCTATGGTAGGGGACCTCATGGATATCACTCCGTTCAGAATGGGTAGTCCATGTATTTCCTGGGTGAATTGAGGAGTAGGGCGCCCTCTCTGGGTGGTGTGCCCAAATATGCAAATTCTCAACTCAGTGCTCCAAAAGGAGAGGAGGATCCTTTTGAAGTGGGGTGACGTCCCATGTGGGTCCGCAGCAGAAGGACGTGAGGTGAGATACTTTAACAGAGAGTGGTGGTGGGTAGGATTGGTGAGGCCCAGGGAGCGGGAGAAGTTGGATTGGGCCATGCGGGACCAGTGCTGGGCTAAGATCGTAGGGTTGGTGATGGCAGCGATACAGGTGCCAAGGACTTTGGCACCATGGGCCTCAAAGTTGAGCAGGCCCATACCACCACTATGGTGAGGACCAAACATGACATCCAGGCGCACTGGCAATGGGTGGCCTAGCCAAAGCCACGCTTGCAGAAGGGCGTATAATGGCTTGAAGAATAAAAGGGGAAAAAGTGATGGAGTGGGCCCCAAACCAAACTTTAGAAAGGATCATAGAGTTGGCTAGCACTACCCTGCCTTAAGAGAGGTCTGGCGGGCTTTGAGGGATTCTATGCATTTTGTAACATTGACTAGGATATGGGTTTCCATCACCGTTGAGGCGTACCCTCCCGCCTCCAGCCACATCCCCAAATGGCAGACAAGGCCAAAGGTGGGGTTTGGCACAAAGGGGAGCACAAGTGGGCGTTGTGGGGTGGGAAGGGCAAGCAATCCCATGAGCAAGTTGATGAGCAGGTAGAAAATGGGGCGCTGGGGCCCAGAGGGCTTGATACTGTACAAGGAGAACAATTTCGGTTTTGGAGGCAATAAGAGCAGCATGACTTACCCTGGAGTAAACCTGGATAGTAGCTTCAAGCGCGCGTGAATCATGATTGTTAGACATTCCAACCACACAATCATCAGCAAACGCCAACAGCTTGACTGGTGCTTAGCCTTGCACATGTACACCAGTAAGGCGGGCATTCACATTTCTAAGAAGTGGGTCAAGGCTGAAGTTATACAAGAGTGGGCTAAGAGGGTCCCCTTGGCGTAGGCCCCTTTGAGGGCGGACTACATCCATGAGGAAGCTAGGGCCACGCACAGCCATTGTGGCAGATTCCGTTAGCAACATCACCCAATGGATGAAACGAAAGGGGAGGTGGAACTTGTGGAGGCAGGCTCTGAGGTAATCCCAGTTGACTCTATCATAGGCCTTCTGCTAGTCTAAAAAAACAAGTGTTCCAGAAGCCTTGGATTGACAGACATTGGCTATGATGTGTATGTTGTCCCAAATCGACCTTTTAGGAATGAAAACAAATTGTTAATGGGAAATGAGAGCAGAGGCAACTACCTCTAGGCGGCTTTCCATGATTTTAGTAAATATGTTGTGTCTGTGTTAGTGAGTGAAATGGGGCGCCAGTTGTCCAAGTCCAGATTATCCCCTTTCTTGTACAACGTTATCATGAAGGCATCTTGCCCTCCAGGAAGGAGGCGCGTTTCCATAAGGCATTGGTTCATAGAGGCAAGCAGCAAGGAGGAAAATCTTTGAAATACTTCATATAAAACTCATAAGGGATGCCATCTGGACCTGGGCATTTTCTATACAGTGCACCACAAATGGCGGACCAGAGTTCGTCCCAAGTAATCAAATTCATCAATGTGGGAATTTTATATGACCACATTATCCAGCTTGAGATTAAATAAGCTTCAATTTATTTAAACTAATGGTTTGCATATTTTAATTTAGCTTATTGATTAAACTTTGGATGACAATTTAATTATGTCATCTAGGCGGCAATAATAACTGACCAAATAATTAATTGTAATTCTCATTGGATCATATCTGATGATAATTATGGTTGCAATTTTGTCAGGGATTGTTGCTGACAATTTGGAGATGAGTAAATTAGCTTGAAGTGGGCAATTACTCATGGGAAATTGTCAGGTTTGGTAGCCAACATGTGGGCTGATATGAATGGTGATTTTAATATGCTATTCCGCATGTATATCAGCTAAAATTTCCTGAAATTGAACCAATATCTCTTTTTCGTCGGCTAAGCGTGCCAAGATCATCATGGTTACCGCTATTTACCCCTAATACATGTCCTTTCATACTTCCGCCTATAAATATTTTCTTGTTTTAATATTAATAAACACCTTAGATTTATAAATTATATTTATTATATCTTGTAGTTTATCAGCTTTTTGTGAAGAGAGTCCTTGTCTAAGTGTCAACGCCAGAGTGAGGCTGAAGTCACTTAAATTATTATATCTTGCCAGAGTGAGGCCAAAGTCACTAGAATTCTTATATCTTGCCAGAGTGAGGCCAAAGTCACTTATTATTCTCTACCAGAGTAGGGCCAAATCTACTCATTTATCTGAACTCAACTAAGCTAATTGTCTTCATACAATTAGCAAGTTTGTGTTTAATTCCAGAAACAGTAGTTAAGTGAACCTGTGCACCAGTGAAAACCCATTGGTTTTTACAATCAACTCCAGAAAATGGGAAATGATGCAGATATGTGCACTTTCAAGAAAATTGTCCACTTTGGCCGGTGGAACTGGATCAGATAAATATAATTTGGAGTGATAGTTGTGTATTTTGATCTCCACTTCAGCTGGTGTTTCTGCAACGGAGTGGTCTGGCCTTTGCACCTGTGTGCAGGTCATAATCTTGTGCAGTGAAAATTTTTTTTCAAAAAGTAAGCGGAACATATATCACCCAATGTTATATGCTTTGCTTTATACTGAACACAAACCCAATGCTTGTGTTGTCTTACCATTGCGTTGAGGTGAGCATACACTTCCGCCCACTTGTGACCCCAATCTGGGCTGTAGCCTGCAGCAGAGACGTTAGACTCCAGGTGGTCCACTTCTGCCTGCATGCACAAAATGACTGCCAAGGCAGCCCACGATTGATGTGAGGAGAGGTGGCGAGCCTGGTGGATAGTTTTCGCTTTGAAGGTTGATCAGGTGGAGATTGGGTCTGCACATAATGGTGTGGTAAACTCCAGAGCTAAGGTCATGGTTTCCACCCATGAGGAAAACCTTGGCAACGTGATCTCAGTGGGGCTGAGTTTGCACCACTTTGGCGCCTGGGACACTGTATTGGACAAATGGAAGTAAACCAAAATTATTATGTGGTTTGATAAATAAATTTTTGTCATGGTAAAGTGGGAAATTTGGGATTGAAAGATCAACGGTGTGAGAATAAGGTCAATGCGGGTCATGGACCTTAGCTGGCCCTTGTGCACATGGGGGCAAGACATGTTAGTGAGTAGTGGTACATGATGTGGCAGAGTATCAAACAACCCTAGGGTGGCTTTTAGAACATGAAGTTCAATGTGCCCCTGTGGGGGTGTAGGCAACGAGGGCCAGCGGTCTGTGGTTGGGTTTGTCCAGCAGTTCAGGTCGCCAACAACAAATGGGCCAGGGGGGAGCAAAAGAGAATTATCAGCTGAGAAAAATTCCTGACAATTTCATGCACAGGTTGGGGCATAACTGTTAATGACAGCGTGCACTTCATTGTCCCACAAAAAAGGTGACTACAAGGATGTGGCTGTTGAGGTACAATGTTGACGAAATAAATTTAAAACTATGGGTCACTCAAACAAGCACCCCACAGTGCGGTGACCAAAAGGAAAGGGAAGGGAGGAACATGGTTGCCAATGTTTCCTCTGAACTTTGCGGACAGTTGGTTTCCTGTATTGACAGGATGTCCACGGGTAAAGTTATTCTTTAAAAAACTCAGTTTCCTAGCCCAGGATGGCGAGGCCTTGAGTCCAGCGATGTTCAACGTCTCTAAAGTAAAAGCTCCCCCATTGCACCTTGGGTGCAAGGGGAAGGGCACCTGAGCACTTCAGCCTTCTCTTTTTCAGCATGTTGCTGCATGGCAGCATGGGTATTCTGTGCTACGGAGTATGGTTTGGTATGGGAAGCTTTAGCTGTGGGGTTCACGTTGGGTTTTGCCTTCTACTTTTTCCCCACTATAGGACAAATTTTTAGCATTATGTGCACTTGCGGTGCACCATCACATGAAGGTGGATTTTAGCAGGAATATTGTTGAGCGAATTGGTTACAATTAATGCTTGATAGCAAAGGTCAGGTGAAACTGACTCACCCATCGTGTCTTCAGCCTGGGTGGCCCAATTTGATTGGTGAAAGGATTCATGAGCTGCTTCCGTTGCAAATGTCTTGATGTCCTCCTGGAGCTGGATGAGCGGGATCATGGATGCGGTCTTGTCTGCCTCCTTGGCTACCGCCTTGTGGTCTTGCTTGTCTTTCTTACGCTCCTGTGGGGACACAGGTTTTACTTGAATGATGCACCCTGGCGCTCCCCATGGGAAGGCTGCTTTGGTGTCTACTGCCAGTTCATAGTGGGCGTCTGAACCACACATTGCTTCTGGGATTATTTTGGTTTGGGTAATGCCCTCCTTGGCAGGGCAGGTATGGGCCTTGTGGCCAAAAGTGCGACAGTAAGTACAGATAGGAGGCGCACTATCCACAGTGACCCTGAATGGGTGGGAGTCTTGCCCAATAATTTCTACAAAGGCGGTATTTGGGATTTGGGTCAAATCTTCCACTATCCCCGCGGATGGGGTGAGAACAGCAATCGCTTTGACCATTCACAGGTCTGGCATGTGCATATAGTGCTTCATCTCAAAGATTGATTTTCCCATATTTGGCGAGCCCAGCCTTCAGGTGTTGCTCCAGCACGGCGCGCTTGACTATAGTAGGTAGTAAGTCAAAAGTTACGAAAATTTGGTTCAATTTAGTCCAGCAGGTGCAATTCATTTTGACTACCCATTGACCATCCAGGAGGTCCACTATTACTTGCACTTTTGTGGCTTCATCCGCCACATTTTTGATTTTGAAACTAAGATTCAGCATACATCTTTCTTTCTGCTAAGCATCACTTTTCAAAAATCAATTCAGCCTTGAAATTTAGTTCCACTAAAGAGATTTATGAAAACTATTAGCAAATATGGCGGGAAACCCCGCAAAGGAACCCGCGGGCTCAGCCAAAAGAGCCAGCACCACCCCAAATGAAGCAACCCTCGGTTACTTACCTCAGGGTCAACCAGAATCAACCGCTCTCAAGCAGCGGCTGTGAAAGCAGGCACACCCCCCAACCTAAAGCTACTTCAACTAGCGCCAGTTCACCTGATCGCACTTCTGCAACCTGCACGCCCAACAGCTCTGCGTGCGCTGCCTCCCACCAACCCGCTGGGCCCCCTCCAACCAAGGAGGCCATCACCCACGCTGTTTTTATGTCGTCTGCTCAGTTGAATGCAACTCAGCCCATCCAGGCATTCACCTCCCCCATTGTGTCAGCTAATTCAGCCCCATCTATTATTGCTGACGCCGTGTTTCTGTCTCCCCCCATGAGGGGCGATACCCAGCTACCTGGACCCCAAAACCTCGGATGTAAGGGTGGATTAGCCGCACATTCTGGTTCAATAAGCACCAAATTGGGACAATCTACTTTTTCCCAATGGGGATTCAAATGGTTCGGATTTTGGAACTTCACACCAGTTCCAATCTCAACCATCCCATTTAAACCCCGTAATTGGCACTTCTCAAGTCGGCACTTTATCTCCATATGCTGAAAACGACCAATTCACCAATCAGCCAGTGAGTTTTGCCCACAAAATCACAGCAAATACTCGGGCTGAATTTACCCAAATAGATTGGGATGGTGATGAAACATAGCCCTCCTCCCAATTGACTGGAGTTAATTCCAATCTGGATGGGCCTCCCCAATTTAGCGAGGCCCAAAAATATGCCCCTCAATTCAATACGACGCCAGCAACTGCTGTAACATTCCAGCAACAGGGGAACTCCGCAAACTTGTCCAAACCACCAGCTCGCATTCAACCTATGGTTGCAGCCCAAAGCAAACAAAAACGTACCAAAGGAGCCACTGAGGCGTGGCAAAAACCTCTGGAACCAACGCTACCCAAAGCTGATCCCCGTGAAGTGGCGTTTATTGCTGATGCTAAGAAGAAATTGGCTGAAACTAGAGCGCAAAAAGCTCTACCTCGCTCAACCCTTTCCCACGCGATTTTCCTTTATTATGGGCATAACCCTGTTGAATTCTATATGGAGGATTACTTTTCATACTTTGCAGCAATTGCGGAGACATTCCCAATTAAAGCCACCATCTATGAATCAGTGGAGGGCCACTACATCGATGTGGGCTTCACTGAAGCTGCCCTTTCTGACCATGCTGCCACCCTCCAGGTCATTATTCCACGTGGATCTCTTCACATCTCCCGCACACGCTCTCACCTGGAGAAAATTTCATGGGTTACTTTTTCCAACCTACCAACGACTGTTGATCCTGAGTCTCTTAAACTGGCGCTCCATCATGGTTTAATGGAGTTTGGGTCTGTTCTTTCAGTGGACTTTAGCGTCCCCTCTTACTATGCTCCCACTCAAAGAGCTTGCACTGCTAGGGCGTCGTTCATCCCCTCCCCCACTGTATCCCGCAACATTGAGGTTAATCCTCATGTGGTGGTAATTGGAGCATGCCCTGAGATCTTTTTTGTTGACCCTGATCAGGCGCGCCCCCGGTGTTCATGGTGTAACGCCCTTGGACACCTGTATAGTGGCTGCACAGCTCGAAAACAAGCCCTCTTAGCTACTACTCAGGGGCCTAAACCAGGCCAAAAACGATCCCACGTGGCCGCAGCAGCAATTCCACAACCCACACAATGGGTTCCCGTTCAAGACCTGTCCCCTGAGGCCTTACGCCTAGCAGTTGAAACAGCTAACCCCACTATTGGTATGGGATACCTTCGCGCTCATGCCCCCTTCCAGTGGGCACCCCCTCCAATCTCCCAGAGTCAACTCCCTCTCTCACCAAGCGCAAGGCATCTCCCACAGGGCGCCCCTCGTCAGCCACCCCCACTCAGGGCTCCGCGGCACCCCCACCAACCTCCACCAGCAATTTATCGCATCAACCCTCAGCTCCCAATGGAGCTATGCCCACCAGCATGGACTGGCAACCCGCGGCCTGCGGTAGAAGTGCCACCTTAAAGAGTCCTACCCCAACCCCACAGTCCATTTCGCGCGGCTCCTTTGCAGTGTTGGAGGAAGTGAATATGGACTCAGACTCATCAAATGGGGACACCGCGGAGGTCGCCATTGAGCACCCTCAGGTCCTTCCCCTGCAACGGAGCGGGGGCAGCATCCTAGGCTGGCTTACTGGGTCCTCCGCCCCCACCCTCTCCTTTCCCTCAGAACCCTCGACGCTCCTCACGGATTGCAGCTAATAGTCAAGCTAAAGGACTCAAAACTAGCCGCCTCACAGCATCAGGTTTAAGCGCTGGCAACCCCCCGGGACATGGAGGGGAACAGCTATGAGTCCCCATGGCAGCACCCTGGCCCTGCAATCCATCAACGCAAATGGGTTGCGGGACTTTAAGTGGAGAGCCCGCCTCCTCCGAAACTTCAGGTCAGCACAAATTGACATCGCTGCTGTCCAGGAGCCCCATATCCTCCCCCACGAACAATCTGCATGGAATGAACAGTTTGGAGGCAACTCCTTCTGGACAAACCATGCCGCCCTTATTGTTTTGAATCCCCAGGTTAAAACCCATTCTTTTTCACATTATCTAGGTGGACGCCTCATACTGGCCAAACTCACCACTCCTGACTTCTCCTTCTTCGCTGCAAGCATATACCTGCCTAATGCAGGTCAGGAGCAAAATCAGCTCTTGGAAGAGCTTGTCCAACTCAATCTCCCACGGAATACAGTCTTCTTAGGAGATTTCAACACAACCATAAGTCGCGTCCGTGACTCTTACCCCCCTGCAGCAAAGGAACGCCCTGGATCAAGTCGCCTCCAGGATTTCCTTCGCCTGAGTGGCTTTATAGATGCGCTTCCACCCTCCGCGTCTGGCCTAGGTTGCATGACTAGGATCCAGTATGATGGAGGAGCTTTCCAGTCAGCGTCACGCATAGATATGGCACTGATTGGCCCCCTGCTAATTGGCCGCGTCTCCTCTCCCATCTCTCGTGACAACCATCTGAGTGATCACAGGTCACTCACCGTTGTCCTCACCACCACACTTAGACCGTCGCGTAGGTTCTGGACTAGGGTTGCCCCAGCTCTTCTCAACAACCCCTTCACTAAGGAGAAGCTGTCTATGACCATCCGGGAGACTCTCACCTCCCCCCACCCCACCTGCTTGACCACAAGGCTAGATGGGCGGTGACCAAGGAGGGCATCACCCGCGTTGCTTACAACTGTGCCAAAGCCCAGATGACCGCAGCTCGCGCCAGAGTCAAAAGGGCGGAAGCCAGAATCAGACATCTGGAGCGAAACTGCCAGCCTTCGCCCTCTCCCAGATGGTTGGAAGACTGGGAAGCGGCGCAGGAAGCACTCCGCTTGGAGCTCACACTGCAGGAAGAACGGGCAGCAAACTTTACAACATCTCATTACTATGCTCAATGGGAACGCCCTACCCGCTTCTTCTTTCAGAAATGGAAATCCCGGTCAACAGTGCAGGATATTACTGCACTGAAGATTGGCACTACAACCACTTCGGATAAGGAGGAAATCACGCAGAAACTACACCGCTTTTACTCCAGCCTCTTCCATGCCACCCAGGTGGGCCCGTCGGACATCCAAGACTTCCTGTGGCAGGTTCCGGAGCCGCCCATTGACCCACGGGCTGATGAGGCTCTACTGGCGCCTATTTCCATCCAGGAGGTGATGGAAACCCTTCTGAAATCCCCACGGCTTAAAGCCCCAGGCCCAGACGGAATACTCTTTGAGGTGTACCTTCTGGAACTGCAGTGATAGCCAGAACCCTCTGCGACCTCTTCGCTGCACTCTTGGTGAATGGCGAGGTTTTCCCCAACTCCAGAGGCTCAATCACGAACCTCATTCACAAGAAGTCAGACCGTGAGAACCTGGAGAACTGGCGCCCCATAGCGTTGATCAACACAGACCACAAGCTCTTCACGAAGCTTCTGGCCAACCGCATCACCAAATGGGTGTCACCTCGCCTCTCCCCATCCCAGCACGGTTTTATTCCGGGGAGGTCGTTATGGGACAACTATAATGACCTTCACGCGACTTTGACTGCTAACTCTCGTAAGGTGAATGGCTTTGTGGCTCTCCTGGATATGGAGAAAGCATATGATCGGGTGGCCTGGAAGTATATTGATGCTTCCCTGGCCCGCTTCCATCTCCCCGCATCTAGGCGCTGAATATCAGCGCTCTATTACCAGCTCTACACCAGAGTCCTGGCGCCAATGGGTTTTACAGTGGCAGTACCAGTTGGACAAGGTCTCCGGCAAGGGGACCCCCTGAGCCCTATCCTTTTTAACATCACCCTTGACCACCTCTTGGCCTCCTTACAGGACAAGCTAACAGGGACTCTGGTCCCAGGTAAAGCCCCACCCACGCCATGGCATTTGCAGATGACACCGCCATTGCATTTGGCTACCCTGGGGATGTTGCCCTCGCTGCTGTGACCATTAAGAGGTACACCAAGGCGTCCACCGCCATGGTCAACACCTCCAAGACAACACTTGTACAGGTCGGCTCCCCCACCTTCCCCCCAAAATTTGATATTGAACCTGTGCGCGGTACCTTCCGTCACCTGGGCGTTCTCACCAACCAACAAGGAGTTGCTCTAAAAGACAATGAGGACTTGCTCCTCACAGCAGTTAACTCCAGGATTGCCAGCTGGAACCAGCGGCACATCACCCCCAGGGTCGAGCTCTGATGGCCAATGTGTTCCTCCTCTCCAAAGTCTGGTTCCTAGCGCACGTCTGCCCATTCACAGATGCCTTTTATACGCGGCTCAATGTATTCCTCCGCTGTTGGATCTGGGGCTCAAACCATCCACCAATGGCCCTCTCAACCATTGCCTGACCCTGCAATGAAGGGGGCCTAGGGCTTCTGGACACGCGATCCCACGCCACCACAATCTTCCTGAAGTTCCTATGGCCGATTGTCTGCTTGGACGCGACCCCCATGCCCCAATGAGCGCGCGCCCTCCGCCAGTAATTGTCAGCAGCTCTGGGTCTTCCTAGAGCATCTCTGACCTCATTTCTGGGGAGTGGCTCACAAACCACCCAGGCCATCGCCTGAAACCATCCTCATCCCCCTACTGGAACCAGGCTCTCCTTGCCCTAAAACGAGTAGGCGCGTGGATCCACCATGCCTTCCCGTACAGAAGGGAAGGCCCTGGCCTCAGCCCCCATCGCCATGCAATTGTTCACAATGGACAAGTTGTCACAACTCGCCTCAACCCCAAGATCGTCCTCCCATCCTCCCAAGACTCCTTGAGCTCCTCCATCTCTCCGTGAGATTCAACCTTAAGGAATTGTGGAAAAACGTCTATCACCCCATCCTGTCAGCAAGGGTGTCCACCACCTTATGGAGGGTGCTCCACTGTTCATACAGGACAGGGGACCGGACTGGCCCTACTTTCCACCACTGAAGCTGCCCCGCTGTGTGGAGCCTATTGACTCCCACCTCCATCGTTTTTTCACCTGTCCAGGTGTCGCTGCATTTTGGCCAAAGGCTCGCGCGCTCCTCCATGCTCAGCCCTGGTCTGGACACCCTGTGCAAGACCTCATGTTCGAGCAGACGTTGCCTGGTTGCCACCAACCCCTCCGTGTCCTCGCCTATGCCACAGCCATCTGGACCATCCATAACTCCTTCCTTCGTGCTGCCTTTGACCAGCAGGTGTGGACCCTTCCACACATGATTACCCACTTTCAGGTACCCTTTGAGATGGCCCTGAAGGTCTGCACTATGTCGCCAACCCTCCACCGCTCAGTTTTCACTGCAGCATGGCTCTGTCGCGCAAACCCCCTCCCTTTCTCAATGCCTCCTCCCTCCCCTTCCCTCACCTCAGGCTCTTAGGAGCCCAGGCGTAATTTAATAAGCATCGATGAATCCCCCTCAGGCTGGGACCATCTAGTACTAAAAAAAAGAAACTAAGATCCAGCCAACCACGAGGCATGGAGGGTGGTGTGACATATATCACATTTGGGAAATGTGTGTATATCTCCACAAAACTTCTCACAAAGTGACATTTGTTGTATATCCAGGAAGACACACACCCCATGTTCCACCGATGATAGTGGTTGGGAGTGTGGCATATTGATGAACTGGTTGCAGCGTGCTTGTCAGGACAAAATCTCTGGGGAAATGGTAACTGCCAGTTTTCTACTATTAATTCTATCTATTCCACCAGATTTTCCAAAGCGTTTACAAAACTTGGTTGATGTGGGGTCTACAATTGTGCCCTTAACTTTACTCGCCCAACTGCTCCCCAACATTGGTGCAAACTAATATCCTCGATGAGATTATCAAACTTACCTAGACTTGTTAGAATATGTTGCAAAAGTGTTTGCAACGAGATTGAAAAGTTTTGACCAGAGAGATATTAGCAGCCCAATTGTCTTGAGTAGTAAGGCATAGAAATGAAGATTCTCTCCAGGATCTATTACTTTTTCCTTCTTCCTGTTTGACTTTGAATGATAGGTGGAAGGGTGACATAACTTGATCTTAAAAATGGCTAACAAAGCGAGCCAAAACCGATATTTAAATTGGGATCTTAATCACTTCACCACATCCAAGGGTAAGCCATATATAGTAAGAAAATAGCGTATAAAGAGATTAGCCATCTCATCTGAGTAAATGGCTGAATGATACTGGAGTAACAGTGAAAACTTGGTGAACTGATCCATCACAAGCATGATTACATCAAAACTATTGGTAGTAGAATGTTCCATAAGTCACCAGATAAGGATGTCCAAGTTCCTTCAGCCTGTTGTAATAAATGTGGCAGACTTTTTTTCTGGCCTGTTTGGTTTTATTCAGAAAAAAGTAACGCAATTTGCTATCCAGATAAGATATCGAAAGAGATACCAGCCAATCAAAATGACCATTTCACACAAATAACATATTTCTTGTCTCCTGGATGACCCAACGCAGAGGGTCATGGTGTTCTCTATTTACATCCTCATAAAGGTAGTGAAGATACCCAAACTCTTTTTATTATATTATCATTCCATTTTCAGGATATAGTAGATTCTTTTGTGTGGTGAGATTTCTATTTAACAAATAGTTCCTGTCATTCTAAGCAAGCTACTTAGGCAGCCAACACGCTAGAAACCAATGGTACATCAGGACCCATAAAACAACAGAACCTGATAGAGGTGTTAGCAAGCATCTGTGAGGGTGGGATGACCATGTCCAGCTTTGGGACCCCTCATTGGTGTGGCATAAGGAGGTATTGTGACTCACATATTAGGAAGGTCATTCAAAGCTTCCTTTACAAACTTTTATTTAAAGTTGAAACTACATAAATATGTAATATGTTTGGGCCTTTAAAAATGTGCAAATTTTTGTGGTTCTCTAAAATAAATGAGGAAATGATCATGTAAAATAAAAACTTTTGGATGAACTCTCTGGAGAAGATATGCTAGTGTGTAAGTGACCATGCCACCACATAAAGTTCCTCGTCATAGATTGCCCATGATTTCTCAAAGGAGGAGAACTTGAGCGAAAATTAAGGGACAGTGTGATCTGCTTTATCATTTTCCTGGAGTAACACATCCCTTAAGGCTGCCACAGATGCATCACACGTCACAATAAAGTACTAGATAAATTAACATTCTTGAGAACAGGAGCAAATACAAATACTTACTTGATTGCATCAGATGATTATTAACAAACATTCATTCACCTGAATGGAAATTTTTTTTCCCATCAGGAGGTGAAGGATTGCCGCTAACTGAAATATATCGAAAGAAAACATCTTATGAAAAATAACTGTGCCCATGAAACTACAGATCTGTTTTTGCATTTTGGGGTCAGCCACAAGAGTATGGCCTCAAGTTTACAAGGTGAATTGTTTATCCTGTCTTTCAGAACTAATGCCCAGAAAAGTGACTTCCTCTTTAAATGAACTCACATCTTGGTGGTTTTTGTACAATTTTTTTTATGTATGGAAGCTTGAATGATTTTAGAATGTTTTGCAGGCTGATAATGACTGGGTGAGTGTACTAAGTTTTTTCAATATAGACCACCACGCAAGTAAAGCAAAGAACATCCATGACGTCATTAATATTATGTTGGAATGGTTAGGTGCATTTTTAAGACTTAGAGGCATTACTTTAGACTGAAAAGATACCCTTTTAGGTATGGATTGCCATAAGCCACTCCTCACCTTCTGCTATCCTAATCAGATTGAACGCATTTACAAGGGTGGGATTAGAAAAACTGACACTTTTCAATTTCTTGACTAATTATTTTTTCCAAAGGAAGGGGGTAATGGTCATGCATATTTGATTCATTCAGATGTTCATAGTCCATGCAAGTCCATAATGTTTTATTAAACTTAGGTGTGAAGACTTTGAGAAGTAATGGGTTGAGAATTACTGGAATGTTCATCTCTTCTCTAGCATAACTTCTATTAAACCTCCAAAGCCTTGTTTTTAAGTATATGGATACAACGGGAAGTTTATATTGATCTAATCTACTATCAAGTGAAAAGCCAAATTATACTCTGTATGAGGCAGGCGACAATTATCTTTTCTCCATTTTAAAATGTCTTATATGGCATTAACCAGGAAGGGAAGTCGGGTGGTAGTTTAATGAGAGAGGGTGCTGAAGTGATGGATCCCAATGCTTATGCTGATAAAAAATTGTCAATGAGGGGAAACTCTTCACATAAACCTGTGTTCTCAAAGGACACACTTTGGATCTCAGGTTGATACTTACTTGCTGACAACGTCACCAACCTACCCCAAAAATGATTGAAAATAATAAATCTGGAATTATGGGAAAACCTGTTGCAAAGCAAAACTGGTGCGCAGAAAATGGTATAGGACGTCATACTTTGTAGCAGTTCATTGGAGCTGAAGAAGCGCTTATACAGATGAACCCATTTTAAGGTCAAGATCTAAATATTGCGCTAACTTTAGATTATGAAGTACTACCCCTCATGTATACAAGAGAGCATCATTGGACACTTTATGGGGTATTAACTGAATTTTCATAGGCATCAAAAAAGGGCACAATCCTGTTACTTGAAACGTCATGGGACATATCTAGATGATATGTGGTAATTACAGAAATATCAACTTGGCTAATTTATGAAAGCAAAACAGGATCCATGGCGAATAAGGCGTTATCATTTGCCGCCTGTTGTATTGCAGACAATAAAGGCATAAAAGGGTTCAGAGACGCCTAGTTACCATTATTATATTTATTTGGGGAAGGCTGACCAGGGAATGGACATTACTAAAATAGAGAAAAAAAGTATCAACATGAAACCTGAGAAGGGTCAAAACCATCATAGAAAGTTTTTCCACCTCTAGATTGGGACTCAGATTTTTCTGGTTACGTCATGGATAAGGGTTTCGTGTTATTAGACCTACTAAATGCCAATATCTTCCTTTGGCTAGCACCCTGATCAATGTGCAAAGGGCGGTAATAAAACCTGCAACCTTCAGGTTGGTAGTCATACACCCTACTGACTTACCTACCCCCTCGCCTGGTTACCATTATGATCTGATTAAAAAATAAGTCTTATTACCAGAGCAAAGTGTGTCAGATGAAAGGAGATAGGAACAGAATCTGAAAATGACAATACGCCCACGCCTGTAACTTAACCAAGATTTACATTCTGATTAAAGGTAGACAGAGTGGGAAAATTCACAAAAATGGGTTTCCCAGAGAAGCCACAGGTGTGAAGAACTTTGGTACTCCCCCAATACCTACTTGTGCACTCAGAAGTATGGCTTATATGGATGTCGCTAACAAAGCAACTTGCTCTAATGTAGCTGGCAAAGGTTCCCAAGTGGAACGATTTTCGGTTATGGGATCAAATGCAGCCTGGTATACTGCAAAAATTACCTCCAAAGGAAGTCCCAAAGCAGTATCTTAATCCAGAAAGGACTCAACAAATGAGGACATATTTATGGATTATGCGCTCAAGGTGTAAACATAAAGAAGATGTGCTAATATTGACACTAAATCTTGAACACCAAAGAATTTAAGGTTAATTGTGGTGTGTAAATTCCAACCTGGTTTGCAGAATGCACAGTTCCCCGCACCCAGCAACAAACATCATCCTCTACTACATACAGGGAATCCACACTTCTTTGGGCATCTGTGAAGATGAAGTTAAATCATTTTTCTGAAAACTAACCCTGCAACTCGGCCAATGCATCTAACACTTGACCTGCCATATCTGAGGAAGGTATGGATGAATTAGTACCCCTTATCTGGTTTAAACTTGGTTTTGAAGTGTATCTAAATGGATGTTGATCCAAAATTAAATCAACAACTATGGCGTGGAGGCACTAAATCAATGAACAGATTGACCATAAAAGAACACAAGTCCAAGAAAGGATTGCAAGTTCATCTTATATAAAGAAACCATCGCATCACCCACTTTAAAAAGAAGTGTGGAGAAAGCTACAAGAAAGACGTAAGTTCATTTTGTCATGAAAGTAGTTTAGAAGACTAAGACTTACCTGCCATTCAGGATGAGTAGTCACCCAAAATGCAAATCATAATACCATGGGTATAGCCACCTAGTCTTTTATGTTTATTAGAACAAGGATGTCTTGGGGTTAGTTAATGACGCCAATGGTTTATAATGCACCCATAATGAGCCAAAACGTGACAGCGGATGCAGTTGAGGATCCAGGAATGGTATTCCTCAAACTCAATGGTTGAACCAGGGGAAAATCCTTTGCATAAGGAGGTGAAAACTTTGTAAAACGTCTCCAGAAATTGGCAATTAGGGTTTAAAGTACTTCCAACAAGATAAGGTCGCGGTGCTTCATGGAAGCAATGATAGGCAATAATCACAGGTACGTCCCATAATGGTACACGTATTCAATAACTGAGGGTAAGAATGTGGTGTAAGCACCACTATGGTTAGCAATTTAGAAGACCAGATAACATAGCTTAAAATATATAATGCGGACTACTTAAAGTCTAAACTTAGGTTTAAAGGTTTTTTAAAGATAAGAAAAATAAAAGAATGGGCAGACAGTATAAACTTTGGGTTCTGCTGTCTTATAAAACTTATATGAGAAATAAGGGGGTGCATTGTGACCAGGGTATTCAAGATAGCAGATCTAATAAATTGAAACTTTATGGAATTTTGATAATGATTTTGATCAAAGAATGCAAGTCATATCATTCCAACCATTTCTCAAATTGATTATGCAAAAACTTTTAAAAAGTTATTACATTTGACCACATTTTGAGAGATGACGTCAATCTGTTTGTCAGAAGTGGTAGGGCATTCTAATGGACAAGAGAATAAAGAATGATCTAAACTTGAATCAAAGGGGTTTTTATACTTAAACTTATTGGAGACCGGATTGGCACACCCTCAAGCATGTTAGAAGGATTGCAGGCTTGTCTCAAGATTGAATTTAGTGCAAGTTGTTTGTTTATGTTTAATCTAGTTTACACCCCCTTGGAGATACTAGAAATACTATTTTTTAGAAAAAATGGATAAGGAGGTTAAGGCAGCTTGCTGTATGACAATGGCCTATGGCTTCTGCTACCTCCTTGTAAAGCCTATTTATCCTTTCCAATAAACCCTTAGTAGTAGGATGTACTATCACGGTAGAAACTTTAGAGTCTGACGAGTTACTGTAACTCTCTCATTCCCTGAGAGGTGGTACATAATGCACAGCCACATGATCAGGGAACATATTTCTAGTAGCAAAGAGAATAAAACACCCTAAAAAGGTGCCAGTACACGGGGGACCCAAGGGTAAGTGTGTACACAAATGTATAAATAACTGAATACACTATAAATGTGAGAACATAGTTGGACCCCAGGGAGGAGTAAATGACCAAGTGCAAATCTGTGTCGTGGTTCTTGGGCCTCAATTTGGAGGGTTTCAGGTTTCTACAGGTGAGAAGCAGAATCTATAGTTACTTAAGACAGGAGAAAATGACCTATATGTATAGATTTCTTCTTGAGGAGGTTTTCTGTAAAGCTTAGGAAAGCCCTAGTAAGCTCTGGTTTCAAACTGGAAAGTTCCAATAATCCACTAGAGGAACCAAGCAACTGCTGTCCATATAATTTTCAACCTTCTATTCAACTAGGGATCAACCATTTAGTGGTAGCATGTTGGCCATGATGCGTTCTATTCTGCATCAAAACTCTCCAAAAATAGCAAAGACTTCATAGATTGGTAGAACTTTTCTTTCTCGTTGCAAACACTTTTGCAACCTATTCAATTCAAGACTCAATCTAGTTTGATAATCTCATAGAGGAGATTAGTCTGCGCCCATGTCTGGGAGAAGTTGGGCAAGCAAGGCAAGAGGAGCAGGCGGAAGGCCCGCGGCCTCTAACATTCAAAAACGCCCCAGAGAATCCAGCGGAATAGAAAAAATCTCAAAAAAGTAGCGGTCACAATTTCCCCAGAGATACTCGTGTGGCAAGCACGATCCAACCAGTACATCAATACGCCACACTCCCAGCCACTTTTGTCGGTGGAATTCAGAGTCTGTGTGTATCTGGGCATCCAAAAAACGGCCTTATGGGAAAGATTTTGTGAAGATGTACACAAAATTTTCCCAACCGCGATGTACATTGCACCTCACTCCATGTCGTGCAGTTGGCTGGACCTGGGTTTCAAAAGCAAAATAGCAGCAGACAAGGCTGCAGCGGAGTGCATAGTGGTTGACCTCCCCGAAGGGCATTGGGTCGTCAAAACCAAATGCACCAGATGGACAAAATCAAACCAAATTTTCCTCACATTTGACTTTTTGCCTAATATGGTAAAACGTGACATCTTGGAGCAACACCTGAAGAATGGTCTCGCCATATATGGCGAAATACAATCTTTCAAAATGCAACATTTCACGCTGATGCCACACCTGTGCACCGGAAAAGCCATCATATTTCTGACCCCAACTGAGGAGATTGCGAAGGACCTAACCCAGATCCCGCACTCCACTTTTATTGATATCGCAGGGCATACCACCCACCCATTTCAGGTGACCGTGGACAGCGCGCCCCCCATTTGCACCCACTGTGAAGTGTTCAGCCATAAGGCACATGCATGCCCCATCAAGGAGGGCATCACATTCCAAGAGCACCCCTTGGCGGCCATGGCCAGCGGAGAGGTGCACTATGAACCAACCGCAAGCACCAAGGAGGCTTTCCGTGGTGGGAGCACAAGGCTGCTACCTATTGGTAAAGCCCATCTCCCCGCAGGAGTGGAAGAAGGCCAAGCAGGCCCATAGGGCCGCGGCCAAGGAAGTGGCCAAGGCCACCACCACCATCCCACACTCACAGCGCCAGGAGGACATGGAGACCTTCGCGATTGGAAGCAACTTGGGAATCCATCACCCAGTCAGGATTGGGAGGCCCATGCCAAGTGGGCCCTCTCAATCTGAGGATCCAATAAGGAGATTCAATCTCACCCAATTGCTGCACCCAAGCTCTGGTCAAAACTGACTTGGGACCTATCCCAATGAAAAAAATTTTGCCCCACTCGACGGTGCACTGAACTTATCCGCACCGAAAAATTCGTCAATGTCAGGAAAACAAAAAGTGAAGGCCAAAGCCAACGTGACTCTTTCTGCAAAAATTAACAAAAACCCTGATAGCGTTGCTGCTAACACCCGCGCTGCTGTGAAAGCCCGTGGGGATCTTGAAGAGGCTGGTGGGCCTGGGGGCCCACCCCTCACCTAGGTGTGATGGGAGAAACCTTCACTCTAGGGATGCTGAATATCGCCAGACTCAAGGCCTCCCCATCCCGGGCTAGGAAACTGAGTTTTTTACAACACAATTCACCCATGGATATCCTGGCCATCCAGGAGTCCCACTGTCCATGAGGTTCTGAGGAAGCTGGAAAACAATGCTCCTCCATCCCTATCCTTTTGGTTGAACCACTGGGGTGCTAATTTAAAAAAAATATTTCAAATTCACATCCTCAGAAACATTCCTAAATGGCTGAGTGCTTGTCATCACCTTCTCGTGGGCTGACATTGTGCACACAATTATCAACATCTACGCCCCAAATGGTGCACATGAGCGTCAGGAATTTTCTCGTTGGTCAAATCCCGCTACCCCCTGATTCTTTCCTAGTTGGTGACATGAACTGTTGGCTAACCTCACCAATGGACCGGTGGCCACCCCTCACCCCATTCCCCACAGGGTCACGTAGAACTACGCGTTCTAAAAGCCACCCTTGGGTTAATGGATGCGCTGCCACAACATGCCCCACTGCTCGAAAACATGACGCATCCCCATTTCCACAATGGCCAATTAAGGTCCATGACCCGCATCGACCTTATTCTAATGCTGGCGAAATTCAACCCCACATCTCCCACTTCAAAACAATAAAATGGAATTCTCTGACCACCAACTGGTCTCAATAACATACCACTTACCTGTCACAGTTGCTAAGGCCCCACATTGGTGCAAAATCTGCTCACCCCAGCTCGCGTTGCCAGGATTTTCCACGTGGGTGGAAGAGGCAACTTTGGCGAAATCGTTTGTTGCACCATTTTGTGCGGACCCCATTTCCACATGGGCAACTTTCAAAGAGGACACTATCCGCCACTATCGCCATCTCTCTCCTCCAGACGTTCACGAGCCACATCAGCAGTTATCTCGCGTGCTCTGGCAGAATTGCCCACTTGGAGTCCAACATTCCAGCCACAGGATACAGCCCTGCATGGGGCTGGAAGTGGGCAGAGGCAGCCGCCCACCTCAACGCACTCAAAAGGCAACACAAACATCGGGTTTGTGTTCAATACAGGGCCACATGCATCACTAAAAGTGACAAGTGCACCACATACTTCTTTTAAAAAAATTTTGCACCACGCCAGAGGCGTGGCCTGTACCTGGTGCGAAGATTGGATAATTCCATTGCGGACACACTGGCCAAAGTGGCAATTGAAATGCAAAAAATATTACTCCAAGTTATACCAAGCCGAACTAATTCAGCTGGCTGAAATGGCAGAATTTCTCGACCAAGCTCATATCTGCACCATTTTCTGATACCCAGAAATAATGAATTTAATTACTCCAAACAAATTATGGACAGCCATTCATGGTGCGCCAAACCGAAAATGCCCAGGCCCAGATGGCATTCCATATGAGTTCTACAAAAAATATTTCAAATATATATCCCCATTGCTGCTAGCCTCACTTAACCAAAGCCTGTTGGAAACACGCCTCCTACCAGGAGGACATGAGGCCTTTACTGTCACACTCTTCAAGAAAGGGGATAAGCTTGACTTAGCCAACTGGCGCCCCATTTCTCTAACAAACACAGACACCAAAATTTTAAAAAAATCATGGCTACCCGTTTAGGGACTGTAGCATCTGCCACCATCTCCCCAGAACAATTCAGTTTCATCCCCAGAAGGTCAATTTGGGATAACGTGCACTCTGTGGCTAATGTATGTCAGTCCACAGTCTCTGGGGCACTTGTATTCTTGGACCAACAAAAGGCCTATGATAGAGTAAACTGGGAATACCTTAGGGCCTGCCTCCATCAATTCCGCCTACTCCCCCGCTTCAAAATTGGGTGATGCTGCTCACCAGAATCTGCGACAATGGCAGTGTGTGGCCCAGGCTTCCTAACGGAAGTAGTCCACCCTCAAAGGGGCCTGCGACAAGGGGACCCCTCAGCCCACTCTTATACAACTTCAGCCTTGACCCACTACAGCGAAATGTGAATGCCCAACTCACTGGGGTCCATGTTCCAGGCCAAACCCCAGTCAAGATGATGGCATTTGCAGATGATTGCGTGGTGGGGGTGTCTAATAACAAAGATGCACGCGCTTGAAGCCCTCATCCAGGAATATTTCTGGGTAAGCAACGCGGCACTGAACACCTCCAAAACCGAAATCATCCTCCTTGGTCAGTTTCAGAACTGCTGGGCCCCAGCAATTAGTTCCCAACCTGGCCCATCTGCTCGCCCACGTCCACGCCTTACTAACTCAACACACACCGCTCCACTGGTGCTCCCCTTCGTGCCACGTCCTACCATAGGACCGGTGCGCCATCTGGGCGTGTGGATGGATGCAGGCGGATATTCATCAGCAGTAATGGAGTGCCATATACTGGACAACGTGACGAAGTGAATCGCCTCTCTCAGAGCCCACCCTACTACCCTCACTGGCAGGGTTGTTCTTGCCAACTCTATGCTCCTATCCAAAGTCTGGTTCAGAGCCCATGCCATCCCCTTCTCACCAAGCTTCTTCAAATCCCTGTATGCTTTGCTGCAAGGATGGCTTTGGTCAGGCCGCCCTCCACCAGTACGGCTAGAGGTCATGTTTGGCCCTCATCATCAACGTGGCATGGGCCTGCTTGACTTCAAAGCCCATGCTGCCAAGATCCTGGGCACTTGGATCGCGGCCGTCACCGCTCCTACACTTCCATCCCAACACTGGTCCCGCGCGGCCCACTCCAACCTCTCCTGAGCCTTGGGCCTCAACAATCCATCAAACCCCCACTCCCTGATGAAATACCTCGCATCACACACATTGGCCACAGGTCCTCACAGGACTAAAACCCACTACAAACGAATCCTACTCTCCATGTGAAGCGCAGAGTGGAGAATTCGTATTAGCGGATATACAACCTGAAGAGGCCGCCCTCTCCTCAGTTCCTACAAGAGGTACAGGGGCTACCCATCCATGATGGCGTGATCCCCATTCGACCCCATGTCCTATCCAGGGTGGACTACCTGGACATGATGGACATCCCTTATTCCACTGAGACCCAAAAGACTATCTGGAAATTCGCACACCATCCTCTGTTGCAGCCTCAAGTCCGCTCCCATGTGTGGCGCTGCCTGAGGCGGGTGTATCATACAGCTGAGCGCTCTAACGCTTTACACTCATCCTGTGTCGTGTGTGGCCAGTATGGAACGCTGTTCCACCGCCTGGAGAAGTGCCCCACCTCTAAAGTGATATGGCGCGAAGTCCAACGTCTGCTGGGCCAGGATCAAACGCATCCCTTCAGTCTGTCAAGAGATATGTTTGCCTCATCAATGGCCTCCCCCTCCCACCCTTCCTCCGTGCTCTGGTGGTTGCAATCGCCATGTGGACTATCCACACGATTGTCTTGGATGCCATCGCTGGCTCCATCCCCACCCTCCCAGAAGCTGTCCACAGATTCCAGTCTCATTTGGTGGACCACTTTCAAGCGTGGATGTTTGGATATCTCCCACTGCGTCGCTGACAGCTGGTCTCCTCCTGGTTCCCAGTCTGGTTCATCAAATCAGACCCCTTCCTCCACATGTGCTCAATAGTGGCTACGGCCTCTTCACACGTTCCCTCCCCTCCCCATAAGTGGCGTTCCCGCTGGCAACAAGAGATAGCATCACTTCTCTGGGGTGCCTCCCCTGGTACTAAGTTTATCTTTCCTGAGGCATATTTGGAAGTGTCCGTCCCATGGTCGGCCTTCCCTGCAATAAATTTAAAATTCATAGATTGGTAGATGGAAGTTCTTTATTTAAGAAATCAAAAGAAATTGAAAATAGTCCAGTTCTCTCACAATTAAAGGCACTGGTCTTTATATATATAAGGGTGGTAGTATGGTTCATGGCACTATTCTTTGGCTCTGCAGCTTTTGGGTTGACATCTTCTCCGGCTGTAGGTTTCAAGGGTTTGCACTGGAAGGAGTGGTTCAGTTCATGAAATTGTCATGAGAACTTAGGTAAGGAGAGGGATAATTTACAAGGTGGCGTGAGAACTGAGGTTATGGGAGATAATAGGGCATGCCATGATTGGCTGCTTCCCAATTTAACTCTCTTTAAAAATGTAAAAGTAAATCTAATTAAAGCGCGCTCCATCTTTGGAGGTCTGCCACTTGATTGACACCAAATTTCTAAAATCTTTGGAAAGATTTATCAGAAAAATAATAAAAGAAAGGGTAAAACTGGGATCAGAATTTCTATTGTTCCTCAGTAAAATCATATTTTTGTATCTAGGATGTCATAAAACTGTTAAACTTTTTTATATTGGATTTGTTGGGAAAAGGTGGTGGTATTGAGCGACTTACCTATAGTACTTCTGGCAATTTGGTATAGTTGAGAACTTTCTCTAACAAAAGCTTAATCTTATCAGCATAAAATTACATGATAGTGGAGAAATTGTAGTGGGCGCAATCATAATATTTTTCTTGAAATTAACTAAAATTTTCTACCTGAAAAGGGGTAGTAGGGACCATCATACTTTTTGCCCTTTGTGAAAATCCTTACATCCGCCAAGAGGTCATTATCCCATTCTAAAGTAACTATTGAGTCTGTTTCCCACCTAGGAAGCCTGGACTCCTCCAAATTGAGGCACTTAAGAACCACAACACAGATTTGCACTTGGTCATCGACTCCTCCTGGGGTCCAACCAGGCTCTCACATTTCTAGGGTATTTAGTCATATATACAATTGTGTACACCTTGTTTTTTATGTCCCTTGTGTACTGGCACCTTTTTGGGTGCCTTATACCCCTTGCTAGTAGAAATCTGTTCCCTGACCGTGTGGCTGTGCATTCTTCTGCCACCTCTCAGGGAAAGATAGAGTTACAGATATTCTCTTAACATCAGTTAAACAATTAAGAAGTTTAGTCTCAAAACACTAAGCCTAATAGATTGGGGTATCAATTTTCCATTTGGCAAGGCACTGCGCCCAATCCAATTAATAAGCGCAAACCACCTTCCTTTATGGTCTTATAACTTGAGTAAACTTGCACTCAGGTGATTGCAATTGGATTCTGCCAGATTTGGTAATATGGTAAGCCAATTGGGATTAAATCACCAATTTCCCAGAAAATGCAACGTTCCATCAACATTAGTAAATAATTGATACACCGCAAAGTTGAGGATGTAACTCTTCTGTGTCCATCACGCGCACCCCCAGAAACAAATTTGGAACACTTTCCCTTACCCAGCGTTGGTCCAGGGTGTGCTTCAGGTCTGGAAGGTTCATTAGCTTGATCCACTTAGCCTCTTCACGCTATGCCTTATTATTACAATTTGTCTCACCTACTGTCACATAACCATGACACTTATGCGGTAAGCTTTTACCACCGCTCATCCACTACATGGTCTAAATTGACCTTGTTGGTGAGGAATACAGCAGCCTTCTTGGGTCCCCTCTTGGTTCATTGCGTTAACTCATATTCTATCCAAGCTTAAGTGCTGCTTCTCATGACTTGCACGTGTGCTCAGTGCGCAAAAATAAAGTATGTTTGGCTCTATGTAACAGATATTGCCAGGGAATAAGGGATTAGGTAACTGCTTCCAACTCATTACCATAAATGGCCCAGCTCTCATTTATTATTAACTTCCTGATAAAGTAAGCCATTAGAAGTTCCCTCCATCATGATCTTGTAATAATAAAGCACCAACAGGCATGCCTGAGGCTTCACAGGCCACTGTAAAGGTCTTATCTTTGTCAGCACATTGTTTTACAGAAGTAATGGTAAAACCCACACTATTGCGTAAAAGCTTTTTGACATTTAGGGGTCTTATGAACAGCACAATTGTCTGTTAGGGAGTAAATATGATGCAAGATCAGAAATAGCTTGTACAAACTTCTTCAAGAAAATAACTGACCCAAAAAAACTTTGTAGTTGTTTTTTCATCACGAGGGTGGTATAAGAACAAATTAAATCTAGTTCTAAAGGCGCAATAGTGTGACCATCCTTTAGTACCAGATCCCTATGATTGAACTTTCACTTATAAAATTGACACTTAAGGATTTTGCAAAAAGGCCAATTTTGTGGATTGCCTTTGTCACAGTCATCAAATCCTTGGAGTGTTTTTCAACATTGTGCTAGTGTATTAATATGTCATCTATATAAGAAATGGCAAGGAAAACCTGAGATACCCCTTGTTTTTATAAGTTAACAGATGGAAAATGGCTGTTGGGATTTCGCCAGTTTATCTTGTCCCTGAAGATTTTGCTCCATCAATTCTTCTGAATTCATTGGTGTAAGTCCCGGGGAATATCCTCTGGGCGTTTTTTGGGCCATTTTCCCATTCCTGAGCAAGAATGCACTGAAGAGGATTGCTGTACCCCTCATTGCTCAGGGTGATATCGCTCACATGGTAGATGAGCGCTGGGTTACAGCCCTCCCACTTCAAATCCCAATTCCAGTACCCACACTCTCCTCAGCAGAACTGCTACAAGGAATCAGTGAAATCTACACTGAGATCGCCAAAATGAAATTGATCGGAACCAATTCAAGTGGCAATCATCCCAATGCTCAGATTTCAAATGGGTGAAAAGGTATGAAGACCAATCTATCAGCCAGAATGTCCGATGGTTGTGATTCAGTTAACATGACAATTGATAAAATCTCCCCTCTCCCAAAATTGTTGGGGATCACCCCCAATGGGCAGGTAACAGCATTGGACACCATTGACAAGGGTTTGAAGCTCCCTCCTGGTAAATTGGGTGTTGCTCCTGATGCAATGCCACTGACCAAATGAATGGCCCAGCGACCAAGCATGGGCGGGTTGGACGTCTCAAAACCATTCCCAACCAAATGGGCCCATCCCTATGTGTGGTGGCCTTGGGGGATTCCTGCTGCTTGTCAGGCTAAACGCTGTTGCACCAACCGTCAGAAATGCAGTCAAGCCTTAGTTTGGACATTCAAAGTCAAACCAACAGTGACTCAGCCTACCACCAAATTCTTTGATGTCAGTTTTCAGTTAAATTATCTGTTCCCCATTCCTAATCAATTCGCCATTTAGGTTGGACTTTCAGGACCTGATCCCAGCTTGTTTCCCCTCCAAATTGACTATTATTTAATCAGTCACATCACACTAAGAAAATTGTTGGTCAATTTTTCTTCCTTAAATTTTCCATTAAAAACCTTCCCCAAAAATTTAGTTTTTATATGTTGAGAATTAAACTGCCTTTTCCGCTGGCACTCTCATACCCCTTGGGGTTAACGGCCATGTTCGTCTGGTATTTTATTTTGTGCCTATACAAAATTCTGGCTCACTAGTAGATATTGGTGAAACTCCTTTCCAGTTTCATATTAATCATACCAGCAGCAGTGCCTTGGGCATTCTGGTTTGCCATTTGAATACTCTGGCGCCTTGGCTGGCAGGGCAGTTTAATTCTTACTTGCTGTTCGCCTGACAATTGGAAGGAGAGCTTAATTTATCTCAATATATCAATGTTAATAAGAATGATCAGCCTCATCCTGATTGATTAATTGAAGACCTGATCACACAGAGATTAATTAGCACTGATAGATTATGAACCAAATCAAAAGTATAAATATTGAGCTTTTCTTTCCCATTATTATCACTTTTAATAATAACACGATTCTATGCAATTTCTCTGAGATTGACAATCAACCTGGAATATGAGCAAAAATTGTCTGCAACAACACCAGTTGGGCAAAAGTGGCCAGCGCGAAAGGCCCAAAGCCCTTCCAACCCACTGGGGGAAAACGCCCCGGTGGAACATTGACACACCCACCCACCAAAAAGGGTGAGCACAACGCCACACCTGGAGTTTTGCAATTCCTGCAAAAAATGGGCGCATATAACAAAATTGAGCACTCTCAACCCTTATCCTCCCTCGAACATGGCCTCAGAATCATGGTCAGTGATACTTCCCTTGAGTTATGGGAAAAAATGGGGAGGCCTTCTCCACAACTTTCCTGAACACCGTCTCAGTAAATTACAAAAATTTACACAGAGGATGGGTGGACGTCAGGTTCATGTCTGCGGAAGAAGCAGCAGAAGCAGCAAAAATTAAATTTTTATAGAAACCAACAATGAAGACAGAATTATCCGCATGGTGCGCACATGATGGAATGAGGCAAACGACCTCTTCATTGTATTTGACCAACTTCTGAGCACTGTGCACTGTGATGTCCTCGCAGATGAACTCCGCGGGGGCCTCGAAGGCTACATATTAATCAAAAATTTTGAATTCAAAAAATTTCCCCTCCTGCCCCACCTGTGAACAGGAAAGGCAATTGCTATTATTGAACCCGACCAAGATGTGGCTGAGGACATCACCCTAATTCCCCACACAGCGACCATCAACCTCCCCAATGGCAGCGTATCCCACCCCTTCCATATCACACCAGAGCACACCCCACCCATTTGCGAATTCTGCTCAGCAATAGGCCACAAGGACCATGCCTGACCCGTCAAATGCAGGATTGAAGCACCGGAATTCTGCGAAGACAATATAGATGAAACAAGCCCAACTTTTGGAAAAATTAAAGACTCTACTTTCGCCTTCTATTGGGGTGAAAGAGCCGATATTGCCTTGGTTGAGCCCCATCTTGCGCAAAGACTGACATCACACACAGACCGCCCGCAAGCAGGCCGCGAGTTCTGCTGAGACCCAAGCTTGCACCATGATTTCCCCAGAACAGATTCAAGTGGATGCCATGGCAGCACATTGGAACAACCAATCAGATCAAACACATAAAACCCAAACCAACCAAAATGAAGAAACCGTTGGACACAACCAATCAAACACACTCAACCAAGCGGGTGTAGATCCACATTGCACCACTGAAAATCCTCCCAACCAATCATATATGTTCAACGATGACATGGAAAACAACTTCAGCCAATCACAATGTGAGAACACCTATGCACAGGAACCAACCACCCTGACCCACAACTCCCACCCATCAAACTCACAGGTAAGCAGCAAAAAAAAATTTCTGATGGGGCAAAAGCCAACACACACCAAACCAAAAACATACGGAGTAACTAAGCCAGAAAAAACCAAATAATGCCAGCTCCAAGATCGCTGATCAACACAATGATAACAATATGGCTAATTGACCTCACACTTGCAGTATGACTCGTGAGAAGGAACTGGGTGACCTCAGTGGGTCACCCCAGCGTTCCTGATGTGGGGACTACCACAATCAACATAGGGACACTCAACATTGCAGGAGCCAAGGCCCCCACATCCCGGGCCAAAAAAATGGCTTTCCTGCGCAATATCCCTGTGGATATCTTGGCCATCCAAGAACCCCACTGTCCACCAGGGGAGGAGGAGTCATGGTCAACCATGCTCCTTCTGGCCAAACCCTTTTGGACATACCATTGTGGGATGGCACTGAACAAACTGTAACCCTCCAGTAAAAATCCAAAACACAGCATCTCACCTGGAGGGATGGCTACTCCTAGCAGGCCTCGAGTGGAATGGAGAAAATTTCTGTGTACTAAAGGAACAGCATGGTTTGTAGGCCTTAATTACAAACAATTTACCTGTCCAACATGACAGGCCCAAACATTTAAGCAGCTGGTCTCAGTACAGATCGATTTTATTCTCGCCTGGGCTTGGCTTCCAGTATCAGCTTTGCTGTGTGTCCCCTGCAGCCCATGAATGGGTGTGGGCAACTGTGTCATTATGAAAAGCCACAGGCACTGTGAGTTCCACCCAAACACCATTATGCTGGAACAACAGTTTGAGACAGACACTAATAACCCAGAAGGACTGTCCACCTGATAGACCTTCACCAAATGGAGACTTAGAACAATAGCTAAACACTTCATTTAAAGCCACTGATGTCAACGACAATCAGCAAGGCTATCAGGCAACTAAACACCTGAAAACAATACACCAGTGAAAGGACCCCCAATAGGACTCATGGTTTCTTCATCATGGTAAAACCCTTGTTTAAGAAAACACCAGCATTACCCAAAATGTGTAATTAAAATACATCCCATCATCCGGAGAAACTCACACAGCCCAATTTTTCTGCTGCTTTAAAACCATTTCTGTGTCGGCGACCTGCACACAGGTCCGCCGAATGGATGACACAATGGCATCCACACCATCGGAAATATCAGCTGAATTACACAGATTTTACACTGACCTGTACATGGCGGATTTTGCATCACCCAACAAAATTGAAAAAAATTTTATCATCTGCCAATATCAATAGCTGGCCAACCAGACCTGGAAGCACCCATAACAAAAGAAGAAATATGGGAGGTAATAAGATCAACCCCACGCAACAAGTGCCCTGGGCCTGATGGCCTCCCATATGAATTTTTCAAAAATATCAAACATATCGCACCAATACTACTAGCAACTATGAACAAGTGCCTAGAAGACACAGCCCCTTCTACCTGGCGGCCAAGATGCATATATGGTCACACTTTTCAAAAAAGGAGACCAAGCAGATCTGAACAACGGCGCCCAATTGCTCTCACCAATACTGATACAAAAATACTAACAAAAATTTTAGCCAAACGTTTGGGTTACATCGCCCAAACCCTCTCACACCATCAATTTGGATTCATCCCAAACCGGCCAATTTGGGATAACATCCATACAATTACCAATATCTGCCAAGCTAACCCCACAGGCGCCCTTTGCTTTCCTGGACCAAAAAGAAAGCATATGATCGAGTGCTGACTGGGGATACCTAGAACAATGTCTAAAGGCCTTCAACCTAACACCCCGCTTTATAAACTGGGCGCTCCTCCTAATGCGCTCAGCCAAGTTTGCAATCAGAGGCCCAGGCTTCCTAACTGACACCATCACCCCCCAAAGAGGCCTCAAACAAGGTGACCCACTTAGCCTATTATACAACTTCACCCTTGACCCCTTCTCTGGCATCATTGCAAACTCAAAGCTCACCGGAATCAGGTTGGAGGGACAACCACCAACCAAAATGCTCGCTTTCGCTGATGACTGCGTCGTTGGAGTCTCAGGCAATAGGGATGCCAGGATAAATTGAGCGCATCATTCACCAATATGAATCAGTGAGTAATGTCATGCTGAACAAACAGAAAACAGAGGTAATTGTAATGGGCAAATTCAGCTCAAACTGGGCCCCACCCCCACACCACCACAGAAAACCAAACCAACCACACACCTAACCACAACAAAGACCCAAGCCAATAAAACCACTGTGCTTACCCTTTGCACCCCACCCCGCCACTAACCCAGTCCATCATCTGGGCATATGGCTAGAAGCTGGTGGGTATGCTCTTGACACCATAGAAACCAACATATTGGACAACATCACAAAAAGAATGACATGTATGCAAAGGAATAAAGCCAGCTCCAACTGGAAGAGTTGTATTAGTCAACTCCCCTGATCCTATCAAAGCTATGGTTTGCTGCCCTGCGATCCCTTTCTCTGCCAACTTCACCGATGCAGTCTACAAGCTCCCGCAGAACTGGCTATGGTCGGGATAATGTGCACCCTATCAGTCTGGAGACCATGTACAGCCCACAGAAAAGGAGGGATGGGGCTTCTCAACTTCATGGAAAGAGCAACGCAAATACTAGGCTCATGGATAGCCTCCACGACGTCACCCAACCCACCATCCTTCCACTGGGCTAAGGCAGCCCAAACAAATTTTAAAAGGACACTAAGCATCTGAGGTCCCCTTCCAACCTGAAGACCTTGATGAAGTACCTTGTAACACACCCAAATGCCACTGGACCACATAACACCAATAGATATTTCAAACATATCCTATACAACCTAAGACAAAGAAATTGGAGTTTCGCATATGCACAGCAATCTGAAGACACCCACCCTCAAACTGGATATGTGCAACTCCACAAAGGACAAACAGTATCTAATGCGCCCAACCCATTACCATCCTTCCTCTGTCCAGGATCGACTACCTAGACCACCAAGACATCCCATATGATCTACAACCCAAAAACAGGGATGGAACATCGTCACCTGTCCTCCTATCCCCACATGTATGCTCCACAATGTGACGATACATGCGCCGCACATACAGAAAAGCTGACCGTACATTCTCAATGTTCAAGACATGCGCCATCTGTGGCGGACCCAACACACTAGCCACCGCCTAGAAGAATGCCCGCCATCTGTGCATATCTGGGCCAACGTGATGCACTTGTTTCAACAACCACCCACAACCAAATTATGACTGTCCCGTGATATAATGGCACTCAATATGACCTCACCTATCCCCCAGACACTGAGGGCCCTAATTGTGTGCATTGCAATATGGTCTATTCACACAATTATCCTCGACGCATTCAATGGGGTCTTCCACAACCTTAGCCAAACCATCGTCAGGTTCCACAACCATTTGGCTGACCACTTCCAAGCCTGGATGTTCGGCTCACTCCAACACAAATGGAAGAAACGGATGGGTACATGGATTCCAATCTGGTTCCTCCGATATGACACTGAAAACCTCACAGTCTCCATAGGCGGTACACCCTACTAGCTAGGGTCGCCATACCACCCAAGGTCTAGTCACCCACCACCCGTGGCCCCCAGCCACACCAAAGTGTGCCATGTCATATTCTGAGTTATCTTTAATTGCTTTGCTCTCTTTTCCCGCTTCTGTTTTCTCCGCCTCTTCTTTTCTCCTACATATCAGATGTGTCTGTCCCCTGGTCGGCCATCCTCATACAAATAAAAGTATAAATATTCCATCCTTTCAATAATAAAGATTTAGGTCGAGTATTAACCTTTTTTTACTTTAATTTATCACTTTCTGGAGAAACCACTCAGCTTAACTTCAAGAGAAAACCTGCCTATTGGAAGTGTAATTCAAAACTTTCAGAATGGCTGAAGCGTTTTTCAATGCAAAGGACATGAGCTTGAACTGGTAGATTACATACTAAGTCTGGATTTCTGTCAACCATTCTTGGCCAGCTTAAACTGTACCTAATGGAGAGCGTTTACAAACTCAAATTATGAGAAGATCTTAGACTTATGAATTGCTTGGGTGATAATGGCCTTAAGGGGTAGTGGGTAGGGATCCTAAACTATTGTGTTATTAAAGGTCTTATAATCTATGCATGGATGCAGTGTGCCATCAAGTTTATGAGCAAAAACCACTGGAGATGACATGTGAGAGTTTTTCTTCATCATTCATACCTTCATAGTCATGTCATCTATCCACTTTATTATGCTTAATTATCATATGTCATTTATAATTAAAATGGGTAGTTGATTTTAATGAGGTCCACTGACAACTAAAAGTTCATGTTAAACTCATAGTGATTTGGAAGAAGATTGACACCTTCCACATCAAAAAAGTCAAAAAGGCTCTAGTGTCTACGGAAATGCATGGAGAGAAGGATGTACATCATTATAAGATTACTCCCCTGTTGCCGTCACCACATTCCCTGTTACCATCATTGAGAGGGGTAAATTTCGCCTGAATGCAATTTGGAAGAAGAGGCAAATATGTTCCTTTCTAGGTCAATTTTTACTGACTGGAAAAGCGACCAACCAACCCCAGGATCATTGGGTATAAAAACAGGTATACCTGAAAAGTTGGTCATAAACTTGTGCTCATGGGCTACAAAAGGAACTGGCTTACAAAGGAGATTTGTAAATATATTAACGTGCAAAGCACTCAATGTCGTGAACCCATTGTTACTTTAAGGTTCAAAGCCTGCAAACCTATGGATCAATATAACTTCCTGTGGCAATGGTGTTCACCAGGGCATATATTAAAACCTCATGTTGGCCTATGTGATATGCACCAATAACAAGAAATATTCATAGTAGAACTTATTCAGGTTGTTGATTAAAAAACATTTGACCCTTATTCCACAATTTCCAGAGTTATGGACTTTAATCTTCTTCCATGCAAAATTTTGATTTAATTGCTGACACCCATTTATATGACAATGTACTGCTTGGGAATCAAAAAAGCAGAAAAGTAATTGATTTTAACATTAACATATTGTTAACTTTTGGAGGATTTGATTGATTCTGCCAAACAAGTTGCACAGGGTAAACCCCACAGAGCAATGGATGAGCTACATGAGGATCTCTGGCTCTCAATAATTTATACTAATAAAGACTTTATATGGAGCTATTGCCCCAATGATACCACTTTTATATAATGATAAGCTTAATGGCTGATTTTATTACTCTTTTCTACTACCTTCTTTCTATGTAAAAGACCCCTTTATCATTTTCACGCTCAACTATTATTACTTGGTATTCTTAATCAGTCTCTACCCTTCTGCTTAGTAATTTCCTATTGGCTACAAGTTTTAGGTGTTCCATTCTATCATCAAAGTTTTGGCAGAATTCCCTCAATTTGTTAAACTATGATTACTTTGATCAATTTATCTTATGTTCACATAACTTCCACTTAATCTTGAGGCTCACCTCAAATATAACTTATGATCCACAAAACTATAGCTTATCGTCCATTCATATTAGAATTTCAACACATATAAACAGTATTCATATGACATAATGTAAAATATGATTTACTAATAACATTATATGGCAAAATACTACTGGTTCTTTACTTTGTCTATCTTGATTGCCAATTTCCTTCTAGCTATGTAAAGACATACCCAGTATTGTGGTTAATTAGGTGGGTATTTTCATGTGATTGCATCATAAGTAAAGCTTCTGGTAAATAATATAGTTAGAACTGATCCGCATTTCTAACAGGATGGCCAATAGAAAGGAGACTACCTAACTAATGCTTGTTGAGCTTGTCTTAATTGGTAGCCACTAATAGATGTGCAACATAGGGAAGTAAAATATTGCTGAAAGTTTGTAACAGAGGCTCCCATGACTACATACTAGGGAGTTTGAAATGATCCCAAGGTTTGATGAGTAATTGTCTATCCCTAAATACTAAGGAAATGAAAACACAACTTGACCTGAAAACTGTGTGGTTTAGTTTGTTAGGTTGCTATATGACAAAAGAAAATCGGGCAGTAATTTCATGTGCCTGAGCACCCACAATAGCAGTCACAGACTATAAAATGGCAATATTTCTCAAGGAGTTATACATATGAAAATTGAGAAGAGTCAGGGTTTCTACAATAGTGAGAGAGCAGATGAGGTATTTACTGGTACTGTGCAAGCCAATACTTTGGTCAGCTTAAACATAAAATTTGTCATTCAAGTTTTTTCTCCATTTGAACTAGCAAATGGGACCATTTCGTGGGCTTTATTGTCTGATAACACAAAGAACGTGATTTTTTATGGTAAAATTAAATACTGGGAAAATTTAGGATATATATATCATAGAAAATAGTAAAAAATAACTAAATACCCTAATATTAGCAGGGTGCTAGGTTTTAAGGTTGGACAAGCGGGGGGTGAACTTAGACATACAACATTATTTAAAATTGAAAACTTGCTATTCTTAAAGTATCTGAATTAGGTTTGGAATGTTACATTCAATAATAAAAAATGGACAAATTAATTTAATTGAATGCATTTATTGGGAAAGTATTTAAGCCTTTTTGAACATCAATTTTTGGCGCTATCCAAACTTGTTGGCTCAATAATTTACTTTGTTTACCTTTTTCATCTTGCTTAGGTTTTACTTGGGATTTATTTAATACAATTTTCACCTAATGTTATAACAAATGAGTTTTTCTCAATCATTACATTCTGACTTGGATTCAGATTTTCCAAATCTGAATCAGATTGCTTTATATATATTTTTGATTTGGTCATTTTGGGCGCTGGGTTGTGCCTCACCCAAGTTGTAGATTATGCTTGTGTGGGCCTAATCAATACTCAAGTGAGGTCCCCAAAAGCGCTGCCTTTATAAGGTGTGCCTTCCCATTATGTGATTCACTTAGTAATTCTAAGCTTTTCCCCCCAGCATTCCCTACCTGGGGAGCATTGATGGTGGCTCCCCAGATGAGCTCCAGTTGGTGGACCCCTTTTAAATTACATAATAAAAATAAAGGTTGCTTCAGGGTTTGCATACCTTGCATACCTGTGGTCTTTTCTGGGTGCTATTGATATGAGGAGCTATTTTGAGTGGGTTGGAGTGTGTAAGGCATCAGCTTGGGGTTGACTTTCATTATGATATGGAGTAAAAAGGCCTTGAAATTAAATCCAGTTAGGTTTGAGGTCACTGGTACTCCCACCATGAGGACCTGTGCAAGGTGAGCAAGAAGAGAGTAACGTCCTAAATAATTTCTGAAACGATTGAGAATCATGTACACCACTATATACCCTAGAAGGAAAAGAGGTGCATAGTGGTACATGAAATGTGGAATGTTTGAGGTCTTGGTGAAAAGTTCTCCCTTTGGCAAGTTATTCAATAAGAAGTTCAATAATGAGTTCTGGTTTGGAGGTGGCAAATAGGCCTGGGCAGTTGGCATCACAATATTTACCAGCACACTGGATAGGAAAAACTGCAATAAAAGTACTAGGTTCCAAATAATCATAACTAATATAAAAGATAATAAAGATCAAATTGTATTAAAATCCTTTATGCTAGCTTAAGATTACTCTTAGCTAGCCTAGTTTATTAATATCATAAGAATTGAGAGTAGATTACCTCAATTGATTAGGAATATAAGATAATAAAATGTTGCATTGAGGGTAGATTACCTCAATTGATTAGGGATGTAAGGCAATAAATTGATGCATTGAGGGTACTGCACAATGCACTTCAATTTAGAGTCCATATGACCCCAAAAGTGCATAGGAAGACCTCAGTGCGACTATAATTAAACCAAATTCCTAAAAATGGATGATGAAGATAGTTAAATTTGAATTGAATTGAATTGAATCAAACAAATGTTCCATTTCAAATCAAATCAAATAAAGTGAATTAAAAAATTAATTAAAATCGAATTAATTGAATTTGAATATCTAAAAAATTAGGAAATGACACTCAGTTCAAAAGAACTGAGAAATTGTTCAGGATCCCAATCCTGACACTATCTACCTCCTTAAATATTGTCTTCTCATATGATTCCAACTTCTTTCTACAATTTTTCAAATTGGCTCTTAGCTCCCAAGTGCTCTCTTCTATAGGATATCCCTTCCATTTGATCAGAAAATGTCTCTTCCCTCTGATGAGCCTATCTTTAAGGATCTCTTCCACCTCATATTCTTCCACATGATCTAGAATAATTGGTAAGGATCTTTGCCCTTTTTGTTAATGGGAAAGTGTAGGCAATCTCTGAGGGGTCAAGAGTGATATATGGAAGGTGTTGTGTGCTGTTGAACCAGAAGTCAATTGATTTGATAGGTAGTATCAGATATCTTCTTTATAACCTCCAATGGCCCAATTCTTCTTGGACCCAACTTTCTTGATGGCCACATCACTCTAGGATTCTTGGAGTCTAAGTATAATAAGATCCTTCTTTCAAGTCTGGAGAATCCCTACGCTTCTTATCAGCTTGTTCCTTATAACTCTATATTGCTTTAGCTAGATTATCCTTGAGTTCCAGCTGTAGATCTACTATTTTCTTTACATATTCATGAGCTGCTGGTACTGTGCTATCTTGAGTGGAACTTGGTATCATCTGTAGTTCATACCCGTGATTTGCCATGAAAGGGTTCATCTTAGTTGATGCATGGTATGAGCTATTATAAATGAATTGGGCCGTTGGAAGAAGTCTTGACCAGTTGTCTTGTCTGGAATTTACATGGGAACGAAGGCATTGCTCCAAAACCTGATTCACTCTCTTTGTTTGTCCATCTGTCTGTGGATGGAAAGCAGTTGATAGCTTTAGTCAAATACCTAGCAGATCAGCAAAACCTCTCCAAAACTTAGATGTAAATTGGGACCCTCTGTTAGAGATGATATCTGAAGGACAGCCATGATGAGGATAGATGTGTAAATGAACAGATTGGCTGTCTCCACAGCTGAAGGTACCCCAGAAAATGGGACAAACTCAGCATCTTTAGTCAATCTATCCACTACCACCCATATTGAAGAATATCCATCACTTATAGGTAGGTCAGTTATGAAATCCATAGATATGCTTCTCCATGGACCACTAGGAATTGGAAAAGGTTGAAGTTTTCCAGATGGTTTCTGAGTAGATACTTTGTTTCTTGAACATTTTTGACAGGCCCAAACATAATCTTTCACATCTTTTGTCATTCCTGGCCACTAATAATCATATTGAATCCGTTTGAGTGTTTTCTTTGGACCCTCATGACCTGCAGCTGGAATGCATGGAAGCTTTTAATTACTTTCATTTGAGATTGTACATCTGGGACCCATAATGCACGTTGGCGGTATATTCTTTGGTCCTTGATCACCAGTTCATGAGGGAGTCCAGGAAGGTAGTCCCCTTTTAGCATCTCTTGGTACCTGGGGTCCTTCTTTTGTGCTTTCTTTATTTGGTTTTCCAAGTAAGTCTCTGCTTGTTGCATGGCTAGAAAAGAAAACAAATATCTGTCTGGTTAAATCACAGGTCTAGTATTATACTTCAAATATCCATCATCATTTTCACTATGGTCCTCTCTTCTGCTAAGTGCATCTGGAACAGTATTAAATCTTCCTAGCTTGAAGTCAATGTAGAAATCATATTTGGCTAAGTCTAAAGCCCATTGTGCATGTCGCTGACTGATCTTACGGCTTTCTTTGAAATATAGAAGGTTTTATGACTCGTTCTAATAATTACAGAGTATTTACTCCCTTCTAGGTATCGTCTCCAGTTTTCCATAGCCTTAACAATGGCTAAAAGTTCTTTATCATAGATCTTGTAGTTTCTTTCTGCATTCAACATCTTTTGAGAAAAGAAGGCCACAGAATGGGCTTTCTTGTCTTCCCCTCCTGAAACAGAACCGCACCATAGGCAAATTCTGATGCATCTGTCTCAAGAAAAAATTGCTTGTTTGGATCTGGTCTGATAAGAACTGGAGCTTCAGTGAAGGCTTCCTTTAAGGCTTAAAAGGCTCTTGAGCCTTTTGAGTCCAAATGTAAGGTACTGAATCTGAAGTAAGGTATGTCAAGGGAAGGGCAATTGCTGAAAAGTTTTGAATAAATTTTCTTCAGAAGTTTGCAAGCCCAAGGAAGGAGCGCAACTTAGTTCTTGTTGTAGGGCGAAGCCAATATGAGACTGCTGATACCTTTCTAGGCGAAATGGCAAAACCCCCTTCTTGGATTGCATACCCAAGGAAGTCTTTTTCTTTGCAGAAAAACTCACATTTTCCTGACTTGAAATACAAGTTGTACTTCCTGAGTCTCTAAAGCACTGCCTCCACATGTTCTACATGGGTCCCCATATCCTTAGAGTATTTGAGAATATCTAAGTAGACTACAACGAATTCATTCAACATGAGGAACAGTACTTCTGTCATCAAGGCTTGAAAGGCTGCTGGGGCATTACATAGCCCAAAAGGCATTACCAGATATTCATAAAGTCCAAAGGGTATCCTAACAGCTGTCTTCCATTCATGTCCTTCTGCAATTCTGACTTGATTATATGCATTCCTTAAATCCAATTTGGTGAAAATATGAGCCCCTGTTAAACTATCAGCTAATTGTTCTGCTGATGGGACTGGATATCTATTTTTCACTGTGATTGAGTTTAGATTAAAGTAATCCACGCAAGGTCTCAAGCCTCCATCTCGTTTCTTGACAAAAAATAGGAGAAGAGCATGGTGAGTTTGACCGTCTCATGAATCCATTGTCTAAGTTTTCTTTGAGATAATGTTTCAATAATAAACCTTGTTGGTGAGTTGTAGGAAAAACTTTCCACCAACTAGGCATTTTCCCTGGTAGGATTTTAATTTTCAAATCACAATCACGGCGTGGTAGCAGGGCCTTAAAATTCTCCTCACTGAATACATCCTGGTAGCCTTGTAGCTCCTTGGGTAGGTTTGTTATTTTCTGATTGTTTTCACGTGGCTCAATGGATCGTAGCCAGGGGTGTTAAATTGAGTCCATCCCTGTCTGTAACTTTACTGAGCTTGAAACTCCTCCCTGGTTGAAGTTGGCAGTTAGATTGTCCCAGTTGATATTACAATGGGCTTCCTGCCACTATAGAAAACCAAGTTCCACTGGGCAGGTTATCTTGTCCATTACTGAAAATATCTGACTGAATCTGCATCCTCCAATGTTGACGTTGAAGGGATAGTCTGCCATTTGAACATCCAATACTGTTTCATCAGCTAATTTGGCCTTCTCCTTATGAGAGGAGACCCCTCGTAATGCCTTAAAAATGATGTTGTCCATGAAATTGGCCATGGCTTCAGTGTCCAGTAAGTCCCAGTTTGTAACTTCTTGGCCCCTATTGGACAAGTGTATCTGAATAGTAGCGTAGAGTTGAGATGAAACTTTATCATCACTACTAATACTTGCTAAGCTTGTAGAAGTTTGCTCACTTGTTAAGTTGGTAGGTGGTGGACGAATTTTAGAACATGCAACAACAAGATGACCCTTGTCTCCACAGTATAGACAACTTTCCTCCTGAATTTTACGTTTCTTTTCCTCAGGTGTAAGTTTAAATCCTCCTCCTTCTTTAGGCATAGTTCTAGAAAAAGGTTCCTTATTTTGATGTACTCCCACTGTGCGATTCTTGTCTTGTCTTCCTGCCTATCATAGAGTTGCAAATCCTTGGGTAACTGTTCAAACTTATGCCCCCATAAGCACAATTCCTTTACTAGGTCATTATAAATTTCTGGCAACTGATGATGGGACAGGAATTTCTTATATTGTGGGGCCAATTTCTCCTGGATCAGAAAACATGCTTCTGTGTCATCCAGGTTTAGTTGTTTCTTTAGACTATAAATTTGTCACAATAGGGCCTTATTTTGTCAGAGCCTTGTTGAAGCTCATACATCTGTTGACGCTTTTCTAGTATGTTAGTCATTGGACTGACTTGAGAAAGTAGTTCCTGACAAAACGTGGGTAGTTGTGTTGCAAATCAGGATCCCTCAAATTTGCCTTGGCGAACCACTGGCGGGGTTTTCCAATTAGCTGCTTAGCTACATGATTGACTTTCATTGTATCTGCTGCAAACTTCCTTGTTTCAGCTTCAAATTCTGATTCTGCAAATGAGAGAATATCCATAATGTCTTGATGCTCACTACTAGTGGGTTGCATTGCTGACACCTGGTTCATTACTACTGTGTAAACCTGGCAGGAATGATTGGGTTCACCATAAGTTGGTTGGTAACGTTGCTGAGCTGCTATTCTTGCTATGTGGTATATTATGAGTCCTGTAAGAAACACAGCCCCAAACAAGGTGGCAACAATTAATAGTATACTGATAGGGGTGACCACTGAACCACCTTAACTGCCCTGAATGAACCAGCCCAGTATGGAAGCTAGCATATTGTAAGGTACCAGCTTGGGGGTGACTTTCATTATGATATGGAGTAAAAAGGCCTTGAAATTAAATCCAGTTAGGTTTGTGGTCACTGGTACTCCCACCATGAGGACCTGTGCAAGGTGAGCAAGAAGAGAGTAACGTCCTAAATAATTTCTGAAACGATTGAGAATCATGTACACCACTATATACCCTAGAAGGAAAAGAGGTGCATAGTGGTACATGAAATGTGGAATGTTTGAGGTCTTGGTGAAAAGTTCTCCCTTTGGCAAGTTATTCAATAAGAAGTTCAATAATGAGTTCTGGTTTGGAGGTGGCAAATAGGCCTGGGCAGTTGGCATCACAATATTTACCAGCACACTGGATAGGAAAAACTGCAATAAAAGTACTAGGTTCCAAATAATCATAACTAATATAAAAGATAATAAAGATCAAATTGTATTAAAATCCTTTATGCTAGCTTAAGATTACTCTTAGCTAGCCTGGTTTATTTATATCATAAGAATTGAGAGTAGATTACCTCAATTGATTAGGAATATAAGATAATAAAATGTTGCATTGAGGGTAGATTACCTCAATTGATTAGGGATGTAAGGCAATAAATTGATGCATTGAGGGTACTGCACAATGCACTTCAGTTTTAGAGTCCATATGACCCCAAAAGTGCATAGGAAGACCCTCAGTGCGACTATAATTAAAGCAAATTCCTAAAAATGGATGACGAAGATAATTAAATTTGAATTGAATTGAATTTGAATCAAACAAATGTTCCATTCCAAATTATTTTGAATTGAAGAGAGTAAATTAAAAAATTAATCAAAATTGAATTAATTGAATTTGAATATCTAAAAAATTAGGAAATGACACTCAGTTCAAAAGAACTGAGAAATTGTTTGGGATTCCAATCCTGACAGAGTGGGCCAACTCCTCCAGAGGACTTTGCATAACCAATCAGGATTAGGGTAGTGTTGGGTTTTTTGAGTTCTGAGGGTACCTCTACCAACATGGTTGGCCATTTTGGTTGCTTGTTGGTGCACCAAAAGAATATTTATTTATAAGGTGGTCAGAACTGAGGCTTTTCCAGTCCGTTACATTATTTCAAAGTCATTTGTGCACTGCACGCTGCCAATCCCCAGCTTGGCCAACCACAGTAGTCACTTGGTCACAGTTGTCAAGGAACTAGCACTGTTGGGAGCCGGTGACTGATGGCCAACCCTGGACTTGAAGTGACCATCAGTTAGTTTCCTGGTGGGGCTTCCCACTCACCAGGGATTTGCGGCACCAAGGGACCTGTCCCATCAGGGCTCCCTCACCCATGGATGTTCTGCCCAGAAAGGGGTTGGACATCCAGTCATGCTGCACTGCACACCCCTCTCACACTTCTGTTGTAGAAAGTGCCTTACTGGTAGGGATGGGAAGGCCATTGCCAACAGGAGCCTGGGATGGGGTGAGCAACCCAGCCAAGTGCTGGGTGTGCGTCCTCAGGCTGGGGCTGTCCAGCTGCGCTGGACCACGCACCTCTCTCACGTTTTCTTTGGTGAAAGCGCATTCCCAGTTGGGATGAGAAGATCATCATCAACGGGAGCCTTTGAGGGAGGTGCAACACAGCCATGTGCTGGGCGTGCATCCTCGTTCTGAGTGGGCTGATTCTGGAAGCCCAGTCCTGATTTGCTCTCACCATCTGTGTTTCCTCAAGGGGCCCAGAGTGCATCTGGGCTAATTTTCCCAGGGCTTGAGGTAACTCAGCCCAGGAAGCCCTCATCATGGCAGCCTTCTGCTGTGAGGCCCCTCTTCAGAAAGGGGCCCTCCTCTAGTGGGAGGTGATGTAACAAACAAGTTTGTCTCATTCATTACATTCTGAATTGGATTCAGATTTTCTGAATCTGAGTCAGATCACTTGATAAATATTTTTGGTTTGGTTGTTTTGGGCGCTGGGTTGTGCCTCACCCAAATTGTAGATTAGGGTCATATGAGCCTAATCAATGACTCAGGTGAGGCCCCCAAAGCGCTGCCTTTATAAGGTGTGCCTGCCATTCAGAGGTTCACTTTGGAATTCTAAGCTTTTCCCCTAGCATTCCCTACCTTGGGAGCATTGATGGTGGCTCCCCAGATGAGCTCCAGTTGGCAGGCCCCTTTTTTATGTCCAGAATAAAAATAAAGGTTGTTTTGGGGTTTGAATACCTTGCATACCTGTGGTCTTTTCTGGGTGCTATTGAAATGAGGAACTATTTTGAGAAGGTTGGAGTGGGCTAACTCCTCCAAAGGACTTTGCATAACCAACCAAGATTAGGGGAGTGTTGGGTTTGTTGGGTGCCGAGGGTACCTCTCCCAATATGGTTGGCCAGTTTAGTTGCTTGTCAGTGCACCAAAATATTATTTATTTATACAGCAGTCAGAACTGGGGGTTTTCTGGTCCTTTATAGATGTTACCTCAAGTATCAAATTTTCTTCAACTGAGGGTTCTCCTAGTCAAGCCCTCCATTTGGAAGGGAAGTTTGTGCTTGTTATACTACCTTTAAACAAATGTTTAAATTAAACACAGAGCTGTCCGATTCTCTGCAAACAATGCTCTAAAGATGTAGAAACAAGAGAGGGTTTGGTATTGGGAGTTTGGTTTAAGGTGGGTTTTGAGATTTTATATTGCACCTCTAAAGTAGTTAGGTAAGTCTCAAAGTTACTTTATGGAATTTCCAAAAAGATATGAAAGATAGCAAATATAAGGTTGTAAATACCTATTTTTTACTATCCAAATGATTGAATATTTATAGGGTTTGAGGTAGTTTGGGATTTATCAGCTCTTTTCAATTGCTGAGTGATAAAATTTTCTGATATCATCTGTTCAGGGTAAGTGTAATCATTCTTGTTAAACTTGATAAGGTTAGATTCATTGAGTTCCCCCTCCAATATTATCAGTGGCATATTTGGGGTAAAAGTTTTGGGAATGGAAGAATTTGGTGAAATCCCAACAGTGAGTAAGTCATACAGGGAGGGGCATCATCTACCTATAAGCCTGAGAGGCAACCCCTGCAGTGAATTGGAAGATATTTCTTTTTTGGACCAAGAAGGGGAAAATCTGGTGGCGGTCATCTTTGTCACCCTAAGAAATTTAGCCCATGTGGTAAATGAGAGGTATGTGACAGCATATTCCTTGAAGGTCACATCTTCCCCTCTGCTAACCTTTCATGATTTGGTACAGAGAATTTGGGGTGTGTGAGGAAATGGCAGCAGCCAGGGGCCTCCATCAGAGGAGGGTTGGCAGTGATCTCCCCTCAAAAAATTATCTCCAGCAGTTTAAGATCAGACAATGGTATTAAATTGAGTTCCACCAAAATTAAATCAAGTAAATCAGTTTTAGGTGTGGGAATTCCTTTCTGCTATGGCTCTTTGTCACCAGTAATTATGAGCCAATCCCTGATAAGTATGGGTGCTACAAACCCCTTTCTGACTCAGCGGGATTAGCCATATGTGTCCTGGGCATGGGTGCACCCAGTTGCCCACTGGATAAAGTGATGCCAATCTGCTAAGCAAAATCATGTTGGGAGGGGAAAGTTGGGGGCAAAGTTTGAGCATGAGTCAGATGGACAGGCCAGGATTTACCCTGCATCATAGTATTTCTGAATATAAATTTAGCACAATCAAAATGCAAAATTATTATCAATGATGTATGCAATTATTTGGGTCCCAAATTTGTTTTGCAAGCTTATAAGACAGCAGACCCTGACAGGTTCTGCTGTCACTCCATTTCCCCCTTTTCTACTCTTTAAAAAAATTAAAATAAAAAACTGATTCCCATATAGTGTCAAATTTTATTTGTGAATTTCAGCAGTCTGTCAGACATCTTGCAACTATGCTTGCTTATTTTGGGGGTTGTTGGCTAGTACTTGTGGCTGCCTTTTTATTATCTTATCTGTTAATATGGATAGCTGTGCCAAAGGTATTCTGGCTGGGGTTCTGGATGTTCACTCATCTGGACATCCAAACCAGTCTTATTATTATCAGCATGCTCTATGACACTACCCAATGCTCATCCATAGTGTGTCCCAAGCTCCTAATTGGGTCAATGGCAGCGCCTTTGGGTTGGAGCCTCTTTTTATTCTAAAGGGGTGCAAGGTTTGTCCAGTTAATAGTTGCAGCTTGGGGAACTTTATAGCTCTGCTTGTTGGTCAGATGGTCATCATTTGTCATCCTGAGTATTTTATGCTAAATACCCAGGGAAAGTTCTTTATTGCATTGAATAAAATTAAAATCTAAACTACATTTATATTTATAATCAGTTACTTTATTGGAAAATAACGAAGGGGTTTTATATCTATTTCTAGAGATTTTCATACTTTAAATTTTGCCTTTTCTACTCCATTAGTGATAATATGTTGACATGGTAAATTCCTTTGTAACGTCATTGGTGACTATAGGTTGCCATAATGTACATATGTATTGTTTACCCTAAAAAAGTCAAGGTATTTATTAGAGCAGGTATAAACACTATTTATCAATTTGCTGGGTCATTGCTACTATTTGGATGCACTTATGTTGATTTACCATGTCGATATATTGTCGCCAACGGAGTAGAAATGGTTAAGTTCGGCACAACTTAGGATAAAAAGGAATATTTTTCGAATGATTAAATTGAAGTTTTCCCAAATGTCGGCGAATTGCTAGACTGTTCGACATGACAAAATACAATGATGATATTCAACATGTTGGTAAATGGAATGGTAAAATGTTTCAATGCCCACCCATAAGACATATTATGCTCTTTAGCTTTTTACCATAAGTTAAAAGTAATCTTTTTATTTATTACGAGAGCAACAACGAAGCTGTCAGTCCGAGTGGCTCAAGAGTAGTGCTGGCACAGCCTATAGGCTACAAGTGAGCTTAACTTCTGATTAAATACCGTAGCAAAGCACGAGTATCTGGATGTTAGGTTTATATATTTTAAAACCTGCCTAATTTGTTTCTCTAATTAATAAATATTTTTGGTAAGTTAAGTAGAAGTTGATTTAGTAGATTTGAAGATATGTCACATACTCAATGATTTTAAGTATAAAGCGATGTTTCGGGTAGCAGTTTGGTGTTATTTGATTGATTCGATAGGATTTTTGGTTTGGCCAAGTGGTTGATGGCTTTTGTTCGAATCAATAGGACACAATTTTTGTTTTGAGGGGTGATTAGTTATTGGTTGTTTTGAAAAGTTCAGTTAGGTTAACCTGAGTGGTTGGTAGTTTTTGGTTGATTCGATTGAGCAATTAGATTTGGCTAAGTGGTTTTATCTGGAATATTAAATCTATATTAATAAATTGAAAATCTGAAATTTTATAGACACCGTAGCGAAGTACGGGTAAATCGGCTAGTTATTAGATAATATTTGCCAATTCTCATCAACTCACCCAAATAGATTGAAACTATCATACTCGATAGTTTCAGATTCGATCTTATTTGCCAATTCTCACCCACTCGCCCAAATAGATTGAACCTATCAGATTCGAAGGTTTCGTATGTCAGTCAGTCAGTCAGTTAGTGAGTACATCAGTGGATGTGTTTTAAGTAGATAAAAATTAAAATCCGACTTCGAGGTGCACACGGACCCCCTTCCTCCACCTATATTTAAAATTTAAAACTCTGCGTGCCATAGTTTTAGCTGGGCATCGCACATACACACACAAACACTTGCTTTTATAGTGATTAAAAGATTAGATTATAGTCATCTAAAGTAAAAAGTCACGACTTGACTAAGAGCAGGAACAAATTGATATAAAAAAGTGTTCAGATGATTTGGAATTAGCATAACTTGCAAGTTTTAGGAAACATGGACACTTTTAAAGAGCAAGCTGAAAATTTAAAAGCCGAAGGCAGCAATCTTAACTCCCCTGAAATTCCTTTTAAAAGTGATTCAGATCGTAAGGTTTTTTCTTCACCTTCCTCAAATTTTGCTCTTGAAAACGCTCAGAGTAAAGATGTCGAAAAAGGTAGAAATTTAACTAATTTTACACTTAAAATCCTTACTTTTTAGTGATTGTGCGTTTCCGGGCTGTTGGTAATGCGCCTATCATGAAAAGAAATCATTATAATATAAAAACTTCCTTCAAGTTTCGCGCACTTACAAATTTTCTTCGCAAGGAACTTGGATACAAATCATCTGAATATTTGGTAAGCGTCTTTTTAAAACTAGGTTTTTGCTTTTAATTTTATACACTAGTTCACATTCTAATTATAAACAAGTTTCTTTACGTCAATTCTGCCTTTGCCCCTGCTCCTGACGATTTAGTTTCCAATTTGTTCAAAGTAAGTGCCTTTTCGTGAAACGGTTGAAGCTTAAGATCATCTCTTGGAAATTTGCAACTATTTTTTATTAATTTTTTGTTAGTGTTTTCAAGTGGACAACCAGCTAATCATCAATTATTGCTCAAGTCAAGCTTGGGGTTAAGTCTGAAACGGTTACAGTTTTAACAGCTTTATTTCGTTTGAATTGCTATTATTGTTGCTGTTTAAAAATTGGTTTTTTGTCGTTTCTTTCAAAAAAACGTGACCGAAATAAATTCACAAGTTTAAAGCATGATATTTATTTCTGTAACTAGCTTACGAAATTCCTTTTTTAAATATAAGCTATAACAACAAAATTTGATTTCACGGGTTTTATAGTGCTATTTTTGCTTGTTTTAGGGTGTTATAGATTTTTTAGGCTGCCAACATCGGCTCTTCAACTATGGATTTTTATGCAACCTTTTTTAATAAATAGGAAATATGTTAAAGAACATGAATGAAAGCTAAATTAAGACTGAAGCTTGCAATTGAAGGCGTCGAATTTATATCATGGTTAGTGTACGACTGAGAGCAAGTTAATTGTTGCAAAGGTTTTAAATTTTGTATTAGCTTTACCAAATATTGTTATATTTGCACTCATGCTGGTGCATAATACGTCTACAAAGAAGCAACGTAAACGATGATGCTGTATTAAATTATACACAGATCCTTATTTGAATTTTGCTACAGTTTAGCTCTAATTTTTAGCTTATTTCACTTTTTAATAGATGGTTTGTTTTCATTATCTTTTGACTGTATAAAATTTTTTAGCACTAAGCGGTCCAATTCGAAGAGGGGATTCACCGAACTTGCCTGTAAAGGTTTAAGCGGAGAATTTTTAAGCATTGTTGGAATCTTGAGTTTGAGCTTAAAAGTAGTAATCAAAGTTCAGTTGATTTAGCGCTGGGGTTGAATAGTATGATTGATTTTAAAAGAAATTGTGGAACTCGCTATAATCACTGATGACAAAAATTGTAAAAGGTGATTAGGAACACATCCAAAGCAAAGTTGCCTTAAGAAGAGAGCAGCTAGGAATTATTTAAAAGCTTCAAATAAAACTTTTAAGAATAATGAAACATTCTTTTTTAGGTCAGACATCTGCTAAATTATTTATGCTGAACAATTTAGATATGGGAAAGTGTATACTTAACACTGAATATATTTTAGTTTATATATTTAATAGTTCTTTTTAACCTGTTAGCAGGTTTTAATCCTTTAGTAACCTATTGAGCTTTTAGTTACAACATAAATGCACAATCGTTTTAACTATTAGTTAGAATTCTACTGCAGCTCTACTTATGGAGTATTTCTTTTTATTTTAGTTATTAAGTTTATTTTTATATATAATTCAAATGCAGAAAATGATAAAGATGTAGTGAAATGTAAAAGCTTTAGAGTAATTACTAAAATGATCCCAATTTTAAGCATATCTTTACTTAAAAAACATCATTTTACTAGGGCTCTGGCTTCTAGTTACATGATATTATTTATCAATTTCTTCTGGGCTTACCTAGATTTAAATAATTAGCTGATGAATTTTATTTTTAAAAGCTATCGTATTTTTACTAGATAAAAATAACTTGTTTGTTTTAAGAAAGAATTTTAAATTTCAATTTTATAATTCTGTATTTTCTCTCTATTATTTTAACTTATATTAGATTTTACTTAAGTGGATATTATATTTGATTCTGTGCAGTAAATTGAAAATAAATTGGAACAAAAAAACATGTTTTGTACAGTTTAACATTTTTTTGAATTTTTATTCAAGGTGGGCTGACCTGGGGATGATACCGCACTGATTAAGGGAATTGAAGAAATGGGAAAGGAGGATAAAACCTGGAAAACCTTCATGCACAGTATATGATAGGCCAGGAACTCCATGCACCGCCTTTGCTATTCACTATCTTGGCTTGGGGCATTGGTGCACAAAACCAACAGTCATAATTGTCCCCTATCCAAAGTTCCTATACCAGAATCAAACTCAGGGGGCAGTGGTAGAGGGTCCATATTCTACCACTGGGGTATCCTCCCTACAGTTTAATATTTTTAACTTGGAGGTTTGCCACCTTCCGAGAAAATTATACGGTAAAGTAAATCTCAATTGCCCACCGTAGTTTTGCTCTGATGTCCTCAGATTCCCCACTGGCTGCCCCAGTGTGGGACAGCGGCAAAACTCCCCCCAACTGTTTTCCATCTGACAGAAAAATATGCTTAGGCTCACCTGGTTATACCAAACCCCTGGAACAATTTGTTCCTCCCAAGGATCTTGACGCCTACCTTGCTCAAACCTAAGTGGTGCCCCATTGCCCCCTGATGCTCCCCTGGAGCAACATACATTTTGGTCTTAGGGTCAACTATGGGAAACCTTTTCCCTATCTCAACCAAGCCATCATCAAAATAGCTCAGATGGTGATGCATCCTGCCACTTTTATTAACTTCTGCTCCTATAAGGGGTATTTTGATCTCAGCTTCACTTGTGAAGCTGATGCCACCACTGTGGCAACTGTGCCCCTGGTCTTCCAGGGTACCCCTCTCCCAACAACTCAGACCTGGCTCCCAGCAGACACCACTTTTGTGGTTCAGTTTGCTAGTTTGCCCACCCACCTTCCCCTGAGGTGCTCCACCAGGAGCTGATGGAAGGTTTGGCAGCCTATGGCTCTAACCCCATCTTACAATTTGTGGTCCCAAATGGGGCACACACACCTCACTTAGCCTTGGGGATATGCCACAATCAGTCCTGAATCAAACAAAATTGCCCCAGCAATTCCCCCTCACACTGTTATCCCCTCTGCCCCCAACCATCTATTCTGGGCCCACGTTGAGGGTGTATGGATAATCTGTCCATCCTGTTTTGAGTTGGACCACTCAAAATACAAGTGCCTATCCCTAGCTGCTTCTGATAGCACTTATTTTTCATCCACTGGCCTCCAATCTGCTACCTACCCCATGCCAGCTTCAGTATGGGGTACAATCCTACCTCCCCCTCCCCAAAGCCTGATGCTGCAGCTGCACTTGCAGCTACCAATCAGCCTCCTCCACACCCCAATACTACAAATGCTCTATCCAATCAAGCATAGGATTGAGCCCCAGTTTGATCCCATGCATCCTCCAATGAACTAACCAAACCTCAACCATATACCAATTCCCCAATTCAATTCAACCAGAACCTATAGGAGTTATTGGCTGAAATTGATGAACCAGGTAATCTCATTGAAGAACCATCTCTGAAAATTGAGCAGTTCTGTAATGCAGAATAGGATGCTAAATTCCCCCTCATTTATATGCCCCACAGCCAAATGATGAATCATTCTACAGCAACCACCAGCTTGCAGTAGAAGCAGCTGCTACACCAGATTGTCATCCCCTCCACAAAGCTGCCACCAAATCAGTGGCAAAGCTCACAGGAGGATTTTCACCCCCTGTTATCCCTATAAATCTCACTCCAAAAAGTAAGATTAATATATTAAATTGCACAAAAATATCAACAATGCTATCCAGAACATGGTAACCATAGCATGGAATCCTAAAGTTAAGATTACCCAAACCAATATTGACACTTTTGGTTAACTACCAAATGCCCACATTAAAGCTGAAAAAGCTTTAGCTGAATATATCACTGCCATTTTTATAGTTGGAAATTTTTTGAAAGTACCAATAATTAATAATATTGAACCACATACCGCCAATGTCCCAAGGCCCTTGCTATCCACCTTGACATGTACCCTACTCTGGGATGAGCAAGCTGCTGCTGAAGATGAGCCCCTGATCCCCCTCCCCTTCTGCCATGGAGGGATAAGTGGTCTCCACTGCTGTTGGGATTTTTATCCATATTCCCAGCCTGCTAGATTACCAGGAATTGCTAGGTGGTAATTTCCTAATGTAAGGTGAATTGGAAATTAGTTGACCCTGATTTCAGAGTAATCATGTTTGGGGGATTTTAGGATATTCTCCTGGTCATATCCATCAGGGATCAATCAGGACAAATGCTTATGATCTTATCATGTGGAGTTGCCAAGGAAATAGGGGAATCTGATAGTGATTAACTATCAGGTGTACTGATTAGGATTGGTCAGGTTTCATCACTGACTGATTGGGAATATAAGTATCAAGTTGTGAGGTGAGTGATGCCACTTGCAACTAGCAAATCTATCAGTTGGTTCATGACTTGCCTTAATGGGAAACAAGTCCCATTACCTAAGCAGGTCGCTAGCCAAATATGGTTGGTTCACTTGAATTGAGAGGAAATATTAGGGGCACATTTTCTGACTCTTTCCATTTAGGTATCAAGGATGTCCAACTATGGAATCCTAGCCAGGATGGGGAAGACCATCAAGTTGAGATGAGGGTGGGTGATTTAATGGCAACAGTTGCCGTTTCATTGAAGAGGTGTCAACCAAGGGTTAGATGACTGAATCCCCACTATAAATTCCCTAGAATTTAATCATAATAAAAAACAGTTATATAGTACTACAGTGATACAGTTTTATAGTTTTCATCTGGTATATAGTTTAAGTAGTAAACTTTATCAGCCTTCTTTTGTTCTATGCTTCTCAAGGATATTATTGTTGTGTGCAATAATTGGGAGACCCTTTAAGAAAATAGTAAAGATCTGTTCTGGATCTAGAGAAGAAGCAGAAACAATAGGGGATTGCTGTTGACTGTATGTCAAACTGGAGAAACTGTCACCAGGGAATCTCAGAGAAGATTGGGGTTGGACAGTATAAGGGAACAAATCCCTATATCAAGACATCTCAAGTATTTTGAGCAAAAATACTGGCTGAGCGTTGGGCTAAGATCTAAGAATTCCATTCAACTATGGATAATAGTCATCATACTAATATTAACCAATAATATCAAATACTATATAACACGGATGAATTGCACAAGAACTGAACCTATGCAAGTAAAAAAGTTTATAGGGGTTATTGGCGGATAATAAATCAAGACATACAAATTTTTACAAATTGGTGCTCACTATAGGGGTGTAGTTGAGTAGAAAAGATTAAAATGATGTCCTATGAAGATTTTTCTAATTCTGGATGTGAAGTGGATCACATTCATTGGCGTTCACCCAGCTCAGAAGTGGAGTTCTGTTTGAAGCAAATTGAAGATACTCAATATTTGGGAAAAGGACTTGCAGCCTAGATATGAAACTGTCTAGAGCTGCAAGAAAACCTGTTCCACCTGACATCTACCTGAGATGAAGTGTATCAGCAGGGCCAACTTGGGTTGAAATTGGGTCCACTTTAAATAGTCCTGAGGAGTGAGTGTTTAGATGAGGCATTGGATGAAATAGGAAGCAATCAATCAGGAGAATTGGATTGCTATACCAATGAAGATATGTAGGAAAAACAGAAAATGATTGATCCAAGATAGTGGAGAAAATCATTTGACTCATTAACACTCAACCAATGACCAGAAGTTGCTGGAGACAAGTTCATCAATTCAGGATAAATTGGATGAAGCTAATGAGGCCAGAATGAACTGTGTAATTAAAGATGGCAATGAATGCCAAAAAGGTTTTCAGGAGAAAAACGATTTGAACAATCAGATGGAACTGTTGGCTAATGAGATACAAGGATCTAAGCATCAGTTGCCAAAATATGAGATGAAATTAGGACCTGTTGGACGAATAACCAGCCAGGATTGAAGGCCTAATATTCAAGATTATTGCCAAAGTCAGTAAGTGTAGCTTATATATGAAGAGACAGCACTGCTGGTTGTATAGTGAAGAAGGTCAATACTAATTGGAAGTATTGAGTCTAAAAAATAATTGCAAAATTCCCAGCGGAACTCTGAACCATTAAATGGTTATATCCTTATAATTTGGTCAAGTCCTAGAAGAGGACCACTGAACCAAATGGTTGGTTAAATCTTAAGAGGACAAGATTTTGAACCATGATAACTGGTAGGTCAGAGTTACCTAGGACCCAGTTTGGATGAAGGAGAAAAAGGAGGACCTCTGAACCTTTTTGTAGGTTGCAAGTCTCATCGCAAAAGAAAAATACAATAAATATATATAAAAGATATAAGATATTAAAAAATTGATTTAATTACTTTATGAGCTTTGGACCTAGGATATGATGAGAAATGCCGATGGAAATCCTAGAGAACTGAGGAAATTCCCCTAAGGATCAAGAATGAGAAGAAAATAACGTCAGGATCGCAGATGATAGTCAACATGGGGTTGACATTGGAGATACCTGAGCTGTTGTATGGGGAGGTCAGAAGCCCCTGGAAGAAGTCCAGAGTAGAGCCTTGGGTGGCTCCTGGGAGAATAATGCTGGGCCATGGAGAAATTCGAGTTTTCCTGGCAAATTTAAGTAAAAAACTGATGAAGATCAGGAAGAATCAGATCATCACATTTGTTCATCTAATCCTGACGGCCAAATTGAGGATACCACAATTTTGGGACTCTCAATGAGATGGGATTACCAACTGGGGTAACTGAGAGTATCAACCTATTGATTGATCAAGAGCAACTCGCTGATTTGATGGAAGGCCAGCAAGAGGAGGTGCTCAAATTGTTCAAAAAGTATTGGGAAGTATTAGCTTAAGATGAATGATTTTGGGATGTGCGAGAGATGTGATCCACAAGGTTGACACCAGGGAAAATTTGCCAATCAGGATGAGACCAATTTGACATTTGAAGTTGGCTGAAGCAGTAGTAGAAGATGAAATCAGCAAACTAGTGAAGCATGGGCTTCTAGTTCCATCATTGAGTCCCAGGGCATGTCCAATTCTAATTGTGAAGAAAAAGGATGGCTCCAATAGGGTGGTGATTGACTACCAAAAGCTGAATAATATTATGAGAAAGGATTTGTATCCCCTACCAAGAATTGACAATGCGCTAGATCAATTGGGAGAAGCAAAGTATTTCTCCATGATAGATCTGATCTTGGGATATTGGCAAATAGATTTGTCAAAAGAAGACCAAGAAAAATGCACAATTATTATCATGCAGGGGCTATACCAACTGATGAGAATGCCCCAGGGTCTATGCAATGCGCCTGCAACGTTCCAGAGGGCCATAGATGCTATACTGAGAGACTTGAAGTTGTCATGTGTCATGATGTACTTGGACGATATCAATGTGTTCAGTAGGACGTTTACTGACCATCTACACCACTTGGAAGAAGTATTCAAGAGACTGTCCATGGCCAACCTGAAGATTAAGCTGAGGAAGTGTCACTTCTTCAAAAAGAGTTGTAATATCTGGGATTAGTGATCAACTCTAGTGGATTGCAGCCACAAACCCAGAAGATAGAGGCCATAGAATGGATGGCTGTGCTGAAGAGTGTCTGAGACATCCAAGTGTTTCTTGGAATGGTTGGATACTACAGAAGATTTATTTGGGACTTAGCCCAAATCACCAAGCCCTTATTACATTTGTTGAAGGACCCAAAAAAGGATTTATATAGAATGAAGAAGCGCAGGAATTCTTTGATGAGTTATGCTGGTACCTAATAGATTCTCCGATATTATAAATATTTGAACTTCAATTGAGAGTTTATTATAAAAACTGATGCTTTGTTAATGGCAATCAGCGCCGTACTAAGCCAAGTAGATGAACTTGGGGACAAACATCTGGTGGCATATGTGAGCCAGACACTCTCAGCTGCTGAGAGTAACTACACTGTAACTGAGCGTGAATGCCTTGCAGTCATTTACGCCTGTAAGCAGTTTCAGGTGTACATCCATGGAATGCACTTTAAAGTGGTGACAGACCACTCCTCATTGCGTTAGCTCCATAACTTAAGAGAACTAGAAGGATGACTGGCCCAATGGGCACTTAAGTACAGGCTTACAATTACAAGATTGTCAACCAAGTGGTGGCTTCTCATCAGAATGCAGATGACTTATTGCAGTTACCAATGGTCCAGATGGTATACCCGCAGGCAGATGAGTTATTCCAGAGAATGGTTGACGGAAAAATTGGGAACAAGCTCTGAGAAATCCAAGGTGTGCTTTAGAAAGTGATGGAAAACACCAAGACCATGGATGTACAAGTGTTTAAGATGATCAACAGGAAGTGGTTATTATTCCCAAAGCTGTTGGAAAGAGCGGCTATCGCTCAAGCCGCTCATAAGGTTGTCAGGCATGGAGGCCTGAGAAAAACAACCAGTCATATTCACCAGTACTACTACTGGGAGTCAATCAACTACGATGTTGCTGATTATCTAGCTTGTTTCGTGGAGTGCCAGCTGCACAAGCCACATAAGGATACAGCTGGATACTGACTGGTCCACCATGGTTTTGACTGGCATATGAGTCCATTGATGTGATGGGACCGCTGACAATGAGCACAGGGGGAGTCAAGTACATAACAGTTGCTATCAACTATCTGAAGAGATGGGTTGAGATGAAGGCCCTGGTGAAACTAGATGCTAACAGCACCGAAAAGTTCATCCTGGATCAAGTAGTATATCAACATAGATGCCCGCAGGTCCTGCTTAGCAATAATGGGACAAACTTCATGTCTCATGTGATTCCACGACTGAATGAGATAATAGGCATCAGAGGAGTCATGTCTGTACCCTACTGGCTGGAGATAAATGGACTGGTAGAGTGAGTGAATAGAACGCTGGCCATGATGCTGAGGAAGCTGGTCTCAGGAAGAACTTCTGCGTGGGGAACGTACCTAAGTTTGGTGACATTCGCCTACAATATCAGTCATCATATGGTGATGAAAAAACGCTGTTTAAATTGCTATATGGGAGGAAGGTCGCGTTGCCACCAATTTTATATTTGGTGGTGGAACCAACATTGGGGATGAGTGCCAAACAGTACTTGAACCAATTGATGAATATACTAATTGAGATGCAATTGCAAGCATTTGATACTACGTTGAGGAAAAGGGTGCAAGCAAAATCGATGGATGATAAGAACTGACCAGTCTTAGCAGAATATCAAATAGGCAAAAGAGTTGCCTATTGTATTACACATAGATAAATAGAAGAAACAAACTGGATGCATTGTGGTCAGGTCCATTTGAGATTATTGCCAAGATGGCAACTGACGCCTACTCCATCAAGAATCTCTTGGATGGAAGAGTTGTAAATTGAGTCCATGCTAAGTAAGTGAAGCAATGGATCAATGAAAAAAACAAAAAGAGTTCCTGAGGGACTGATGAACCATTAAGTTGGTCATGTCCTTATGATTTGGTTAAGCCTGAGAAAAGGACCTCTGAACCAATCTAGATGGTTGAAACCATAAAAAGTACCTCTGAACCATAGAAAACTGGTAGGTTTAATAATACCTAGGACCCACTTTGGGGGAAAAACATTTAGAAAGTTGTACCGCTGAACTGAAACAAGGTCAAGTCCCATGAAAAAAAGTAAAACATAAAAGATTGATAAAAGATACTGGAAAATAACTATAAACCGCATAGAAAAAACCAATATATTTTTATAATTTTTATTTTTGTTGATTATTCTTGATGCAGGGATGATACCACTTATGTTGCCTCTTGAGGGAGGGAGGATGGATTGCAGTAGGAATGAATAGCCTGTCAAAATCTATGTGAGATTGGATGCTAGAGAGGGCTATATCTACATGAAACTAAGTTCTTTGAGTGGACGCAGATCCCTGAAAGAAAGTGACTAGGGGAAGGGAAATTGAAATGCCAGAAGAAGTTAATTGTAAAACCCTGGAGCAGGGAGGGAAGCAATAGTATAGAAAGAGGCAGTTGGCAAATAACCCCAAGTAATCCCAATATGGAACTGAAGCCAGAAGATTAGTCTTAAGCGCCTGCCAATGGGCTTCATCAAGAACACCTGACATATGGGCTGGCAGCAAACAAGGGATACTGGATGGGGTTGCCAAATAATGCTCCATATTAAAGCCATCATTAGAAGATACCAATGGGAGGCGCTGGAAAGGAGATAGTTGTGCAAGTGACAACTACAAGATTCCTGGAAGATGAAGCAGAAGGAATGATGGAACCCACGGGAGGCTGGAAGCTTCATGGCCCAACTTCTAAGAGCTTGACCAGCAATTTGAATACCATAAGCGGCGATATCCTGATCTAGGATGTTCTCAAGATTGGAGGGATTCAGCGCTAGGGATAAAGCCTTGGTGACTTGGGCCCTCAATTCTGTGTAAAGGGTTCAAAATGAATACTGTTACTGATGGTGAGCTCAGTAGCCAAGGCAGCAGGTTTGTAGTATTGTCCAAGTCAGAAGAGGAACTCAGGAAGCAAGTCCAACCCTACAAGAAATGAGTGATCAAGAGCGAAGGGCATAATCTCAGGAGCATCCATGATGACGTTTGGCGCATCTGCAAAGGGAGAAAAATCCAGGAGAGTTTCAAAATCCAACTATGGAATTGACAACTGAGGGAGAATTGGCTGAAAGTCATTCAAAATGATCACTAGCCTGGTTTCCAAAGGGTTGGTTATTGTTTCCGGTAGCTCCATGGAAGGACTAGCTGCTGGTGCCAGACTAGGCATATGAGTCCTGGAAGGACCATAGAAGAGGTTCTGGTGTGCATCCTGACTCATCTGCTGGAAGAGCCAAAGATCTTGATCAGACAAACTGTTTAGTAGCTGTTGGTACAGCAACTCAGAATTTGACATATGAGCTGGAAGAGAGGAAGGATGCCAGACTTATATGAAAGTCAACATTATGCACTCTACAAACCATTAAGCTCCAATTTCGGAGAAATTAATCTCAAATTAATGGGATAAGCTCTCCAAGAGAAGAATTAAGAATGACTTGAGCCAGGGGTGGAAGGCGAGTCAGTAGGGCATACGGCTACCAACCTGAAGGTTGCGGGTTCAATTCCTGCCCTTTGCACATTGATTGGGGTGCCAGCTGAAGGAAGCTATTGGCGGTTAGTAGGTATAATAACATGAAAACCTTACCCATGATGTAATCAGAAAAATCCGAGTCCCTATCTGGAGGTGAAAAAACTTTCTATGACAGAGTTGACCCTGCTCAGGTTTCATGTCAATACTTTCTTTCTCTATTTTGGTAATGTCCGTCCCCTGGTCAGCTTGCCTCAAATAAATAAAAGAATGACTTGAGCCAAGAGGTTATTAGAGAAAAATAATAAGGGCGAAAATAAAATAGGCATTTTTAATTGGGCTGCAAAACAAACATCAATGGCAAGAGTCTCCTGTCTAGGATGAGGAGAAAATCAGGTAATCAAGGACACCGGACCAAGAATCCTGAATATGACAGCAGGTCATATGCCCTGATGGGGGGGAAACTGGATCCCAGGACTAAAACATCATGAGTAAATTGATCAGCCTGGCACAACAGTAGGTTGTGGGGACCACACTCTGAGTAGGTGGTAACAAGGAGGAGGAAGAGAGCTGCATGCTGAAGGCCATCCTGAGAGCATTGAATATTGGTGATTGTACTCTTCTTGAGCCAATGAAGTATTCAACCAAGTGTCTGAAGAAGTGTTTTCATGCCCCAGTCCTTTTTTATTTAACCAAGGTAAGCTGACCAGGGGACAGACATTACCAAACTAAAAACTAAAAACATAATAAAAAATAATAATTCAAACAAAATGCCCAAAATGGACAGATCGATTGAATCATACCTAACAAAATATTAACCAGGTGGGCAGCAGATACTGCTATCCCTCCATGGTGGACGGGGAGGGGGGATCAGGGGGCTCATCTTTGGCTACATCCATCTCATTCCAGAGTAGGGTGCATGTTAAGGCAGATAGTAAGGGTGTGGGGGCATTGGCAGCATGGGGTTTGATATCCTTGATTACTGGAACTTCTGAATAGTTGCCAGCCATCATTATACCAACGATGCATTTGCCCAAAGCGTCTTCAGCTTTGAGGCGGGCGTCTGGGATTTTAACAAACGTGGCAATGTTGGTTTGGGTTATTTTTGCTTTTGGATTCCGTGCTACTGTTACCACGTTCTGGATGGCTTCAGTGACGTTTTTGTGTAAAGTTTTCATGTTGATCTTACTTTGTGCAGTAAGATTTTTGGGGATGATGGGAGGTGGAATTCCTCCTGCAAGCACAGCCACAGATTTGGCGGCAGCTTTGCAAAGCGGATGGCAATCTGGTGTGGCAGCTGCTTCTACTGAAAGCTGGTGGTCGCTGTAGAATGGTTTGGCATTAGGTTGTGGGACATATTTCTGAGGCGGGAATTTTGCATCCCATTCTGCGTTACAGAGCCACTTGAGTTGCAGCGTCAGTTCTTCAATGATGTTACCTGATTCGTCAATTCATCCAATAATTCCTATGGATTTTGGTTTAACTGGATTGGGGAATCAGCGTACAGTTGAGGTTTATTTGATTTGTTTGCGGACACATAGGATCAAACTGGGATCCAATCTGATGTTTGGTTTGATGAATTATTTATGGCATTGGGGAAAGGTGGGTGCTGATTGGTGGCTGTAGGTGCAGCTGCAGCATCAGGCATTGGAGGAGGGGAAGGTAGGATTGTACCCCATGTTGGAGTTGGTGCAGGGTGGGCGGCAGATTGGTTGGCGTCAAGCAAACTTTCAGCGTCAGCAGGAGTTTCTGAGTATGGGCATTTGTGTTTTGAGTGATCTAACTCAAAACAGGATGGACAAATCGTCCACCCGCCCTCAACGTGGGCCCAGAACGGATGGTCAGGGGTAGATGGGATGGTGGCACGAGGGGGAATTGCCAAAGAAATTTTCATAAATTCAGGGCTGATTGTGGCATATGCCTGAGGCCCAGTGAGGCGTGTGGCCCCATTTGGGACCACAAATTGTAAGATGGGGTTGGTGCTGTAGGCTGCCAAACCTTCCATCAGCTCCTGGTGGAGCACTTTGGGGGGAGGTGGGTGTGCATACCAGAGAACTGGACCACCAAGGTGGTGTCTGTTGGGAGCTGGGTCCAAGTTGTTGGAAGGGGGATATTGTTAAAAATTAACAGCACCATTGCCGCAGTGGCTGCATTGGCTTCCCAGGTGAAGCCAAGATCAAAGTACCCCTTATAGGGGTGGAAGTCAATGAAACAGGCTGGTGTCATTACCGCCTGAGCCATTTTGATAATGGCTTGGTCATCATAGGGGAAGAATTTCCCATATTTGACCCTAAGGCCAAAACACATGTTGCTCCAGGGGAGTACCAGGGGGCAGCGGGGCACCACTTGGGTTCAGGCGAGATGGGAATCGAGATCCATGGGAGGAACAAATCGTCCCAAGGGTTTGGAATGACTGGGCGAGCCAGTCCAAGTGCGTTTTCATATCAGACGGAAAATGGAGGGGGGAGTTTTGCCGCTGCCCCACGCTAGGACAGTTGGTAGGGGATCTGACAACATTGGAGCAAGACTTCAGTGTGTGATTAAGTGTTTGCTTTTAATTTACCAAATTAATTTGCTCATAAAGTTATGCTGAGCAGAGAGAGACATGTCCCAGTCATTTTCTCACTGGAAATCTAGGCAAGAGGGGGATGTGTTGAGATTTTTGCCCATATTCCCAGCCTGCTAGATTACCTGGAATCGCTAGGGATAATTCCCTAATGTGAGGTGAATTGGAAATCAGTTGACCCTGATTTAGAGTAACTATGTTTAGGGAATTTTAGGATATTTGCCAGGTCATATCCATCAGGGATCAATCAGGACAAATGCTTAAGATCTCATCAGGCAGAGTTTCCAACGAATTAGGGACATCTGATAGTGATTAACTATCAGGTGTACCAATTGGGATTGGTTGGGTTTCATCACTGACTGATTGAAAATGTAACTAGTAAGTTGTGAGGTGTTTGATGCTGCCTGCAACTAGCAAATCTATCAGTTGGTTCGTGACTTGCCTTAATAGGTAACAAGTCCTATTACCTAAGCATGTCGCTAGCCAAATATGGTTGGTTCACTTGGATTGAGAGGAAATATTAGGGGCACATTTTCTGACTCTTTCCATTTAGGTATCAAGGATGTCCAACTATGGAATCCTAGCCAGGATGGGGAAGACCATCACTGCTGAGATGAGGGTGGGTGATTCAATGGCAACAGCTGCCGTTTCATTGAAGAGGTGTCAACCAAGGGTTAGACGACTGAATCCCCTCTATAAAATCCCTAGAATTTAATTATAATATAAAACTGTTTTATAGTACTACAGTGATACAGTTTTATAGTTTTCATCTGGTATATAGTTTAAGTAGTAAACTTTATCAGCTTTCAATTGTTCTATGCTTCTCAAGGATATTATTGTTGTGTGCAATAATTGGGAGACCCTTTAAGAAAATAGTAAAGATCTGTTCTGGATCTAGAGAAGAAGCAGAAACAATAGGGGATTGCTGTTGACTGTATGTCAAACTGGAGAAACTGTCACCAGGGAATCTCAGAGAAGATTTGGTTGGACAGTACAAGGGAACAAATCCCTATATCAAGACATCTCAATTATTTTGAGCTAAAATACTGGCTGAGCGTTGGGCTGAGATCTAAGAATTTCATTCAACTATGGTTAATAGTTGTCATGCTATTATTGACTGATAATATGAAATACTATACAACGTGGAAAAATTGCACAACAACTGAACCTGTGCAAGTAAAAAGTTTATAGGGGTTATTAGCTGATAATAAAATAAAGACTCATATTTTTACAGCTGACCACCTAATTGGTTGTTTCATTTGTGTCAGGTTTTCAGGGGAGGAACTCCAACCTCACTTATTATTGACAGGGCCCCAAATCCCCCAGTGAGTTAAAAGGCCATTAAGGCCCAAAGTAAAACTAAAAATGGAAAGGGAATTGGAAGAAACGTTAATTTTATTAAAAGGATCCTCAAGGTATTTATATGACCTTGATAGATTGGGAAGGAAAGAAATTGGAAAGTTTGGGCATTAATTGCTGACAACAATTGAGAAAACAAACAAATAATATTACAAGGGGAATAAGCATCCTTGGCATAAGTTGCTGGTGCGCCTGAAAAGGTTAATTGATTGGGTGCAAGCGCCAAAAGGGATTTTGCCATGGCCCAATTGAGTGTTTGGCATCCTTGGCATTAGTTGCCATTGCTGAATTCAAATTAGATAATAGTTTAATTATTGAGGCCTGTCCCTGATACTTTGGATTGGGCTTACCCCAATTTAATGGGGAGCCCAATCCAGCTTCCTGCCTGTAGGCAGGTCAAGACCCCTAGTCAGGGCTTCCCCAATTAAGGGAGAATCCCAACAATTTGGTATGTTTCATTTAATCCGCTCATTTGGGCATTTTGTTTGAATCAATCAGTTACATTAGTTTTAGTTTTAGTTATTAGTTCAGTAATACCCATCCCCTGGTCAGCTTACCTTAGTTAAATAAAATAAAAATACATGTTTTATCATTTGCAAAAAATGTTACATTTAATTTCAATTATATTTCATAAAGGTTGACATTAAAGAAGGATATAAAACTTTTATTCTCTATATATAATTAAGTTGTGTTTCTATAAAGAAAGTTATACTATTATACTGTTTATACTACCTAGTTGATATTATCATAAAAATGGCTGATTAAAAAAAGACTAAACTTACAATCTGGATGCATCAGCACCCAATGGAGTGCTCAGAATGCTAAGGGCACAACAAATTTTAATATTTTTTGGGTGGAACATTCTATCATTCAAATGATGGTAAGTAAATTAAGTAACATGCCAAAGGCCCCAAGACAAACCAAATAGCTACAATGGGATAAACTGCAGGTCTTAGTAGGGCAATCTCTAGGGTGGAAGAGGCATTGAGGACAATAACTCCTCAAGTTTCTGTAGTTGCTGGCCTTTATGTGGTGTATCTTGATAACCAGAAAAATGGGTTGGGTCATACATAGGCATCAGGTTTCTTTCAATAGACAGATCTATAAATTAAATCATCAGTAACATGATTTGAATTGACTCAATTTGCATTCATATAGAGATCCAAGATAGTTCTTCACTTGCTAACTAGGTTCAAACTGCCATGCAGAGATGGATAGCAGAACAATATGGCGGATTGAATCTCTTAAAACAACAGGGCAGACTCTTCTTAGGAGGGGTGCTTTGATTAACCTGGACAGGCGGGGATCCTAATAAATTGGGCAATTTTTGTACTCCTAATCCTTGGAATCGTGACAGAATTGGTATATCTTTGCAGCATATGGTGAATAGATCATAATAAACCAGTGTTGGATCAGTAAGGCAAATTTCTAGCTGCGTGGGTGCACACTATGTGCAGTGGTGTCATGGAGCATGCTGATAAAAATAAGCCTGAACTGCTATCCAGAATGAATATTTATCCCAAGAGATAGCCAGAATACTGTTGGTAAAGCCACCAATGATAGTTAGTAAAGAATAAAATGACAAGTACCATTATCAGCCAACTATTTAAAAGGTGGAGACTATAAATGAAAGAGGTACCTACAAACAAACAACCTTAGAACCTCTGAATATTATCTGAAGGGTGTTTTATTTTTAATAAAAGTAAAAAACAGAATTGGAGTGAAAACAGAACCTTTTGGAGACTGCTGCCTTATATCCATGATGGCAGATAAATGGGGTGTGCATTAAGGGCCACCAAACCCCAAAGCAGAGAAAAATTCAAGGATTGAACACACTATCATAATTAAATAACTTTTTCAAGAGGTGTGGGCAGATCACCACACCTTCCATTTGAATGACTATCAAGAATTTCATAAATCTTTTTGTGTCCTAGTTGTGGCCTGGCAGTTAAATGGGCTATTCCATGGGGAATGCTCATGGGCAGGGACAATAGAACAGATAATAATTTTAGTCAAATAGATTTGAGATGCCTGAATCTGTTATGGGCGGTCTTGCTGTACCACCACCCAAGTAGGAAGGCAGGAAGATGACTATCATACCTGAATTTGCAATTATTGATTTGTTTGTGTTTGATTCTGACCTCTGACCATTGAGAAGACTCAAACTCCATTCTTGTGGGATAGGACACTGGGAGTGTGACAAAGTACCTGCTAATGGTGACCTTCAGCCTCCACCACCTCCATGCACATCCCTTTGAGCCTGCTCACCAACTCCTGGTGGTAGGAAGAAAATAATGAGGAAGCCCTTCAGGGGATAGACAGTGACCCAATACTCACCCAACACATGGGCTAACCACCCTTGGTGAAGAGGGAGGTTTAGCCTTCTTAAACCCTGTTGTAATTAGTTTGACCAAACATCATTCCATATTTATTATATATTTTATTTTATATTCAACTAATACTTAGATAAAGGATTTGATCCATTCTTAGTAATTGTTATGGCGTGCAGCCTGAAATTTTATGTGAAGTTGGTCAATTACCAATTTAACATTAATTGAATCCCTAATCCTACTGACGCAATTCTTGTTCTCTGAAATTATTGGCCACTGTCAGCATGGCCTCAGTCGCCTAATTGCCTCCTATTTTAGTTCAGAATCAATATGCTGTTTGCCCTGCATATGCATAAAATATTGGTAATAGGGTCTCTTATAAACTACTATGGCCAGCTGCTAGCAATTTAATTACATCAGGAATTTTTCAATTATTTTGGCATAATATTATATTTTGAAAATTACTTAAGCCCTATTCACTCACTTTTCTGGCTTAATTGGGATTGTAGGGCTTCTATGTTTGAGCTTGATGGTGCTATGTTTAAAGTTCCCAACAGTCAATACTTGAAGCCAACTAAGTCGCACAACAATTATATTTTTATTTAAAAAATTCCAATTCACCGCTAATGTCCCATCAGCTAGAGTATCTGTCCTATGTAAGCATGGTGTCATGGTCAAATGACATCATAGTGGGTCCAACCCCAAGGATAAGGCTGGGTTCCAGGAGGCCCAGAAGGTGAAGCTTTAGGCCCTCCCTGACCTCAGGCACACACTAGACCAACGCTGGGTACAAGCCAAATATGCCCAGGTTGGTACTAGTGAGGTGCCTAACGCCAAGCCCCTCACATTGGCCCAGGCGTTAAAAAAGACAGTTTACGTAATGAATGCAGATGGTTTGATTCAGTTAGTTGAGAGATGGGGTTTTAAAACCTGTTTCATTTACAAAATCACACGTTTGGGTCAAATTCAACTTCAATCAATTACATTAGTGAAGTCAGTTTTGGCATATTCTACCAATCTGGATGGTAGAGTTTGCCTATTGGTGGGTTGGTGCTTGGGCCCAATTCAGCAAACCCCAAATTTCCCCAATGTAGTTCAATTTTGTTTCTTATGACCAACACTCCTTGTTGGTCAACTTCTCAATGACATTTTCCCGTTTATCCATTTTTCTTATGTTATCTCTAGCAAACCTGTGCGCAGACCTCTTTGAGGAGGTCTCACGCTACATTAATCATCTTCTTTTAAATTGAATTAAAATTTCAACTTGTGCACCATTGGGTCGCCTAGGTTCCCTCCAACCTGGGACGTTTACCCCTTTCCCCTTTGTGCACCGCGTCATTTATGGTCAGTTGTTTACTATCATGATCACACTTTTTCCCTTTAGTTATTATCGCTCCAGCTTCCTCTTCTGGGTATAGTTACTTTGTTACTAATGGCTAGTTTCCATGCGTTGGCTCTGTGCACTGAGCACCACCACGCTGGAAACAGGAGAGTTATAGACACTCTCCTTACACATGGCAAAATGGACTTAATGAAATCAAGCACCAAAACGAGATATAGAATTAACAATGTAACTCCTAAAATATAAAATGTGGGTTATATTTCACTATCAACAATATAATCACCAAAAGGAAAAGCATTAACAAAACTTAATGGGAGATGAAATCCAGAAAAGAAGGTCTTGATATGGCGATGTATTCCAAATGGTATAATACCTTTATATCATAATTTTGATAGTGAAAAATTGTGAGTTGAATACCCAAGTCAAATGAGACTGTGGTCACTTTGGTTAATTGCTTGGTAGAATCTTGATTCTTACCCTTTTTCATATTTTTCTTTGCTGCCTCAAGTGCCACCATAAGAAAGGTCGCCTGATCTTCTGATAGTCCTTCATTTTTACTAGGCAGGATTTCATCTGGTGTCAAGGACTGGTGTACTACTGACCTTGTTGGGGGTATCTAACCATGATAAAGATAAACAAAGGTTTTAATCCAGTATGAAAAGGACACTAGATGTGTCCAGGTAAAAGGAATGGTGGTTAATCTAGTATGGGAGTTGCCTAAAGATATGGGTTTTAAAAGGGGAAAGTTGGAAGGGAGTTTCTTGTAGGATGGGGTGGTAGATTAGTATTAATAACACTTTAGTAAATAAACTTAATAGTGTTTGCATGATAAAGAATATTTATATTGACCACAAAGATTAACCAAATAAATGCCTTGGTTTTATGTACCATCCAACTTCCTGGACTTACCTAAGCTTGATTGATTTTAAAACAGTGCACTATTCTTTTCTGGAGCTTATGAGATTAAAACTTGCATATGACTTTTAAAGGCAATGGGAATCAAATCAGTCTCATTATGAATTCATTTTGGTTTGATTGATTGACTCAATAATATTACAATTGAGGTAGTTTAAATGATTAATCGAATATTTCACTATAATTATTCATTCAATATGCAATTATTTGATCTAACTTCATCACATATCCTCTTGATCTGATTGGTGATATCTGTAATCTCATATATTCTAATAATATAAGGATTTACCCTGACACTTGGGGTACCTTAAGCTCAATTTAATTTGTCAGAATTTCCCTTAAGTTGAATTATGCTTTGCTGACTATTGATTTATGTAGTAATTTATTGTGGTAATTCCTTTAAGCCCCTTCTTGGGTCTAGGTGTTGATTTGGCTGAGGGAGCCAAATGGTTGATATTATTCCCATTATACCAATATCAGGATATCTGACATCACCCCTGTTAACTTTAGGCAGTAACCATTAAGCCGCTAGGCTGGTTGCGCAAGTTAACACCACTGAGCAATGGATAGACAATATGAAAATTGCCAATCCTTGGTAATTGACATTAAAGTTAAAATAAGGAGCTATTGCCCCAACGGATACCAATTTATTTAATATATAAAATAACAAAATACTTCCTCTAACCCTCTTTCTTCCCTCTTTTCTTCCAAAAGACCTACCCCTCCCATTCTTTTGTTCAGCGCTTAATCTTCAAAATTCTCAATTGATTTTTAACTTTCAGCTTGGTAACTCTCTATTTACTACAAAATTAGGGGTTTCATACCATCATTGAGGCTTTGGAGAATTCCCTCTATTTTCCAAACTATTACCTCCACAACTAACTCGCTTTAAGTTGACGTAAATTAATGCCCAAATCTCAAGGCTCACTCTGATACTTGGAATATGATCCACTGAACAAATGGCTTATCATCCAATCATGACAATTTCTTGACATCTCCCCTTGACTGGAAGATAAGTCCCTTCATGTTTATAAGGCCGCAGGAACTTAGCGTGTACTTAGTTGATAATATGACCACCTTCGAGTTTCTTAATGGTGTAAGTATCCATTCCAGTCTTCTCCTATTATCTCAAACAGCCCAGTCCATATTTTAGCAATCTTGTTCTTCCTTCCAAAGCCATGTTATTCATGGAATAAGACATAATCCCCTACAATATACTGTGGAAGTCCACTACTTCTACTTTGTTCAGTCGCCTGATCTTTAATTTTCTTAGCTAAAATAGTAGATTAAACTTCAGTTTAAAGTTTTATCAGCGTTTACATAAAACAATCAGATAACTCTGTGGTTCTACCCAGCGATGTTTTTCACACAGGAGTAAAGCAATGCTGGCAAAGCTGTATATCTGCCATAAAATTAATTTTAAGGACTCTTTTCATCTACAATTGGTAGCTGATATTATAAGAAAAGATGGCAGTGGATAGGAGAATACTCCACTCAGAGGGCGATCCTTTAAAGCTTGCAGATAATGTTCATCAATGTTACATCAACCCATTCAACCATCCCACTAAATTCAGGGTGGTATGGTGTAGTTAAGACCCTGCGGATCGCCATTAATCCATTCACTTGGGCAGGACATGCTATGTGAAATTTGTTCCTTTGTCCATGATAATAAATTGTGGACAGCCATGTCACTGTATGACACACCTCATAATGAACTAAGTGGCGGTGACAGCCCCTAAATCACTGATTGCTCTTGCTTTCACCCACTTTTTCAAGTGGTTGATTTCTACTAGTATATACTTAGAGCGGTTTACACCAATCAGCAGAGGCCCCACCACTTCAAGGGAAACAGTGTGCCACACAAAATGGGGCTTAACCAGCTGGTAGGTATCTTACTTGTGAAAAGGTTTCTCCACTTGACACTGGTGACAACAAACAACCATCATAAGCACGTTGTAATGCATGCTCTCCCAATAGTAGTGTGGTCACAAAATTAAAACGTTTTCTGCAACCCTCCATTACCTACCGCCTTATGGGCATCCACAATAATTGATGACCTAGCGGAATATTTCAGAAGACTCAGCGTTGATTATCCAATTTTTTTAATATAGTTCTCCATTGTGCAAGAAGGTATCCCGTCTAAGCCCATCTAGCGCTTTGCTCACGTATGGCGGCTCATTTTGATATTTGCCCATAATCATCTTCTCATACATTATGTCTAGCAAAATCTGTCAGAATAATGACCTTTGGTAATCGTGAGAGACAGTCCACAGTCTGATGTTTTGCCCCTGACCGATGTATTATATCAAGATCATAAGCTTGGAGCTTCAAAGTCTATTGTTCGAGATGCCCCTCAGGTTCTTGAAGATTCTGCAACCAACGCAAAGATGCATGATCCATTATCACTTGGAATTTCTCCCCGTGAAGTATACCCAAAACTTCTTATGTGCATATATCATAGTTAAGAACTCCTGCTCAGTCACAGGTAATTACATTAATGACAATATAAGCTTCATCTAAAAATTGCAACAGAATGCTCCACACCATCATCATTCTTCTGGGATGATACTGCCCCTACGGCGGAAAGTGAAGCGTCCATTTGCATAATAAATTTCTTTTCAAAATTATGATATTGCAAAACTTGCGCGCTAGCCAACGCGGTCTGCAAGGCATCAAAAGAGTTTTGACAACGTTCAATCCAGTCAAAGGTGGCGTTTTTCTTCAATAACCCAAAAAGTGACGCCCCATTACAGCTGAAGTTAGGAATGAACCGCCATAAAACTGACCATCACAAAAACATCTTATCCTGCTTATTGCCTAGCTGAGTCATATTACATATAGCTTTCATCTTTGCTGGCTGAGTTTTAGCCCTTTGAAGTCTACCACAAACCCAAGATACTCCATTTTCTCCTTTAAAAGTAATACTTTTATGGTTTGATTTTTTATGTTAGCATCAGCAAGTCAGCGAAACACTTGTTCTAAGTGGTCAAGATTCTCCGTGAACATATGCAAGAACACATTGATATTGTTGAGGTAGACTAGAACGCAGGCCAGCTTCAGGTCACCTGAGATAATGTCCTTCATGCGCTGAAACATAAACAGGCCGTTGCACAACCCTTGAGGCATACACATGGTCTGGAAAATCTCTTTAATGTGATTATGGCGCATTTCTCCCATTCCAATAGTGGCAACTCAATCTGCCAGTACCCCAATATCAAGTCAATGGCATAAAAATAGTTAGCACCCCTAGCCAGTCTAAAGCGTCATCAATCCATGGAAGAGGATAAAAATCTTTGTGATGTTAAGCTTCTGGTAGTTAATGATCATTCGGTTAGTGCCATCTTTCTTCTTAAGATTAGCATTGGAGATTCACAGGGACTCTTGGACGGGTCTAACATCCCCTGTTTAATCAATTTTTATACCATATCTGAAAAAACTTCCTCCACAGCTTTTGAGTGTTGAATAGGCCGTGACCAAATGGGAGGATGATCGCCCATGTCTACCCAATGCATGACCCTACGCGCACATCCCAAATTGTGGTCATTTGATAAGGAAATTTCTTGGTATCTCTCCAACAGGGCCATCACCCTATCCTCATGTTCCTCCAACAGCCCAGTCAGAGCCTCACACAGAACCACTGTCATTACGCCAAATGAGGTTTTAACAGGTAGGCTGAGTCCTCCAAAACCTGAAGTTATGAATATGGTGAACCTCATCAATAAGAGTCAAATGTAAATAAGCCACCACTTGGTACCTTTGGACGGTCATAGACTCCTTATGTAGGTTTGCTATCAATATTTTCACTTCCACATGCCCTGGTAACAGTAATCCAGGAGCCACATAGGGTTTGATCTGCGATTGCTGGTGGGGCCCCATAATTTCCCCATGTAGTTCTTCTGGGATGCCTATTTCAAGATCCACCCCTAGTATGACCTGATACACCAAAGGTATACTTATGGCGTCTGCAGCCCGTAGCAGAATACCATTGTACTCATTATTTTGGTTAAGCATAGCTCTGGTCCTTTGCTTCATCTGTCAATTTTGAACAGGTCAACCCCACCGTTAAACCCAAGATTAATTTGACTGGAGCATTTTGTGTCCTTTGGGACTCCAATGGTGTAAAATAGATGGAGATCCGTTGTCCCAGAATAGTTAATGTTTCTTCCGCTATATTGACCACTGAAACAAATTGCTACATTAACGCAGCCCCAATCAACATGTCATAATTATTATTAGACAGAACCACCGTTGGGGAAGATGCACTGACTGAACTTAACCTCAGATACAGCGCTTTAAGCGCCCTCCAACACAGTGCTCTGTGCTGCCGCGGTCCCATACACTGCTTGATGTTCCACATCAGGCTTCAGAAAAAACTTAGCCACGAGCTTGGTGGATATTATATTGACTGGATCGCCGGTATCTGATAGCTCATATTTTTGTATCACAATCTAAAATATCACAGTATTTACACTCCAAATAAGCAGAACCACTGGTGTTTATTACATGAACATCCAATGGCTTTTTGTTATCAAAAAAGTGACAATACCAGCGCCAACATGAGAATAGCCCTAGGCAATCTTCTCTACTGGAATCTCAAAGTTTCCCTCACTAGGGGTGGCAACATCCGTTAAGGGTCTGACTTCACTTGTGCCATTTTGCTTAAGGATTTGCCAGGCGTATGGTTTTGTACATCTTTGCAGAACTCCGAGTCTGTATTATTCTGGTCTCTCTATTGTTTTAGGTCCAAGATATTATGGGGGATTTGTTGATATAATAAGTCGCTGGGGGTGAGAGACAGGACCAATGCAAAGCAACTCATTAAAATCATCAGGGACGAATAATTTTGGATTAGAGGCGGTAGAGCATCCCATCTCTACTCTAACTTAATTTTTCCCTGTTCAATCAGGGCGAGTGGTACTTCCTGAACATGCGGTTTGCCAGAGCAGCTAGCCGCATAATGGCCTCATGAACCCTCAAGAAACAAGCATTTGTAAGTGGCTCTTGTCTCTGTATCACATCTGAAGGTCCAGGTCAGAAGTTAAACAAAGTATTGTAATTTGGCCAAGGTCAATCTTGTTGTGCATAAGGATAACGGAAAAGACCCACCAAAGTATTTAATGGACGAGTAAAAACAATGGATTATAACTGAGTCATCGTTGTCCATTTCCCAACAGAGATTCAATGGCAGTCTCAGGGGCTTTCCTTTCCACGCTTGGAGCACTGATAGCGACAGATAGATGACATAAATAATTAATGATTTGTAATACATCCACATCATCTTAAAGAATGTGGGTTATAGCACTCTACAGCTTTAAATATGGCTTAACAGTCGCAGTCATAGATATGTCCACATCTTTGTTGGTTAAGATATATGCTCCCACTAACATGTGAGCCTCAGCCATTAAAAGCTCCACAAACTTCACCAAGGCCTCGTTCTTTTAATATTTTATTGTCAGAAATTCTGCCTTGCGCTGCACCATCTTCGCCATATTGACAAACAGATGGAGCACGGCCTCCTTCACTTCTTGATATATTAAGACACTAATTTTAAGATAACATGTGACCTGGTCGGCGCTCTCAACATTTAAAGTGGATAACAATGGTTTAGCCTTGCACTGGTCTGATGCTCCTTCCACAGAAAATCAAACTGCTTAAAGTATCTGTGCATTTTCCCATCTTGACTGAAAGGTGGCAACTTCTAAATCTGTAAAAACTCACAGGCTCCATGCTTATGGTTTGAGGGATGGGCAAATTAGGTTCAGATAGGCCAAGGAGAACATCCCCTTGTGGGCAATAATAGGGTCGCAAGGCCAGTTGATAATCTGCCATAGTCAACCGGGAAGAGGTTGGATTGCAGGGAGGGACTTCCATGACAATAGGGGGTACTCTCTGGACAAACCATAGAGTTCTTTGCCAGAGTTGCCGCTGGCCACACCCCAACTTTCTTTGCCAGTTGGTGCAGTGAAAATTTCGTCTGCAATCTGCTCCACTTTGACCAAATTGTAGTGACACCATTTGTCTCTCACCCCGCTAAAGCTTCTCAAATTCTTTCTGTAATTCACAAAGGAAGTCTCACTCTATATCTATTTTATGCTCCATTTCCTGAAGACATAAAAGAACATCCTCCAACGTTCCCTTTATTCTCATGTTCTGCCATCCAGTGTTGCAAGCTTGTCAGTTCACTACATCCACTTAATTGATCAAAGTGGCTTATTCTCGCACCAGCTCCTCATTGGAATGTCAAAAGTTTTCCAAGCACTATCACATATTGGCGTAATCCACCATCTCAATGAACAGAAGAGTAATGGCTCAGCCTTGAGACGTTTTTCTGGAACTCTAGTTAGTTGATCCGTCCTAGCAATTGATCATATTCTGAGGTTATCAAGAAAGAGTTGGTCAAATAGTCAGCAGCCCACTGATTACTACACTCAGCTTAAAGTTGACTAAATTCAATTGCCAATGCGTTGACGTGTTCAGTCACCCGCCGCTCTAACAGGGTAACCCAATCTCTCATTCAAGCCACTGCCGTGTTAATGCCTTCTACCCATTCAGACATGTCAACTATAAAGTGCTCTGCGTTACCACACAACGTTGTGATATCCCAATCCATTCACCCAAAAGACCACGCTGGTCTAATAATTCTCCTATTACTTGGGGCACCTTATGGTTCAAGCGTGGGACTAATTGATTTATGCAATTGCAGACATCCGTTACATGACTGTCAAGTTCACTAACACCCCCTGTATTTCTGAGAAAGAGTGGTCAAGATGTATGAGCAAGATGTGAGTGTCATTCTATTGCGTCTGAGCAAAATGCATGACATCACCGATTTCAATATTATTATTGGCTGGAACACATAGAATTAGGCAGACCAAAGGCTGTACATAAGTGACCAGGTGTTCCTCAACTCCGTGGGAGCCAAGCCAGCAAGACAAACCCATAGTGGAAGCGTCAAGGTAAGACATATACATTTTTAACGTGCTTCTTGATCACGTAGATTATAAAACAAGCTCATTACATAGTCACCCACTTCTCCTTTGTAGAGGCGGTAAATCCACAAGAGCCATTACATGATACCAATTTGCTGAGGGGTTCGTTTATAGATTTTCACTGTTGATCTGACTCCAATGTAAGACAAGCACCTAATTTCATTTCCATTCTATTATCCTTGTCCCCCTGTTCCATCACTGTGAATAGTGCTGGTTCTTCATCAGATGACTCCATTGTTTCCCCAGAGTATCAATCATGAAATCTGATTAGATTTTGGCATAAAGAGCATGGGCTCACCATGATGTCTAGTGCTGATATGCTACAGTTGATCAGTGGCCCCCTGTAGTAAACACCACTGTTAACATTAGAGGTATTGATTAAATCAGCTAGGCTGGTTGCACAGGTTTAACACCACTGAGAATGGATGGACAATATGAAAATTGCCAATCCTTGGTAGTTGACAATAAAATAATAAATAAGGAGATATTACCCCAATGGATACCAATTTCTGTTTTATTTGAGGTGGGCTGAACTGGGGACAATACCACACCAATTAATGGGAAATCGAATGAATGGGAAAGGAGGATAAAACCTAGAAAACCTCCATGTGCGGCGTATGATAGGCCAGGAACTCCATGGACCGCCTTTACTATTTGCTATTTCAGTTTGAGGCATTGGTGTGCAACGCCAACACAGTCATAATTGTCCCCTACCCAAAGTTCTTGTACTGGAATCGAACTCAGAGAGGCAGCAGTAGAGGTCCTTATTCTACCTTGGGGTATCCTCCCCTGATGGATACTAATTTATTTCATATATAAAAATAACGGACTACTTCTGAAACCCCATTTTCCTCCCTATTCTGTTCCAAAAGGCCTCCCCCTTCCATTCTCTCATTCAGTTCTTGATCTTCAATATTCTCAGTCAATTCTGACTTTCCATCTTGGGAACTCTCTATTAACTACAATTTAGGGGTTTTCCCATCGTTGAGGCTTGGTGAAATTTCCTCTATTTTCCAAACTATTACCGCCTCTATTGACTCGCCTCAAATTGACATAAATTACTACCCAAATCTCATGGCTCACTTTGACACTTGAAATACAATCCGCTGAACATTTGGCTTATCATACTGTCATACCAATTTCTGACAACCCCTTTAAGAATATTGGCGAGTGATTATTAACACAAGAATTAGCTATGTATACAGTTGATAGTTACTCCATTTTCTAAGGACTTAATTGAGTATTTGTCCCAGCGTTTGTAAGTGATAGCATATGGCCTTCCAGAATGGAATCTAATTTATCTCCTTGGTGTGATATTCAATTGTGATAGTATAGGACTAAGTATAAAATCCAAGAGTTTGGTGAGGTCTGGAGAGTTGCAGTTGCTGTTTGACCTTCTCTTGCGACTGTCTTGGCTATTTGTCAAAATTTTCTAATTGAAGTTGTATAAACTTCCGGCTCATCTTCTTAGCACTTTTTTAGGTCTTTGGTAATATCACTGGTAACTTTAAGAGCTAATAAAGCTGGTATTCCAAGTTCTCATCAATATAAGACCTTTAAAGGAGACATGTTGATAAATTGATGGATTATATTCAGTAAGCCACCAATGTACTTGGAGGATATTGTCACAGTATAATAGGTCATTAGTGTCCTCTTTGCGTAATTACAAAACCACCGTACCATTCACTCTTTCTAAATTTCTTTTAGTTGATGGGTTTTAAGGCGCTGAGAATAGTTGTTGAGTTCCCATGTTTGTAGCTAGGATCCTCACAACTATTGACATGATTTTATTCTCATTTATTCATAGAAGTACCTGCGGCAGCTGTTCTAATAAATTATAATTTGATATAAAAAGTTAGCAGTAGCTTTAGAGGTTTGTGCGTGAATGACAAAATACTTTGACTAACTTAATAAAATGGTCAATCCTTACAAAGATGTATTGATTCCTTCTTGTGGATTCCAGAGATGGATCTATGATGTCTAAATTGATGGTATAACGGCTTCTGAGGGGGTCATGGGCTAATATTTGTACATATACCTATGAAGCGTCTACTTTTTACAGTGATGAAAGCGTCTAAGACTTCTACTAAAGAGTCCAGTATTCCTTCCAAATAGTAGTAATCCTAACTCATTCTTAAGCTTTCCTAGCTCCTCCATGTCCAAAGTTATTGTGGTTTTCCATTATAGCTGGTAACCGTTCCAAAAGTCGCAAGTAAGGTATCCAGTCAGTTCTGACAATCAATTAGAGTAAATTAATCAATAACTTCATATTTAAATTTAAATTTATTGCGGGAAGGCTGACCATGGGACGGACACTTCCGAATATGACTCAGGAAAGACAAACTTAGTACCAGGGGAGGCACCCCAGAGAAGCGATGCTATCTCTTGTTGCCAGCGGGAACGCCACTTATGGGGAGGGGGAGGGAACGTGTGAAGGGGCCGTAGCCACTATTGAGCACGTGTAGAGGAAGGGGTCTGATTTGATGAACCAGACTGGGAACCAGGAGGAGACCAGCTGTTGGCGACGTGGTGGGAGGTATCCAAACATCCATGCTTGGAAGTGGTCCACCAAATGAGACCAGAATCTGTGGACAGCTTCAGGGAGGGTGGGGATGGAGTCTGCAATGGCATCCAAGACAATCGTGTGGATGGTCCACATGGCGATTGCAACCACCAGAGCACGGAGGGAGGGTGGAAGGGGAGAGGCCATTGAATAACGCAAACATATCTCTTGACAGACTGAAGGGATGTGTTTGATTCTGGCCCAGTAGACGTTAAACTTCGCGCCATATCACTTTAGAGGTAGGACACTTCTCCAGGCGGTGGAACAGCGTTCCATACTGGCCACACACGACGCAGGATGAGTGTAAAGCGTTAGAGCGCTCAGATGTATGGTACAACCGCCTCAGGCAGCGCCACACATGGGATCGGATTTGAGGCTGCAACAGAGGATGGTGAGCTTATTTCCAGATGGTCTTTTGGGTCTCAATGGAGTATGGGATGTCCATCATGTCCTGGTAGTCCACCCTGGATAGGACACGGAGCCGTGTGGGGATCACGCCATCATGGATGGGTAGCCCCTGTACCTCTTGTGTGAACTGAGGAGAGGGGCGGCCTCTTCAGGCTTTATGTCCGCTAATACAAATTTTCCATTCAGCGCTATGGAGAGGAGGATTCGTTTGTAGTCGGTTTTAGTACCATGAGGACCTGTGGCCAAAGGGTGTGAATCCAGGTATTTCATCAGGGAGTGGGGGTTCGATGGATTGTTGAGGCCCAAGGTGCAGGAGAAGTTGGAGTGGGCTGCGCGGGACCAGTGTTGGGAGGGGAGTGTAGGGGCGGTGATGGCCACAATCCAGGTACCCAAGATCTTGGCCGCATGGGCTCTGAAGTCAAGCAGGCCCATGCCGCCATGATGATAAGGGCCAAACATGACTTCTAACCATACTGGTGTAGGGCGGCCTGACCAAAGCCATCCTTGCAGCAGGGCATGCAAGGATTTGAAGAAGCTTGGGGAGAAGGGGATGGCGTGGGCTCCAAACCAAACTTTAGAGAGGAGCATAGGTTTGGCCAAAATGACCCTGCCGGTAAGGGAAGTAAGGTGGGCTCTGAGGGAGGCGATGCACTTCGTCACGTTATCTAGAATACGACTCTCCATTACTGCTGATGCATATCCGCCTGCCTCCACCCACACGCCCAGATGGTGGACTGGCCCTATGGTAGGGCGTGGCACGAAGGGGAGCACAAGTGGGGCGGTGTGGAGTGAGCTGGGAGGGCGAGCGCGTGTGTGAGCAGAGGGACCAGGCTAGGCACTGGTTTCAGGGGCCCAGCAGTTTTGAGACCAACCAAGGAGGATGATTTCAGTTTTGGAGGTGTTCAGTGCAGCGTTACTTACCCGGGAATACTCCTGGATGTGAGCTTCAAGTGTGCGTGCATCTTTATTATTGCACCCCAACCACACAATCGTCTGCAAACGCCATTAGTTGACTGGGGCTTGGCCTGGCACATGGACCCCAGTGAGATGGGCATTCACGTTTCAAAGTATTGGGTCAAGGCTGAAGTTGTATAATAGTGGGCTAAGGGGGTCCCCTTGTCGCAATCCCCTTTGAGGGCGGACTACTTCTGTTAGGAAGCCAGGGCCACGTACTGCCATTGTTGCAGATTCCGTAAGCAGCATCACCCAGTTGATGAAGCGAGGGGGTAAGCGGAATTAATGGTGGCAGGCCCTGAGGTATAACCAGTTTACTCTATCATAGGCCTTCTGTTGGTCCAAGAATGCAAGTGCCCCAGAGGCTGTGGACTGGCATGCGTTGGCCACAGAGTGCACGTTGTCCCAAATTGACCTTCTGGGTATGAAAACAAATTGTTCTGGGGAGATGGTGGCAGATGCTACAATCCCTAAACGGTTAGCCATGATTTTTGTTAAATATTTAGTGTCTGTGTTTGTTAGAGAAATGGGGCTCCAGTTGGCTAAGTCTAGCTTATCCCCTTTCTTGAAGAGTGTGACAGTAAAGGCCTCATGTCCTTCTGGTAGGAGGCGCATTTCCAACATGCTTTGGTTAAGTGAGGCAAGCAGAAGTGGGGATATATATTTGAAATATTTTTTGTAGAACTCATATGGAATGCCATCTGGGCCTGGGCATTTTCAGTATGGCGCACCGCGAATGGCTGTCCATAATTTGTTTGGAGTAATTAAATTCATTATTTCTGGGTATCAGAAAATGGTGCGGATATAAGATTGGTCAAGAAATTCCGCAACTTCGTCTGGCTGAATTGGTTTGGCTCAGTATAACTTGGAGTAATATTTTTGCGTTTTGATTGCCACTTCAGCCAGTGTGTCCGCAATGGAATTATCCAATCTTCACACCTGTGTGCAGGCCACACTCTGGCATGGTGCGAAATTTTTTTAAAGAAATATGTGGTGCACTTGTCGCCTTTAGTGATGCATGTGGCCCTGTATTGGACACAAACCCGATGTTTGTGTTGCCTTTCAAGTGCGTTGAGGTGGGCGGCTGCCTCCGCCCAATTCTAGCCCTATGCAGGGCTGTATCCTGTAGCTGGTATGTTGGACTCCAAGCGGACCAATTCTGCCAGAGCGCGCGAGATAACCACCAATGTGGCTCATGAACATCTGGAGGAGAGATGGCAATAGTAGTGGATGGTGTCCTCTTTGAAAGTTGCCCATGTGGAAATGGGGTCCACGCAAAACGGTGCAACAAATGATTTTGCCACAGTTGCTTCTTCCACCCACATGGAAAATCCTGGTGACGTGAGCTCGGGGGAGCGGATTTTGCACCAATGTGGGGCCTTAGCAACTGTGACCGGTAAGTGGTAGGTTATCGAGACCAGTCAGTGGTCAGAGAATTCCATTTTTGTTGTTTTGAAGTGGGAGATGTGGGGTTAGAATTTCGCCAGCGTTAGAATAAGGTTGATGCAGGTCATGGACCTTAATTGGCTGTTGTGGACGTGGGGACGCATCATATTTTTGAGCAGCGGGGCATGTTGCAGCAGCGCATCTATTAACCCAAGGGTGGCCTTTAGAATGTGTAGTTCCACGTGACCCTGTGGGGCGTGGGGTGAGGGGGGCCACCAGTCCGTTGGTGAGGTTAGCCAACAGTTCATGTCGCCGACTAGGAAAGAATCAGGGGGTAGTGGGAGGGATTTGACTGATGAGAAAAATTTCTGACGCTTGTATGCACCGTTTGGGGCATAGATGTTGACAATTGCGTGTGCTATGTCAGCCCACGAGAAGGTGACGACGAGCACTCAGCCATTTAGGAATGTTTCTGAGGATGTAAATTTGAAAAAATTATTTTTCTGAATTAGCACCCCACAGTGCTTTGACCAAAAGGATAGGGATGGGAGGAGCATTGTTTTCCAAGCTTCCTCGGAACCTTGTGGACAGTGGGACTCCTGGATGGCCAGGATATCCACGGGTAAATTGTGTTGTAAAAAACTCAGTTTCCTAGCCTGGGACGGGGAGGCCTTGAGTCCAGCGATATTCAACGTCCCTAGAGTGAAGGTTTCCCCCATCACACCTTAGGTGCGAGGGGGTGGGCCATAAGCCCACCAGCCTCTTCTTGGTCCCCACGGGCTTTCACAGCAGTGCGGGTGTTGGCAGCAATGCTATCAGAGTTTTTGTTGATTTTTGTGGAAAGAGTTGCATTGGCTTTGGCCTTCACTTTTTGTTTTCCCAACGTCGGATGAATTTTTTGAGGTGCAGATGAGTTCAGTGCACCATTGAGCGGGTCAAAATAAAATTTTTCAGTTGGGATAGGTCCCAAGTTGGTTTCAACTGGAGCTTGGGTGCAACAATTGGGTGAGATAAAATCTCCCATCGGATCCTCAGATTGAGTGGCCCACTCAGCATGGGCTTCCCAATCTGATTGGATGATGGATTCAAAAGTTGCTTCTGCCGTGAAGGTCTCCATGTCCTCCTGGCGTTGTGAGTGTGGGATAATGGTGGTGGCCTTGGCCGATTCCTTGGCTGCGGCCCTATGGGCCTGCTTGGCCTTCTTCCGCTCCTGCGGGGAGATAGGCTTTACCAATAGGTAGCAGCCTTGTGCTCCCCACGGGAAAGCCTCCTTGGTGCTTGCGGTTGGTTCATAGTGCGCCTCTCTGCTGGCCATGGCTGCTGAGGGGTGCTCTTGGAATGTGACGTCCTCCTTGATGGGGCATGCATGCGCCTTATGGCTAAATGCATCACAGTGGGTGCAGATGGGGGGCGCGCTATCCACAGTCACCCAGAATGGGTGGGTGGTATGCCCTGCGATATCAATAAAAGTGGAGTGCGGGATCTGGGTTAGGTCCTTCGCGATCTTCTCAGTTGGGGTCAGAACTGCGATGGCTTTGCCGGTGCACAGGTATGGCATCAGCGTGAAGCGTTGCATTTTGAAAGATTGTATTTCGCCATATATGGCGAGACCATATTTCAGGTGTTGTTCCAAAATGTCACGTTTTACTGTAGTAGGCAAAAAGTCAAACGTGAGGAAAATTTGGTTTGATTTTGTCCATCTGGTGCATTTGGTTTTGACAACCCATTGCCCTTTGGGGAGGTCAACCACTATGCGCACCGCTGCAGCCTTGTCTGCTGCTTTTTTGCTTTTGAAACCTAGGTCCAGCCAACCGCGCGACATGGAGTGAGGTGCAATGTACACCGCGGTTGGGAAAACTTTGTGTACATCTTCACAAAATTTTTCCCATAATGCCGTTTTTTGGATGTCCAGATACACACGGACTCCGAATTCCACCAATGAAAGTGGCTGGGAGTGTGGCGTGTTGATGTACTGGTTGCATCGTGCTTGCCACGCAAGTATCTCTAGGGAAATTGTGACCACCGGTTTTTAAGATTTTTGTCTATTCCGCCGGATTCTCTGGGGCGTTTTCAAACGTTGGAGGCCACGGGCCTTCCACCTGCTCCTCTTACCTTGCTTGCCCAACTGCTCCCTAACATGGGCGCAGACTAATCTCCTCTGTGAGATTATCAAACTAGATTCAGTCTTGAATTGAATAGGTTACAATAGTGATTGCAACGAGAAAGAAAAGTTAATAATAACTTCACATTTAAAGCGAGTCATTTGAGCATCTTTTGAGCTGGTTCATCTTAGTTCTTAAGAGTCTGACTTCATGAGTAAATCATGTAATTGTTCAGCTTGAATTTATATAAATATAGTAGGGGCTGTTGGTCAGTCCATTTACGTTCATGTGCTTTGTTCCAGCTAGTGGCAATATTCATATTGTAGTGCTGAAGCTTAAGAGCCCATCTGGTTAGTCTTCCTGTATGATCTTTTAATATTATGAAGGCACTTCAGAGAAGAGTGGTTTGTCACAACTGTAAAGTTCATATCATACAAGAAGGTAAGGAAATGTTTTACCGCCAAGAGAACAGCTAAGCACTCTTTCTCCATGACTTTATAATTTCTCTCAGCTTTGAGAACCATCTATTCTTTAATAGGACACTAGGTGGTCAATACTGTCCTCATCCAGTTTGGAAAGGATGGCGCCTACGGCCAAGATGAGACGTCAGTAAACACTATATATGGTTTCCAAATAGTCCAGATGTTGTAAGATTGGTCGTCTCTTAAGAAAACTCAATGAATCAAATGCGGATCTTTGCTCTACTCCCCATATGAATAGATTATTTTGGAAAGTAGTCAAACAAAAGGTTCACTGAGTTGAGCGAAATGAGGGATAAATTGATGGTAATAGCCCATCATTCCTAAGAATAATTGTATGTCATGAAGGCCCTTTGGCTCAGGCATCTTGTAGATTACTTAAACCTTATTGTACAATAGTTGAATTTCTTCCCGTGATATAGCATGTAATAAAAATTCCAAGTCCTGCTGGAAAAAGGTACACTTCAAATATTTAGTTTGATGTGGTTCTCTCTTAGACGTTGAAAGACTGAATTGAGGTGGTCCAGATGATTTGCAAAGTTTTGGAAAACACCATTATGTCATCTAGGTATACAATCGCACAGCTGAAAATAAAATCTTTCATGATATGATCCTTCACCTGTTAGAACAAAAGAGCGTTGCACAATCCCTAAGGGAGCCAAGTAGGTTGATAAAACCTTCCATGCATATCAACGCGCTTTTCTCTTGGTCTTTAGGTAAAAGATCTATCTGCCAATAACTGCTGGATAGTCTATTGTGGAGAAGAAATTTGAGTCGAAGATTTAAGCCAGGGCATTGTTAATCCTTGAGATTGGACAGCTTTCCTTCTTAGTGAGGTTGTTTAGCTTCTTGTAATACATCACTAGGTGACCACCCTTCTTCTTTTTTATAAGTAACAGTGGGGATGGCCATGGACTATGGGAGGGCACAAGTAAGCCGGCATCCAATAATTTCTTGAGCTTGTTCTTCATGTATTGCTCCTCTACCTTCAACTTCCTATATGGCTTCAATTGAATAGGGGTTGAATCTCTAGCGTTAATACTATGTGTCCAGTCTTTCATGTGACCATAGTCGATATCTTACATAGAGAAAACATCCTGATAGTTTTTTATTAAGTGGTGCACCTTCTCAAGTTCCTCCTGATTTAACTTATCAGATGTCTGGATTTGAAGGATAGCGCAAATAAAATTGTCAGTGGGTAGGTTAAAATCAGGGTGAATACCAATAAACTGTACTTTGTCCATTTTATCTATAGGAAGTAATTGACCTTTCCCAATTCCTTATTGTTTCTTGACTAAAATCTATGTTGGTTAGATTCCCAAGTAGTTGCTCAATATGCTGCCAATAGGCTGGATCAAGAGCTCCTGGCGAAACTCTTGGCTCAACCCTACTTGCTTCATCGACATTAGAGATTGTAGCAAGCAGTTTAAGGGTATACTCAGAGTAATTCTGGTTGAAACCAATCATTATTCTAATGGTTTATTTTTTACCTCCTTATGGAACAAAATTGTAAGCCCTATGCTACATCTACTGTGTCAAATACTTTTTAATTGTTTCTTCCAGAGGTAGCATATTTCAAAGGTAAATCAGAAGCAGGGTACGCAACCAGACAAGAGTAAAACATCTTACTGGAGTCTTTATTAAACAGTACAAAGGGAACTCTAAAGTTGAAGAGAGTTGTTATTCTTTTAGATTGATAATACCTTCATATTTGATCATAAACTGTTTCATGATAATTATATCATATTGACTTTTGTCTAGGGAAACTGCAGTGTTGGTAAATACTAATTTGCCAACTTGGATTGGCAGAGATGAGTATTGACCTATCACCCTGGTGTTATTCAGACTAGAGGTACTATACACTTGAGTATATTAAAGGTCTGTGAGAGCTTACTCTTCTTGATGATTCAGGACGATATAACATTGATGGGTGATCCTGTATCTAAGATAGCTATAACTCAGACCTCTTAAATTACCACTTCCATTTTTATAAATAGTTCCCCTAAACTTCAATGGAAGGGCTAACACCTCTTTGGTGCAAAAATTTTATTGATCTTTTGAGCAGTCTCAATATATTTCTTCTTGATCTCAGGAAACTGTGGATGCTAAAAATGGGTCAGATCAACAGGGCAAGGTACTGATCAGCATCAATCACTGTATCAGTTATCCTGGGACATCCAATAACCTAACTGAGTTAATTGCCTTCAGGAACCAGGGCGTTATCAATATTTTTGGCATCTAAGAAAACTAGAATGTTGATCTCAGCAGCTGAGCCTAAAATGTAATAATCTATATCCTCATAACCTCCTTCAGAGCCATCATCAGGTTCATTCACAATGCAAGCAAGATGAGCGATCATCAATGTTTTTCCTTCAAGTAATTTAGGTCATCTGGCTTTAGAGGTACCTGACTCTAAGATGTCTTCCTTTTCCCTGCTTAGCAAGGGCAGGGCTTTTAAAACACATTACTTAGTATAATATTCTTCCTACAGTAGTTGCATCTTGGCTTTTCCTCCTTCTTAGGTTTCACTTCCTCCACAGTATACACTCTGGGTTTCATGAAGGCCTTTCATGAGATCTCTGGCTTTTTTATATCAACTACACAGAAAAGGACATTTTTAATTTCTAAGACAGAGTTGAAGCTTTGTTTAATGGATGTGACGTGTATGGTAAGTTCGTGGCTACTATATAAACCAGCAACAACAATGGCTACAACATCATCTAAAGTAATCATCTTTGAGGACATCAACGTTTTTGCCTCTATACAAAAGAAATCAGCAGATTCAGCAAGGGTTTTATTCTAAATAATGGGATTCTCATGAAGGCCTGTTTCTACATAATCAGGATCTGTTTTCTTAACTTACTTAATGAACGTTTCTTTTACTTCTCTCCAGGTATGCAGGCCGTCCATATGGACACCTTAACCTCTTAAGCCATATGACTTAAACAAGATAAAAAATGATTAACCTTTTGATGATCAGTTGAACTTTTCATTGCTGCTTCATAAACATAGAGGAAAGATGCAATACTCCCTTTGTCAGATGTAAACTTGTCCTTTAACATAGGCTCTAAGGTAGTTATCTCCAAATAGTTATGACATGTACTCTGGGAGCTTCAGATTTATAAGTTTTTGTTCTAACATCACTCTGTCCAACTTGATGATCAAGTCAACTATTTTGGTCCTAAAAAGAATTGAGATGTTGCTCCATTTCCTCCAGGGTAGGTCTTAGTATAACATCCAGAAGGTTTCATTCTTCTTTCAAGAATGACTTTATCATTCTCTAAGTTCTAACGCGGATGTCTCAATCATGAAATATGTTGGCGAGAGATTACAGTATGTTCACAAAAGAATTGTTTTCATCCTCCAATACTCCAATGCACTTATTAGAGTCATCCTTCATTTCTTTTCATTTGGCGCTCTGAGGAAGCTTGTTGGGCTTGGATTTAAAATCTTCTATAAGGGTATTCCAGTGTTTCTCATCTTCATTGAGGCGATAATAATTGGTTAATGTCCTCTTAACTGGAGGATTTGCCTTTCAAAGTCGCTCTCCAATCTGTTGAGTTACTAAGTAATGTATAGAGTAGAAGCCTTAATCACATGGTTTGTTAGATCCTGTTTGACATGGGCTACTCAAGAAATGATATCTTGTGAAACTGATGAAGTTTCAAGATTTTAATGGGGCTTCAGCTCATCTATTTGTCATAGAGCTTTCTCTATATGGGCCTTAAGAATGGAGATCTGTTATTTCTCCTAGAGAGGGCTAATGGAAGCTTGAGCTTCCAATTCACCATGAGTTTCACTATCTTGTCATCGGAGCTCTATAATGAAAGTTTTAATTAATCACTTGAAATTTTTATATGACTCCAAGATTTCCTTTTGAAGGGGCTTCACAACTTCCTCCACATACTTGATAATACCTGTTTCAATAGTCCCCATTTGTTTATAGAGCTAATTATTGTAGGAAAGGTTTACTTAAATCAGATTTCAGACGTCCCCTATACTTTTTGATGCCAGATTATATATCTGCTCATAGGCCATCCATAAGGCCCCTCAGGTATTATTTCAATGATGAAGTTCCTCATTATAGACTCCTAGTAAATGCACAATATGATACAGTGCTGGGTGTACAAATTACAAAATATATTGTGAGAGATTCGAAATTGATCCATAAATCTCTGGGAGAGCACTGGATTCATACAGGTTCATGAGACCAGTCCACGTTGGATGTCCTTTTTCAGCTGCCTCTTTCTCCTGGGTTGTAACTCCGAGAAGTAATTCTTTAACTCCTTGGCTGTAAAAGTAATTAAGATGATGAAATTTGAGAACCCTCTTAGGTTTATGTTGAACCTCTAGAAACATGATGATGGGTGGACTTCCTATTCAATCATCTTCTTTACCATTTCCATTGTGTACCCAGCGGGTAACACTATCAATCAGTTTCTCCATGGTGTAATCAATTATGTTGCAAGCATCGTTAAGCGTCAACTGAGCCCCTGTAGCAAGCACCAGCCTGTAGGGATTCCTATTTTGTGCTCAATGGTGCTACCTCAAGAAGCCAACTGTCAATACTTGAAGCCAAATAAGTCTATTAAAAAATAAAATTTTTATAAAAAAGGGTGTAAAGTCACCTCTTTTTTCTATCAACTAGATTATCCGTCCTATGGTAAGTATGGCAAAATGGACTTATTGAAGTTGCGTATCAAAACGAGATATAGAATTAATGACTTATCTTTATTATAGCATATAAGGGGTTTTTGTATGTAGCTCTCAACTATATAAAACTCAAAAAAACATTAATAAAAATAATGGAGGAGGAAATCTAGAAGGGAGAAGCGTGGTCAAGTGATTCATTCTGGATGGTATAATGCCTTTGTATCGTTTTTATGGGAAAGATTGTGAGTTGAATACCCAAGTCAGATAAGACTGGGGGTCACTTTGGTTGATTGTTTGGCAAATTCTTGATTCTTTCCCTATTTCAGATTTGTCTTTATTTGCTGCCTTGAGTGCCATCTTGAGTAGTGGTCGCCTAACCTTCTGATGATCCTTCATTTTGACTAGGCAGAATTTCATCTTGGGGGATCTTAGGTTCAATTTGGTCCATCAGAATTTTTTAAAGTCAAATTGAGATGTGCTGACTATTATTTAGTTGGGTAATTTATTGAGTAAATTCTTTTAACCTCCTTCTTAGGTATATGTGTCAATTTGGTAGAGGGAGTCATATGGTCAATATTTTCCCATCATGTTTATGTGAGGATATCTGTCAGGTTTAATACCATAGTTTAAAAATCTTATGGCTTCTTAGTAACCACAAAAACAACAATGAGAACTATTGTAGAGAGTAAGAATCTTAGTAAAATGCCATATGTAAGAGGGTCTTTTTTCTTAAGTAGAAAATCTTAGTATATTATCAAGTTGAGACAACGATCCCTTGAGATACTGGAAGTACCAGATACTATGGTGTGCTCCTGAATTTAATTAATAAAAACATAATTTCTAATAATAAGGCTTATTGTTGCAATCTTTTCCCAGATTTTTGTCTTTATACAATATCTGGTGCTTTACATGTGTTAACATGTGTATCTGTTATATGTTGCCAAAGCATAAATTTAACATTCCATTCTTGGTTAAGTGCAAAAACTCCTCCCTGTTTAGCATAATGGTTACTCCCCAGGACTTACATTATCCTTTTCTCTTTGACAGGAAGTGCTCTGCCATCAGGATCCTTAGGAAAGAGCATAGTTCTTATGCACTTCTAGTAGCGTGATTTTTTGGCTTTTTGCAAGAAAACCAAAAATTAAGAAAGTTTTGTGCCCAGAGTTGTAGTAACAGAAGCTGGGATTAGTCTTCAGGATGGCCTGGTTCTTAATAATGGCAGGAGAGAGGCGATGGCATAGCGCCTTCACTTCTTCATGGTCCAGTACTATGCACTCTCCTGGGTTACAATACCTATTATTGTAACTATGCAAAAATCAGGGATTAGTTTGTTAAGGAGATAAATGATATCCATTATTAAAAAGCGTTCAATATTTATAGGATGGATAGGGGCCTGGTGAAGAACGGGGTGCTCTTATTCCTTCATTAAGATCATTACTTCTTGTACAATATGAGGGTCAACCCTTGACCCTTTTTGGATTGACTTTGGGATTGCTGTCCTCCCATTTTTCTAGAGTATTTAGATAATGAACGCTGGTGTCAATATGGAGTCTCATCTCATGACAATTCATGAATCTCTTTTATTACTTCTTTCCTAATTAGAGGTAAAGCTCATTTGTTGACTTTTTATTAAATTCTTGAAAGCTTTAAACCCGTCAGAGGTAGGCCAAACGCTTTACTGGCCCAATCACACAATGATTAAGGCTAAGCTGGAGTACAAACGCTGACATCGCCCCCCAAGATCCTGGAGAAGGGGACATAAGGGTGTAGGAACCTAACATGTACGTTATTGACTTCTTGAATGACTTCAGTGATGGAGTATCTGTAGCCAGCTCAAAGACTACATGAGAGGGTCCTACCCAGGAAGTATCTAAAATATTCAGCAGACCACCTGGGTGGTGATGATAGAATAACACCATGTCCCTGATGTGGAATAAGGGGAGAGCAGGATGTTTGGCATTTTATAAGTGGTTCCATTAGTGGTGGTGTTGAGAATTTATATAACTGGATGACAAGCCACTATTAAGACCACGAGGATCAGTGGAGGAATTCCGCCAAAGAATCAATGAGCAGAATCCGCCAAGGATGATTCAGAGCTATAAGTGATTGGTCAATTTAGGATAAGGCAATAATGGGTCATAATGAGTCTTATCAGGTTGCCTTCAAAATAGGGAGATGAGGCAATATCGACATTTGATGAAAGGGTTTCAGATCGCCTCAAATCAAGGCGATAGATAATTAAAGAATAATATGCTGAAACCAATGAAAAGATGGCGACATGAATAAACTAAGTGGAAGAGTTAGTACTGGCAGAGGCCACTGGGATATTAGTGAAACAAGGAGACTTGAGGTCTTGTCTTGGATTAAGTAGAGAGAGAGAGAGAGGAAGAGCGCAGACAAAAGAAGGATCCGCTTAAGATATATTCTATTAAAAAGAAGTGATTGGGAAATTGCTCCCGTGTTTAATATTAAAATTAAGTGGTTAAAGGTGTATCAAGGAACCGGCAATCATAATATTGACCGTTCTAATTGCTCAATGGGGGAAACCCTGTATAAAAACCCTTTAGCGAGTACTTACCAATTTGCCAAGATTTAACAGTGGTGCTCACTACAGGGGGCCCATTAGCCAATAACAAAAATATGAAAATTCAACCGGTGGCTATGTCATATTCTGGCTGTTTCCAAATGAAATCTGCACTGAACAATGGCCCTGGGACCTATGAGGATTTGAAACTTGCGTTAGATATGGTGCTCAAAAAACAAGATGAGTTGCTTTAAAAAGTTTACAGTGACAAGTTGCCGCCATTTGATCATGAAGGAAATATTTATGGGTTCCTTTGCTGATTTGAGTTTGTAACAGAGGGAACTTTAGATTGGCAAAGGGCAAAGCTGTTACTCTCCTCTTTGGACGTTGAAAATGCGGATCAAGTCATCTGTTACCTCACAGCTAGTTCCATTTCATACCATGAAGTTAAGGAGACTGTTCTGCAACTGTTAGGTGGAACTGCAAAAATGTCGCAGCAAAAGGCCGAGTTCTTGACCATTGGGTTTCAGCAGAATGAGACCCTCACTGCATTTGCTGACCGATTTACTATGAAAGCGCATGTGCTGATCAGAGCAGGCATTCTATCCAAAATTGATGTGTGTATAGCTATGGCCTCAGCGGTGAAGCCATACCCTGAGCTTTACAATGTCATAGCCCCATTGTTAGAGCCAGAGTACCTCTCCTTAAACTTGCTCAGCTTGTACGTCGATTATCTGCTAATTTCACTCCACCCAATACCAAGCAGATCCGCGCTGTCACAGTTGTTCGCCCTAATTATGTGTAAAGAGATAACTGGGCAAGGGAAATTCCATCAGGATACTCTTTTCAGTAAAATGGACATTCCTTAATTGCTGATCAATATCAAACCCACTACTGGTCTGGGCCTAACAACGCTGCAAGGGGGTGGTCATTATACTGTGGGGGGTCTGGGCATGTCAAACCTCTTCAAAATCATCTTCCAAATGTACCAACTTATCCTAAACATGGCTGTAGGTCTTTATGGAATAAGTTGTTTTAATTGTGGACGTAAAGGGCATATGGGATGATGGTGTACTAACCAACGGATCTCTCCCTTAAACGAGAGCAGGACTATCAGGGAAAAGTCTGAGCGGAGTAGAGAAGGGACTTTCTACTGCCACTATCTTGAACTTACATGTCCCACCTGAGTCCACCATGTTAAAAATAGCTGAAGCTTTGTAGTATAATGATACTTTCCTCTACCACCCACCAGTTGGGAAAGTAAATGTGCTGACCTAAGCACACGTTGAAGAAATGATGGACAGAAACTCTCTGGATCAACCAAAGCTTTATGATTGTCAAATGTTCGACCAAAATCTATTAGACCAGCTAGATCCAGTCGCAGATTCCCTGTCATTAAGAGGAATAAATGTCGCCCTCCCAGTGGACACTATTGTAAACAGATACCCTAAAATTGGTGCGGGTATTTTGAGTTTCCTGGGAAAGCCTGAATCTTTAAGTGTACATAAGGTGAATAGTTGGGATGCATCCTACACAGAATGCACTTACTGCAACATTGTGGTAGCCAAAACTCAGGTACGGGCTATCATCAATACAGGCGCACCTGTTAAAATTGTCTCCCACTAAATTGGTGGCGAAGTTCTCCTTAAAACCTGACATAGACCACCGAGTGGTGTATGGGACCGCAGGAGCTGAAACCACCACTTCTGAGGGAGCATATAGCGCTCTTCCCTTGCAGTTCAAATATATTGTTGTGGTGGCTCCAGCGGTGGTATTGCCAAACAGTAACTATAATTTACTGATCAGAACTTCATTTATGCGGCACTATGGGGCTATAGTGGACATGATGAAAGAGACCCTAGACATTGCGGTTCAGCAAATCCCTATATATTTCTCCTCTTGTAGAGCGTTGAAGAGTTCAACGCACATGAGACAAATCAACCTTGCCTCTAGCGATGGGGTGATCCCAGTGCGCTATCATCATTTAAAAAAGAGAACGCGGGCCCTTCCTCATCAGATATACAAATACTAAGGGTTACCGCTTAGAGCAGCTGGAGCTATATCCATTCTCTCTGGACATCAAGTAATAATTGACACTGAGCTAGAGGTGGAGTGTCAGCGGGGCTCTATGGGGAGATCATTGGGCCTTATCATCAATCGCGGCTTGAGCCCCATGTGGCTCCCAGAATCATACTACCAGGCCATGGGGAAATCAAAGTATTGCTAGCAAATCTTCAGAACAGTCCTGTTCGAATCCGCCAGCATCAGATTATAGCATATTTACATCTGAATTTGGTAAAAGAGATTAAACAGGTTCATGAGTTTAGTTCTCTGGATGAATTTGGTTCACCCATCAAACCATCTTTCGGCGTAATGGTAGTTGTACTGAGGGAAAATTTATTGGGGTTATCAGAAGACCAGAAAGAGTGGGCTGAAGCGCTGTTCCAAAAGTATAAAGAGATCTTTGTGGTTGACAATCATAATTTGGGGTATGCTCGGGGGGTTGTTCATCGACTTGATACTAGGGGACCATCTCCCATCAGGTCTCAACCAATCTATCAATCACGGGCAGCTGAAGAAGCTGTCACTGAGGAAATTGAAAAATTGTTGGAGCAGGGAATGCTTGAACCGTCCAAGAGCCCATGGGCGTCGCCTGTCCTAATTGTAATTAAAGAAGGATGGCACTAACCGTGTAGTAATTGACAACCAGAAGCTCAATAGCATCACAAAAAAAGTTTTATACCCTCTGCCACGGATTGATGATGTGCTAGATTGGCTTGGTGGAGCCCGCTACTTCTCAGTGATGGATTTAATATCTGGGTATTGGTAAATTGAGTTGCCTAGGGAGGAGCAAGAAAAATGCGCGATAATCACCTCAAAAGGGCTTTTCTAACCAACATGCATGCTGCAGGGACTATGTACGCCCCAGCTACATTTCAATGAGCGATGGATACCATACTGAGTGATCTGAAGCTGTCGTGCGTTATTGTATACCTTGATGATATTAACATCTTCTCTAGCACATTTACTGAGCATCTCACCCACTTGGAAGAGGTATTTTACCAACTGGCTGAGGCCAATATCAAAATCAAGCCTCGCAAATACCACTTCTTCAAGGATCAGCTTGAGTATCTTGGGTTTGTGGTGGATGCGACTGGGCTAAGACCTCAACCAGCCAAGGTAGAAGCCATTCAGAGGATGACTAAACCTGCTAATAAGTGGGACATTCAGATGTTTCTTGGAATGGTGGGTTACTACCGCCAATTCATACCCAATTTCAGTTGCATTGGAGGTCCGCTGTTTAAGTTATTGAATAAAGATGCAATGTTTGAATGGATGGAGTGATGTCAATGCACCTTCAATACACTTTGAATGGCGTTAGTCAGTGTGCCGGTGTTGCGCTATCCTAATTTTGATAAGGAATTTAAAGTGCAAAAGATGCGTCCCTTTCTGCTGTTGGGGCAGCCCTGTCTCAGAAGGACAATGTCAGAGAAGAGCACCCCCATGGCATACTGTAGTCTCAGCATGAATTGTCATGAACGCAATCACACTGTAACTGAGCGAGAATGCTTAGCAGTGATCTATGCATAAAAAGTTTCGAGTTTACCTACATGGAGTAAAGTTTAAAGTCATGACGGATCATGCATTGTTGCATTGGTTGCAGAATTTAAAGGAGCCTGAAGGGCGGCTAGCATGATGGGCTCTTAACCTGCAGGCTTATGACTTTGAGATTTTACATTGACTGGGAGCCAAACACCAAAATGCTGATTGCTTATCAAGATTGCTGACAATTGCAGTTACAGTGGACCTAAGCAATATAATGTTCAACAAAATGCTCAGCGGAAGATATGAAGATGAACCGCCTCAAGTAATCAAGTTACTAGACGAACTCAGGACCAATACATTCCTAAGAAATGGAGAATTGTATTAGCATATAGGGGACGTTACCATGAATATACCTAGGCCTTCTAATAGCGCAAATATTATTGTGAGTGCACATCGAGCAGTTGGCCATGGCGGAGTTCAAAAACTCTTGAATTGTTAAGACCAAGGTATCATTGGGAAAGCATGCAATATGACATGCTCGAGACCCTGTCTTGCTGCCACCAGTGCCAGGTGGAGAAGCCGTTCCATCAGAAGACTTCATACCAGTTGGTAAAACCTCACTTTGCTTGACATACCGTATCTATCAATGTTGTGGGCCCCCTGCCAACTGGAGAAAATCAGTCTAAGTATATCCTGGTGGCAATTGACCATTTGACGAGGTGGGTGGAGGCGCGAGCCATTTGGGATCTGGGGGCAGTTACTGTGGCTAAGTTTGTAATGGAATGTATCATACAGCGGCATGGATGCCTACAGTTCATTCTCACTGACAATGGAACCATCTTCACCTCCTACATTATACCCAAGCTCAACGAATTAATGGACATTCACGGGGTCCTAACAACCCTGTATTACCCTGAGTCTAATGGAATGGTTGAGCGAGTTGATGGGACTCTGGTGAATATATTCCAGAAACTGGCTATGGATAGACCCTCAGACTGGAGTACCATTCTTTCTACCGCGGTATTCGCCTACAACATAAGCTATCATTTGGCTATGAGAAAAAGCCCCTTTCAATTGCTTTATGGGAGGCACCCTGCTCTGCCTGCGCTGCTATATGCCTGTATTGAGGGCACTGGCGTAGTGGATCTGCAGCAATATTTAACCACCCTTATAACCACGCTGATTAAGTTACAAACTGAAGCATACTTATTCAGCTTCACCAAGAAAATCAAAACCCAGGCTGCAGACCAAGCGTGGCGGAGTAGTCTAATGCAGTTCAAAAAAAGGGGATATGGTGTTATTCCACAATCAGCATGAGTTTGGCCGGAAGCACAAACTAGCTAATATTTGAATTGGGCTGTTCAAGATAATAGAAAAAACGGGAGTCAATGCTTATACTATCAAGGATCCTGCAAGCAGCCATATTATATATTGGGTGCACACAAAGTTCCTTCAACCATATAAGCAGCAATAAAAATAAAATTAATAATAAAAAATAATAAAATAACAAAAAAATAAGAAATAGATTTAAATGAACAAAAAGAAAGATAATAATACATATCATATAAATATATATGTGTGAGTGCTAGTGGGATTTTTATTGCGGGTTGTCCTTCAAGGTCTTTCACTTTGCTGTTTTTGTCTTTCTGTTTTTTTTTCAGCTTCCTGCAATGTTCTTTTTGCTTTGATCAATGGGACCTGTGTTTCTTTTTCCGCTGCTTCAGAAGCGCCATAGTTTCTATGGACTCAACTGGGGTTGGGGTGGAGGCGAAGGCTGCTGAGGTGATAGCAAAGGGGCCGGTGTCTGCCCTTGGGTCATTACGCTAGGTTGAAGTGGAGAGGACGGTGCGACGGAACTAGGAGAGGAGGATGGACTGAGATTACACAGTAACAGACGGGGTGGAGAAAGTTTGGCTGGTTGATCAAGTCAGAACTGTTCCTGTCCCATGAGGAGCAGCGCTTGTAACCACACATGTTGATGCTCCTGGGAAATCAAGGAGTACACCAACAAAGGGGTCCAAAGTTGTAAGGGGTGGCGAGTGAGCAGGTGTGTGCCAGCTCAAGGAGAAAAGGCTGCACCCAAGGCCAGGCAATCCACAAGGAAGTCCTCCATGCTTGGATATGCTATCAGACAAGGAGCAGTTGTGGTGAATGCTGCGCGGTGGGCCCATTCAAGAGCTGTCCGATGCTGCTCTATTCCTGAACCTAAAGCGGTAGCAGGATGCAAAATTAAGTTACCTATGAGCGCCATGATGGGAAGGTACTGTATGGATTGTCAGTGTTGGGGGCGGTGAACGCCGTGGTGACCCCAGAATGAAGGCGAGTTATTTTGTTGTTGTGGAAGTTTACCCCTAAGGATTGAAAGTGAGAAGGAGAGCTAAAAAATGACCCTGACCAGCAGGCTATCACCCACTGCACAAAGCACAGCATCTGCTGTATGGACAGAGGCACCGGATGGGGTTCTACAGGAGTTGGAAGCACTAGGCGACTAAAGCCACTCACCAAAAGTTGGTCTGTTTTGTTATGAGAAGGCCCTCGACTCCTCTCCCCTCCCCACCAGATCTAGGCTACGATGTCTCCAAAGGGGGCGCTCCAGGAGGCTAAGTGACTGAAGAACTTGGGAAGAATCTCTTCCTGGGTCAGTACAGTTGTGAGGTCCACGTCAACCTCATCTTTGTCAGCTGGGGGAAACGGGAACTGGGGAAGCAGAATATGGCCTGGGTCAGGTAATTCCAGCCCTAACCACAACCTGTAGAAGAAGGTGTACTAAAAAACTTGCAGATGTTGGTGTGGAATGGCTCTCATAGTGATTACAGGAAAAAAGAGGAATACAGCTTATTGTTCAGTCAAAGGGGGGAGTAATGTTGAGAATTTATATGACTGGATGACAAGCCACTATTAAGACCACGAGGATCAGTGGAGGAATTCCGCCAAAGAATCAATGAGCAGAATCCGCTAAGGATGATTCAGAGCTATTAGTGATTGGTAAATCTAGGATAAGGCAATAATGGGTCATAATGAGTCTTTTCAGGTTGCCTTCAAAATAGGGAGATGAGGCAATATCGACATTTGATGAAAGGGTTTCAGATCGCCCCAAATCAAGGCGATAGATAATTAAAGAATAATATGCTGAAACCAATGAAAAGATGGCGACATGAATAAACTAAGTGGAAGAGTTAGTACTGGCAGAGGCCACTGGGATATTAGTGAAACAAGGAGACTTGAGGTCTTGTCTTGGATTAAGTAGAGAGAGAAGAGAGAGGAAGAGCGCAGACAAAAGAAGGATCCGCTTAAGATATATTCTTTTAAAAAAAGTGATTGGGAAATTGCTCCAGTGTTTATTATTAAAATTAAGTGGTTAAAGGTGTATCAAGGAACCGGCAATCATCATATTGACCGTTCTAATTGTTTAATGGGGGAAACCCTGTATAAAAAACCCTTTAGCGAGTACTTACAAAATCTCTGAGATTCAACAGGTGGTATTGACGATGAATTGAGTATCTAGTACATGCAACTTATTATCTCATCAGCTAGCCTTTCTTTATTAATTTAGCAGTACCAGGAGAGGCGGATTCTGGAAAATGCTGGACACTGCTTGGCAGTTAAGGCTCCCTATTATAAAAGTTCCTGAAATGGAGACATTTTTATCACTCAGTGGTAGCTTTACAAAAGGCTAGTAAAGCAGATGGCAGGTAGTAATTACACCACATAAGGTCCGTGGCAGCCATCTTTTAGAGAAGAATAGAGACTAGGGTGCCATCTCTTTCTGCTAAGCATCACTTTTCGAAAATCAATTCAGCCTGAAATTTAGCTCCACTAAAGAGATTTACGAAAACTATTAGCAAATATGGCGGGAAACCCCGCAAAAGAACCCGCAGGCTATGCCAAACGAGCCAGCACCACCCCCAAACGAAGCAACCCTCGGTTACCCACCTCAGGGTCAACCAGAATCACCCGCTCTCAAGCAGCAGCCATGAAAGCAGGCACCACCCCCAACCTGGAGCTACTCCAACTAGCGCCAGTTCACCTGATCGCACTTCTGCAACCTGCACGCCTAACAGCTCTGTGTGTGCTGCCTCCCACCAACCCGCTGGGCCCCTCCAACCAAGGAGGCCATCACCCACGCTGTTTTAATGGCGTCTGCTCAGTTGAATTCAACTCAGCCCATCCAGACATTCACCTCCCCCATTGTGTCAGCTAATTCAGCCCCATCTATTATTGCTGACACCGTGTTTCTGGCTCCCTCCATGAGGGGCGATACCCAGCTACCTGGCCCCCAAATCATCAGATGTAAGGTTGGATTAGCCGCACATTCTGGTTCACTAAGCACCAAATTGGGACAATCTACTCTTCCCAATGAGGATTCAAATGGTTCGGATTTTGGAACTTCACACCAGTTCCAATCTCACCCGTCCCATTTAAACCCCATAATTGGCACTTCTCAAGTCGGCACTTTATCGCAATATGCTGAAAATGACCAATTCACTAATCAGCCAATGAGTTTTGCCCACGAAATCACAGCAAACACTCGGGCTGAATTTACCCAAATAGATTGGGATGGTGATGAAACATCTCCCTCCTCCCAATTGGCTGGAGTTAATTCCAATCTGGATGGGACTCCCCAATTTAGCGAGGCCCAACAATCACCTGGCCCCCAAACCCTCGGATGTAAGGTTGGATTAGCCGCACATTCTGGTTCACTAAGCACCAAATTGGGACAATCTATTTCTTCCCAATGGGGATTTAAATGGTTCAGATTTTGGAACTTCACACCAGTTCCAATCTCACCCGTCCCATTTAAACCCCATAATCGGCACTTCTCAAGTCGGCACTTTATCTCAATATGCTGAAAACGACCAATTCACCAATCAGCCAGTGAGTTTTGCCCACGAAATCACAGCAAATACTCGGGCTGAATTTACCCAAATAGATTGGGATGGTGATGAAACATCTCCTCCTCCCAACTGGCTGGAGTTAATTCCAATCTGGATGGGCCTCCCCAATTTAGCGAGGCCCAACAAACCGCCCCTCAATTTAATATGATGCCAGCAACTGCTGTAACATTCCAGAAACAAGGGAACTCCGCAAACTTGTCCAAACCACCAGCTCACACTCAACCTGCAATTGCAGCCCAAAGCAAACACAAACGTACCAAAGGAGCCACTGGGGCGTGGCAAAAACCTCTGGCACCAACGCTACCCAAAGCTGATCCCCGTGAAGTGGCGTTTATTGCTGATGTTAAGAAGAAATGGGCCGAAACTAGAGCGCAAAAAGCTCTACCTCGCTCAACCCTCTCACACGCAATTCGCCTTTATTATGGGCATAACCCTGTTGAATTCTATACAGAGGATTACTTCTCATACTTTGCAGCGATTGCGGAGACATTCCCTATTAACGCCACCATCCATGAATCAGTGGAGGGCCACTACATCGATGTGGGCTTCACTGAAGCTGCCCTTGCTGACCATGCTGCCACCCTCCAGGTCATTATTCCACGCGGATCTCTTCGCATCTCCCGCACACGCTCTCACCTGGAGAAAATTTCATGGGTTACTTTTTCCAACCTACCAACGACTGTTGATCCTGAGTCTCTTAAACTGGCACTCCATCGTGGTTTAATGGAGTTTGGGTCTGTTCTTTCAGTGGACTTTAGCGTCCCCTCTTACTATGCTCCCACTAAAGAGCTCGCACTGCTAGGGCGTCGTTCATCCCCTCCCCCACTGTATCCCGCAACATTGAGGTTATTCCTCGTGTGGCGGTAGTTGGGGCATGCCCTGAGATCTTTTTGTCGACCCTGATCAGGCGCGCCCCCGGTGTTCATGGTGTAACGCCCTCAGACACTTGTATAGTGGCTGCACAGCTCGAAAACAAGCCCTCTTAGCCACCACCCAGGGGCCTAAACCAGGCCAAAAACGATCCCACATGGCTGCAGCAGCAATTCCACAACCCACACAATGGGTTCCCGTTCAAGACCTGTCCCCTGAGGCCTTACGCCTAGCAGTTGAAACAGCTAACCCCACTATTGGTGTGGGATACCTTCGCGCTCATGCCCCCCTTCCAATGGGCACCCCCTCCAATCTCCCAGAGTCAACTACCTCTTTCACCAAGCGCAAGGCATCTCCCACAGGGTGCCCCTCGTCAGCCACCCCCACTCAGGGCTCCGCGGCACCCCCACCAACCCCCACCAGCGATTTATCGCATCAGCCTTCAGCTCCCAATGGAGCTATGCCCACCAGCATGGACTGGCAACTCGCGGCCTGCAGTAGAAGTGCCACCTCAAAGAGTCCTACCCCAACCCCACAGTCCATTTCGCGCGGATCCTTTGCAGTGTTGGAGGAAGTGAATATGGACTCAGACTCATCAAATGGGGACACCGCGGAGGTCACCATTGAGCACCCTCAGGTCCTTCCCCTGCAACGGAGCGGGGCAGCATCCTAGGCTGGCTTACTGGGTCCTCCGCCCCCCCACCCTCTCCTTCCCCTCAGAACCCTCGACGCTCCTCACGGATTGCAGCTAATAGTCAAGCTAAAGGACTCAAAACTAGCCGCCTCACAGCAGCAGGTTTAAGCGCTGGCAACCCCCCAGGACATGGAGGGGAACAGCTATGAGTCCCCATGGCAGCACCCTGGCCCTGCAATCCATCAACGCAAATGGGTTGCGGGACTTTAAGCGGAGAGCCCGCCTCCTCCGAAACTTCAGGTCAGCACAAATTGACATCGCTGCTGTCCAGGAGCCCCATATCCTCCCCCACGAACAATCTGCATGGAATGAACAGTTTGGAGGCAACTCCTTCTGGACAAACCATGCCGCCCTTATTGTTTTGAATCCCCGAGTTAAAACCCATTCTTTTTCACAATATCTAGGTGGCCGCCTCATACTGGCCAAACTCACCACTCCTGACTTCTCCTTCTTCGCTGCAAGCATCTACCTGCCTAATGCAGGTCAGGAGCAAAATCGGCTCTTGGAAGAGCTCCTCCAACTCAATCTCCCACGGAATACAGTCCTCTTAGGAGATTTCAACACAACCATAAGTCGCGTCCGTGACTCTTACCCCCTGCAGCAAAGGAACGCCCTGGATCAAGTCGCCTCCAGGATTTCCTTCGCCTGAGTGGCTTTATAGATGCGCTTCCACCCTCCGCGTCTGGCCTAGGTTGCATGACTAGGATCCAGTATGATGGAGGAGCTTTCCAGTCAGCGTCACGCATAGATATGGCACTGATTGGCCCCCTGCTAATTGGCCGCGTCTCCTCTCCCATCTCTCGTGACAACCATCTGAGTGATCACAGGTCACTCACCGTTGTCCTCACCACCACACTTAGACCGTCGCGTAGGTTCTGGCCTAGGGTTGCCCCAGCTCTTCTCAACAACCCCTTCACTAAGGAGAAGCTGTCTATGACCATCCGGGAGACTCTCACCTCCCCCCACCCCACCTGCTTGACCACAAGGCTAGATGGGCGGTGACCAAGGAGGGCATCACCCGCGTTGCTTACAACTGTGCCAAAGCCCAGATGATTGCAGCTCGCGCCAGAGTCAAAAGGGCGGAAGCCAGAATCAGACATCTAGAGCGAAACTGCCAGCCTTCGCCCTCTCCCAGATGGTTGGAAGACTGGGAAGCGGCGCAGGAAGCACTCCGCTTGGAGCTCACACTTCAGGAAGAACGGGCAGCAAACTTTACAACATCTCGTTACTATGCTCAATGGGAACGCCCCCACCCGCTTCTTCTTTCAGAAACAGAAAGCCCGGTCAACAGCGCAGGATATTACTGCACTGAAGATTGGCACTACAACCACTTCAGATAAGGAGGAAATCACGCAGGAACTACACCGCTTCTACTCCAGCCTCTTCCATGCCACCCAGGTGGACCCATCGGACATCCAAGACTTCCTGTGGCGGGCTCCAGAGCCGCCCATTGACCCACGGGCTGATGAGGCTCTACTGGCGCCTATTTCCATCCAGGAGGTGATGGAAATCCTTCTGAAATCCCCACGGCTTAAAGCACCAGGCCCAGACGGAATACCCTTTGAGGTGTACCTTCTGGAACCTGCAGTGATAGCCAAAACCCTCCGCGACCTCTTCGCTGCACTCTTGGTGAATGGCGAGGTCCTCCCCAACTCCAGAGGCTCAATCACGACCCTCATTCACAAGAAGTCAGACCGTGAGAACCTGGCGAACTGGCGCCCCATAGCGTTGATCAACACAGACCACAAGCTCTTCACGAAGCTTCTGGCCAACCGCATCACCAAATGGGTGTCACCTCGCTCTCTCCCCATCCCAGTACGGTTTTATTCCGGGGAGGTCGTTATGGGACAACTATAATGACCTTCACGTGACTTTGACTGCTAACTCTCGTAAGGTGAATGGCTTTGTGGCTCTTCTGGATATGGAGAAAGCATATGATCGGGTAGCCTGGAAGTATATTGATGCTTCCCTGGCCCGCTTCCATCTCCCACCCGCAGCTAGGCGCTGGATATCAGCGCTCTATGACCAGCTCCACACCAGAGTCCTGGCGCCAATGGGTTTTACAATGGCAGTACCAGTTGGACAAGGTCTCCGGCAAGGGGACCCCTGAGCCCTATCCTTTTTAACATCACCCTTGACCCCCTCTTGGCCTCCTTACAGGACAAGCTAACAGGGATTCTGGTCCCAGGTAAAGCCCCCACACGCACCATGGCATTTGCAGATGACACTGCCATTGCATTTGGCTGCCCTGGGGATGTTGCCCTCGCTGCTGTGACCATTGAGAGGTACACCAAGGCGTCCAACGCCATGGTCAACACCTCCAAGACAACAGTTGTACAGGTCGGCTCCCCCACCTTCCCCCCACCATTTGGTATTGAACCTGAGCGCGGTACCTTCCGTCACCTGGGCGTTCTCACCAACCAACAAGGAGTTGCGCTAAAAGACAATGAGGACTTGCTCCTTGCAGCAGTTAACTCCAGGATTGCCAGCTGGAACCGGCGGCACATCACCCCCCAGGGTCGAGCTCTGATGGCCAATGTGTTCCTCCTCTCCAAAGTCTGGTTCCTAGCGCACGTCTGCCCATTCACAGATTCCTTTTATACGCGGCTCAATGTACTCCTCCGCTGTTGGATCTGGGGCTCAAACCATCCACCAATAGCCCTCTCAACCATTGCCCGACCCTGCAATGAAGGGGGCCTAGGGCTTCTGGACACGCGATCCCACGCCACCACAATCTTCCTGAAGTTCCTATGGCCGATTGTCTGCTGGGACGCGACCCCCATGCCCCAATGGGCGCCCGCCCTCCGCCAGTCAGTGTCAGCAGCTCTGGGTCTTCCTAGAGCATCTATGACCTCACTAGGGAGTGGCTCACAAACCACCCAGGCCATCGCCTAAAACCATCCTCATCCCCCTACTGGAACCAGGCTCTCCTTGCCCTGAAACGAGTAGGCGCGCGGATCCACCATGCCTTCCCATACAGAAGGGAAGGCCCTGGCCTCAGCCCACGTCGCCATGCAATTGTTCACAATGGGCAAGTTGTCACAACTCGCCTCAACCCCCAAGATCGTCCTCCCATCCGCCCAAGACTCCTTGAGCTCCTCCCTCCCTCCGTGAGATTTGACCTTAAGGAATTGTGGAAGGACGTCTATCACCCCATCCTGTCAGCAAAGGTGTCCAACACCTTATGGAGAGTGCTCCACTGTTCATACAGGACAGGGGACCGGACTGGCCCTACCTTCCATCACCGAAGCTGCCCCCGCTGTGTGGAGCCTATTGACTCCCACCTCCATCGTTTTTTCACCTGTCCAGGTGTCGCCGCATTTTGGCCAAAGGCCCGCGCGCTCCTCCATGCTCAGCCCTGGTCTGGACACCCTGTGCAAGACCTCATGTTTGAGCAGACATTGCCTGGTTGCCACCGACCCCTCCGTGTTCTCGCCTATGCCACAGCCATCTGGACCATCCATAACTCCTTCCTTCGTGCTGCCTTTGACCAGCAGGTGTGGACCCTTCCACACATGATCACTCACTTTCAGGTACACTTTGAGATGGCCCTGAAGGTCTGCACTATGTCGCCAACCCTCCCCCGCTCAGTTGTCACTGCAGCACGGCTCTGGCGCGCAAACCCCCCTCCCTTTCTCGATGCCTCCTCCCTCCCTTCCTCGCCTCAGGCTCTTAGGAGCCCAGGCGTAATTCAATAAACATCGATGAATCCCCCCTTGGGTTGGGACCATCTAGTACTAAAAAAAAAAAAAAAGAGACTAGGGTGCCATTTGCCCACTTGACTGCACCATTTGTTGAAGGGTTTTAAGATGCAAAAAAGTTATCTAGTATTATGTAGAAAGACTACTTCTTTGACAACTTGGGAAGTGAATTTTAACCCATTATCTGATAGCAAAATTTGGGACAACCATGTTGGGTGAAAATGGAGCGAAACAAGAATAAGGCAATAGCCTTGGCAATAATGGCAGATATCCAGATGGTCTCAAGCCACTTAGTGAGATGTCAATGGCTAGGAAGATATAGAGATGGTCATAGAAAGCCATGGATAAGGGCCTTATGACATTCACGCTAACAATGCTAAATGGCGTGTATGAGGTAACAACTATATGCTGGAAGTGAGGGTTTGGCCAATCTTGTGTTCTGCAAAAATTCAATTTTCTAAAACATTCTGAATAGTCTCAAGAATCTGGTCCCAGTAGAATTTTTTTAACAACCCATAGGTTTTCTTGACCATTCATGTCCTACATGGGCGTGTCCTTCTAGAATAACTTCAGTCATTGAGGAGGATCATAGGTAGGGAAGCCACTTATTGTTGACCTTCTTACATAACATGCCATTTTGTATTTTTGTGTTCTGAAACTTTTAGCGTAATAGCTTCCCTATTCCCTGAGAGCTCCAATTTTCATAGTTCAGGTAAGCCAATAATGTTGTACAAGAAGTTTTTTTCATGTAATAGTACAGTGAAGGTTGGCATCTCTTAAAAATATCTGCATTCTGATGAGTAGTGACCGCCTGATGCACTATCAAAAAAGTCATAGCTCTATAGCTTAAGGGCCCACATAGCCAATCAACTGTCAGGGTCATTCATTTGCTGAAGCCACCTTTAGGGAAGCATGGTTTGTGACAATACTGAAATAGATCCAGTAAACTTACGTCCAAAAGTGCTTGACTGCGAGCAATACCACTAAACATCCACGTTCAGTGATGCTGTAGTTTCATTTGGCTCTTGTTATAGTTTTCTGAAATAAGCTATGGGTCAGTCGACTTGTTCATCCAGTTGGGCTAGGATGGCCCCTACAGCTACGTCTCTAGAATTTGTAAATAATACAAAGGGGTAGTCAAAGTTCAGATAATTTTACACTAGCTGAGAGATGAGAGCTGTCCTAACAAATTGAAAGCCTGGTCCTGTTTAGGGGTTCCATTTGTAGGACACATTGTTGTGTAGCAAATACACTAAGGGCTCAGCCAGGTCAGCAAACTGGGGTATGAAATACATGTGATACTTATTATGCCTAGGAGCACTTGAATGTCCCAAAGGCTTTGAGGCGGCGTCATGTTCTCTGTAGCAGAAATCTGGTCTAGCAAAGGCTGAATCACTTGTTTAGTAATCTTATGCCCTAGAAACTCCATATTGTGTTGAAAGAAGGATTTTTTGGTTGGCTTGATCTTTAAAGAAGCTCTACGGAGGTGATCAAAAACCTGATAAGGATGGTCTAAGTGACCATCAAAGGTCTCAGAGATGACAGTAATATTGACAAGGTAGACTAAGATGAAAGACATCTTTAGATCACTAGGACCTATCCATAGATCGCTAGAAGGTGGCAGGGGCATTACAGAGCCCCTGCAGCTTTCAGGTCAGCTTAAAAAGACCTTTGTATGCGATAAGGGTGCACTTGACTCAATCCTCAGGAGCCAGCTCAATCTGCTGGTACCTTCTAGAAAAATCTATTGTGAAAAAGTATGCCCCTGATAGGTGCCAGAGGGAATAATCAATCCGTGTAAGGAAGTAACTATCCTTTCATGTTACTGCGTTACACTTATGATAATTCATGACAGCATGTTAGATCCCGTTTTATTCCAAACAATCAGGAAAGGAGATCCTCAAGAACTTTGGGAGGGTACCAACAGCCCCAAGGTTAAAAGATCCTTGAGATGGGTCATGACATGGGCCTCTTCCACCTTGCTCTTTTGGTAATGGAATAAGCATATCAATATGCATCCCCCATCTACACATTATGAACAGCTACTTTCATCTTGCCTAAGTCAAACGCATACGTGGAGAAAAAGTTCAAGTATTTCTAAAAAAGCTCATCAACTTTCCTCCTTTGTTCTGAGGTAAGATCTTCTTTTATGAAGATGGTGATGAGAGCTAAAGAGGGGAGTTTTTCTAACCCAAATTCATGGAGAACGAAAAATCCACAATCAGAGCAGATGGCATTGATTGGTACTAAACATAGGTAGGTGATTATCATAATTATGCATAATGTTTCAGGCTTTTATAGTTAGGTATCAATAGAACAGAGTTGGAACCAGCATATGTGGGTTGAGAATACCCTGGCAGGTCAAGACCTTCTTCATGAATGATCTTTCAGCCCCGCAAATCTTTAATAGGCTCCCAGGCGGTATGTTCACATGAATATGGGTATTCACTATGGTCTCTGAACTTGGAGGAATTACCTTGGGTTCAGGTGAATAAACAGATATCACATTGTCACATCCACTATGTGAGGGAATAGTTTTAATCTTTAGCCTCAGACATGGTAATTAAGTCATTCAATACAGTTTTCAGTCTCCAGTAAACCCTCCCATTCCTTCACGAGTTCCTTGCAGTCCTTGTATTTCTCAAATACTAAGGGTATATGGGTACCAAGCAAGGATAAAAATCCTTCCACATAATGGACGATGGCATCATACTCTCAGAAAATTGAGTACCAAGCAATAAGTTATAACTAGGGTTGTCAAGAGCTATAGCCACGTCGTTTAATATAAAATTATCCCAAGCTGGAGGTGGAGTGCGGAATATGCTTTTGTGGGACGGGTGCATTGGGGCCAGGAAGTACTAAACTCAATGTAATGATGCAGATAAGGTGCAATTTTTAATTTTCTTCAAAAAATTAGGTGAAATTATGTTCAGTGGAGATCCGCTGTATACTATGGTGAGCATGAGAAATTGTGAGCCTTAATTGCAACTCTAGTGAAAAAACTATTAAATTAAAGTGGAAGGCTGAGAAACATTGGCAACTCATCATAAAAATAGAAAATGTAAGTATTTTACTATTTATTCGAGGCAAGCTGACCAGGGGATGGACATTACCAAAACTAAAAATATACTAAAACGTAACTATTTGGTTCAAACAAAACGCCCTAATGAGCGGATTGAGTGAAACGCTTTGAAAACTGACCAACCAGGTGGGCAGCGGAAGCCGCTTATCCCTCCATGGTGGAAGGGGAGGGGGGTCGAGGGCTCATCTTTGGCAGCCTCTTCAGCAGCAGCCTTTTCCTCCCATAGTAAAGTGCATGTCACGGCCATTAGTAATGGCGTTGGGGCATCTGTAGTATGTGGTTCGATATCTCTAATAATTGAAATTTCATGGAAATTGCCAGCTAGGTAAATGGCACTGAGATATTCAGTTAGAGCTTTTTAGCTTTAATTTGGGCGTCTGGGAGTTGAACAAACGTGGCAATGTTTGTTTGGGTTATTTTCGCTTTTGGATTATGTGCTATAGTTGCCACGTTCTGGATAGCATCATCTGCGTTTTTGTAATACTTGTTCACCAATATTTTGCTTTTTGGGGTTAAGGTTGTGGGGATAACAGGAGATGGAATTCCTCCTTTGGGTATTGCTACTGATTTAGCAACATCTTTATGTAGGGGACGACAATCTGGTGTTGCAGCTGCTTCAACTGCAAGCTGGTGATCACTGCAAAACGATTCAGTGTTTGGCTGTGAGGTATAAAGTTGAGGGGGGTATTTAGCGTCCCATTCCGCATTAACAAACCACTCAATTTGCATAGATGGTTCTTCAATGAATTTACCTGATTCGTTAATTTCAGCCAATAATCCCCATGGGTTTTAGTTGAATTGGATTGGGAAATCAGCGTACGCTTGAGGTTTGTTTGATTCATTTGCAGAAGCATGGGATTAAACTGGGATCCAATATGATGCTTGACTGGAGGAATTATTTATGGCATTGGGGTGAAAAGGAGGCTGATTGGTGGCTGCAGGTGTAGCTGCAGCAGCAGGCTTTGGGGGTGGAGGAGGTAGGATTGTGCCCCATGCCTGAAACTGTACAGGGTGGTAAGCAAATTGGAGGTTGGTGGATGAGTCATCCAATCCATCTAAAGTGGTTGAGTAGGGGAACTTGCATTTTGATTGGTCTAACTCGAAACATGATGGACAGATTGTCCGCCCGCCCTTGATGCGGGCCCAAAATGGATGGTCAGGCACTGAGGGAATAACGGTGCATGGTGGAATTGCCACCTCAATTTTATAAAATTCAGGGCTTATTGAGGTATATTTCCAAGTCCCAGAAAGTTGTGTGGCCCCATTTGGGACCACAAATTGTAAGATGGGGTTGGAGCCATAGGCTGCCAAACTGTCCATCAGCTCCTGATGGAGCACTTCAGGGGGAGGTGGGTGAGCAGGCCAGCAAACTGGACTACCAAAGTGGTGTCCGCTGGGAGCCAAGTCCAGGTTGTGGGGAGAGGTGTGCCCTGGAATACCAGGGGCACAGTTGCAGCAGTGGCAGCATTGGCTTTGCAGGTGAAGCTGAGGTCAAAATACCCCTTGTAAGGGCGGAAATTGATAAAGCTGGCGGGTATCATCACCACCTGTGCCATTTTGATATTAGCTTGGTCGTGGTATGGGAATAATTTCCCATATTTGACCCTTAGGACATAGCACATTTTGCTCTGGGGGAGCACTAGGGGGCAGCATGGTACCACTTGGGTATGAGCAAGGTGGGCGTCCAGGTCCTTGTGTGGAACGAATTAGCCTATAGGTTTGGAATGACTGGGTGAACCAGTCCTAGCACGTTTTCCTGCCGGACGGAAAATGGGAGGGGGAGTTTCACTGCTGCCCCACGCTGGAGCAGCCAGCGGAGAATCCAAGTACATCAGAGTGAAAATACTATGTGCGAATTTGATTTGTTTTTGAAACTCATGTAATTTTGCCCAGAAAGTTACGCCAAGTGGAAAGAGAATATTAAATATTTTAATATAAGTAATATTTAACTCATGGTTCTAGGGTTAGCCAATAGTGACTTTTGTGGTGCTTTCAGTCTTAGTTGGAGGCATAACAGAGGAGGTGTTGCACAAAGAGCCGCTGTCTTCATGTTTACCTCCTTTTTCCCAACAGTTTATGTCTGCCTCTTCCACCTGACATTTGTAGCACTCCTACTTAGTGTGTCAGTGGCCTTTACATTAACAAGTTGGTATATCCTTATTATTGGCCTCTGGCGCATGCACTATGGGTCTATTTGAGTTCAATACCGTGGAGGGGTACTTGTTCATAATAGATGGATGAATTTATTGAGTGCCTCCTTGACGTCACATATGCAAGTTTAGATTCGCGTAATTCCTACCATATGAAGTTTAACTTTATGCCTCGCTTTAAGGGCAAAAAGGATGGTAGTGATAGCGTCATATAAGGTAATTTAATTAGTGCTAACTAGCGGTTGTGCTTTAGCATAAAAATGGCGTGAAAAGTCAGAGGGTTTTCGCTTTTGTAGAGGAAAATAGCCATGGAAGCTTGTTTTTGTCTCGAGAGGGTCTGATAAGAGCCAAACCCTTGCACTAGAACGGTCTTGACTTGGTCCCAGGTCTGAATTTTACAGAGGTGAGGGGCCATAATCTTCTAAGCTTACCCACATTAGCAAGAATGGATATACTTGACCTCTTGGCAATCAGTAACTTCTTCTCTACTACTTTCATAGGCGTAAAAGAAGAATGCAATGCTATCTGGTCATAAACAAATTGTTACTTAAAGATTGAGTTTAAAAGTTGACCCAAATGGCGTATAGAGGGCATAAATGTCAGTATCAATATCAGGCTAGGCTCTGTAGACTCTGACTTGGCATAAGTATGGGGGATTGCTGGTTATTTTGGCGTCAAAATTTTTTTTAATCATCCTGCAACTCATTCCAGTACTAATTAAGCATGGGCGTCAGCCTTCTGATTAAGTTGAGATTTTACGTCCAAGTTTTCAGACTCACAAAAGCTGACATGAGATTTCAATAACATGAATTTGCTTCATCTAGTCAGAGTGATTGTCGTAAATTAAAAAAACTCTCAGACATTCTCCAGTTCAAATTCAAGGGCGCCTTTAATATCAGGGTTGATGGGGGTTTTATTCAGGGATAAACTCCACATCCACAAGCAATATTTGCAGTTTGCTTTTGAAGGTCCTCTAAATCTTTGAGAATTTTGCCATGCAAGGGTCCTCAGAAATTTCAGCTGGAGGAGCAGGTGACCCAAGAGCCCCACCGGGATAAGGGCCCCCTGGAACCAGGTCGTCCTTCAACCTCCATGGAGCCCTTTGGCCCTTTAGTAACCTCAGGACCTTTAAGCCCCAAGGCCCTTCAATGTCTGTGTCTCTTTGGTCTTAAAGCTGATTGAGTAGGGCCTCTGCGCAAATCAAGTTGTGATAAGATATTATTCAAGGTTTGGAGTTTGGATGTCAATCTCTGAAGGGGCAATTTAGACGTATTTATGTACCTCAGATACTAAACCCTTGCGGTCACTGAGTAAAGGTGGCTATCCATATACTCAGCAGTCCCAGTGTTGAGCAAGGCGATTTGGCCTCTGGAATTGCTAATAATGTGGAGGTTGTCCTGTTTAGCTTTCTGATTGTCTTAAACATACATGGAGGCAACTTCATAGAACATGAACATGTTAAAATTAAGGGTCTGAACTAATCCTAGCTGGCGTTGTATACCTGATGATGTAAACCCACCACTTTGGATTAAATGGAAAGAGCCATATGGACAAACTGCTAAAGATAGAGCTCCGCTCCACCAACCAACTCATAGATAGCTAAGTCAGAGTAGTCTTAGTGCCTCCTCATGTAGTAAGGTGCAACAAAAGTTCACAAACGATTAGCATGGGTTTCAGTGGAGTAGATCCCATCAAGGAGCTGCGGGATTGTATTGGCTAGGTTGTCAGTTTGGGTATTACTAATTAGGTTCAGTATGGGTGATTGAATTAAAAGGTGGCTCAGAATTCCAAACCCAGGTTGAATGGGTTGTACTTTTATATTAAAGTTATACCCAATTAAATAATTTTTTCTCCCATTGGGGGAGGAGATATGTTATTAAAGTTTTCTTTAATGTTTTGTAATTGTCTTTTTTTCACTGGTTACATTTTGGATGCCCTTGTAGTGAACATAAGGTTTTAACTTTTTAAAAAAAACTGAAAGGAGGAAAATTGGGTACCTGGTGTTGTAGGAACAGAAGCTGGGAATTGTCACAGATAGTAACATATTCTCTAGTGCTAAACTCCCCTCCAAAAAAGTCAAACAAGCCCTTGGCGCCAAGGCCAGAACCCTAAAAGTCACTGATGATCTGTATAATATTAACGACAATGATTGTTTCTGTCTTTGCCAGCCAGGGATGAGGAAAATGGCTCATCTGAGGCGGAAAATCTGGTAGAAATTGACCCCAAAATACAGAAAATCATGCGATACAAATTACATAACTTGTCCAAATTTGTAAAACTTCCATTTTGCTGAAAGGCGGGAATTTTACAGCCAAGACCAAATTTCAGTATTTTCTTGGTAATCAGTAATCGCTGGTTGATCTTCACAAACCTTCCTTTTAGATTTTAGACCCCAGATGAAAAAGGCTTTGCTTATCTCAGATGTCAGATAAATTTAATAAGTTTAGGGATTTTGTGCAAGTTTTTCCATACTCTTATATTTATTTTAACAAGAATTTTGTCAGGAGAATGTCTATAAATCTCCAGTTCTCAGCAAGGGGTGCACAGTGCACAGCTATTACGCTAGGAAACTAGTTGTCAGTACTAAGGTGAGCATAGCCCCACAGAGGGTGCTGGAGATAAAGTAACTTAAGGCAAGGGTGACTAAAGAAGTATAAATTAACAGATATCAAACAGACAACAAGACTTGAGTGGACCCCAAAGTAAAGTCCATATACAAGCGGTGATCTGGGATGGAGTACAAGGGTGCCTGAGTCTGGAGGGGACTAGGGCGCCCAAGGGTGCACCAGCTGCAAGAGTTAAATTTGTGCAAATTAAACATATAACGTTGCAGGAGACCTCCTCAAAGAGGTCTGCACACCCGTTCGCCCTGGTTAACATAAATAAAACGTAAACTAAAGAGGGGTTTTATTAAGGAGGAAGTCAACCAATGGGTAAGGTTGGTCTCAATGAATCATACTTAAGCAATGTCAGGGAATCAGCGATTGGTGGAAGTGGTGTTAAGCCCAGGTGCACCAACAAGTGCACGCTTCCATCTGACAGGGTACTATACTTCAAAATTGACCAAACCTGAGTAATTTATTGAAGGCAAGTCTGACCTGAGTTGTAAATTTAAAAATCAAACAGTTTTGAGACCCCATTTACTAAGCAACCAAAGTGAATCGTTGTTTTTAATCATATAGCTGGTTCATTTTAGTGCACCTTCTGTAACGCAGGGCCACATTTCTCGCACATTCTCAGGACCAACCTGGGCATATCTTGACTTAACACAGAGTTAATCCAGGGTATGTTTGAGGTCAGGAAGGCTTTCCAACTTCACCTTTTTGCATCCTGAAGAACAGCTTTATCCTTACATTTAGCCCCCTCAATTAGGTCATTTGGACATGACATTACCCTCTCGCCCTTTTGGGATTCCACCCCCTCCAGGGGCTTTTAACAGGGAAAATTTCTTGTGGACCAGGGCCAACTTCACAGCAGCGATGGTTTGCTTAGACTGAGGTTCAGCAGCATGGGGAACGCTCATGGAAAACTTTAATAAGAACTTGAGAATGGGCACAGTCGCATGCTGGTATTAACTGTTTTCAGCTGCGTCAAAACCCTTCCAGGATACAAGGTACAGCAGCCTCCTTCTTTACTCAAAATGAGGCTACTATCTCCTCCACTTCCCACTTCGTCGCCCCATTCAAGAGATAAGCCTCAGGAGTCTCTGGTGGGGGCCCTTAAACAAAGTAAGCTTACTTTAATGGAAGACTGAAAACATTTGGAATGAGGGGGAGATCCAACTGGTATGAGGCGTGGCGCACCTTTCTGACAACGTAGTAAAGCCCAATTCTCTTTGATCCCAGTTCTTTTCATGATTGCTTTATTGGGATGTTTTTAGCATCCAGAGTTACGAGATCCCCTTCCTTGTATGCTGGACCTACCCATCTCTTCCCATCTGTGCTCTCCTTATAAGCTTGCATAGCTGCAGCCAAGTTTGTGCTCACCCCTGGTGTACTTACTTGATCATTTTTGCAAAGTCCACCACCGCTTCAACTTTAGATTCACAACTGGGCTCCATGTTAAAGGCGGGGTTGAAGCCATAGTTGGGAAAGAAGGGGGAACAACTGATCGATGCATATTGTGCTTTGTTATAACTTAATTGGGCCATGGGCAGGTGGGAAACCCAATCTGAATGATCTGTGGCAGTGTAACACCGCAAGAACTGTTATAAGAACTGGTTCACTCGTTCATTCTGCCCATCTGATTGGGGGTGATAGGCTATTGAATGGCAGGAGTGAATCTTCAGTCTTACAAAACTCTTCCTAAAATATGGAGGTAAACTGGGGTCCACAATCACTAATTATTACTTGATGACCCCATGAAGAGCAAACACCTACAAGACGAAGAGCCTAGACATCTCATTTGCGGTAACTGTGGTTCTTCAGGGAATAAATTGGGCGAACTTTTAATATGGTACACCACCACCATGATGGCATCGTAGCCATCAGACACAGGCAATTCCACAAATGTATCTATCAATAAAGAAGTCCAGGGCCCCTCAGCCTTTTGAACTGGTACCTACAACCCCTCTAAAGGTTGACAATTGGGTTTCATCTGGTTGCATACCAGCACTTCTTACAATATCTGCCCACCTGTATGGCTAACCCCTTCCAATTGTAAGTGCGGCGAATTAGCTCCAGAGTCTTCACCTTCCCAGGATGACCAACGGTGATTCTGTCATGATGGTCCTGGATGATTTCCAGGCGAAGTGGTCCGGTGGGAACCCATAGCCCCTGGAACCACACCATCTCATCATTCACGTGATAACCCCTGGTAATATCCTACTGATGAAACGCGCTCTTAGTAAAGACCATAGTATAATGGCTGACAAAGGCTTTTAAAGGACTACCTTTCTGAACATATCATATTCCTCCGCATTTTCCAGAGGAGCAAGCGCTGGCCCGTGGCAAAAGAGAGTGAAGTTGAGACACAATCTTACCTGGCGGAATCATCAAATGTGTATTATGCACCTCTACATCCTTAGGATCAGGAGCTAGTGCAGGGTTGCAGCTCAAAACATCTTCCAAAACATTCTCCTTGCTCTTTGTAAACTCATAGAAAAACACAAATTGGGTTAGGGTCTCATGCCAGAGGGTTTGCCATGGAGTCAAGAAATGAGGTGTGCAGTAGTACAGCAAGGCACGGTGGTTTGTACATACAAAGAATGGTTGCGATGAACCATTCAAGTGATAACGCCAATAAGTCAGTGCCTCAATCACTGCTAAAAACTCTTTATCATATAAGGCATAGTTTAACTCAGGCAAAACATCTTCCTGGAAAATTATCACACCAAATGCTCTATTTTATCTTTGCCTACTTGTAATAGGGCCGCTGCTATAGCGATGTTGGAGGCATCAGAATCCACAATAAACTCTTTATTGGGGTCAACAGGTGAAGGATGGACGTGGACAGCAGGGTGTACTTTACCACTTGGAAAGCATACTGCAAAGTTGGGGACCACTGGAGCACTTTTTCCCCACTTGCCTTATACAAGGGCGCCGCCACTTCAGAATACTTGGTGTGAATTTCTTAAGGAACGTACACATCCCCAATAAACTCCTCAATTCCTTATCCAAAGTTGTAGTGGTCACTCACAAATTTCCTTCTTCTTGTCTGAAGTTATCATGTGCCCTTGGTAAATCACGCCGTTGCCCAGGAAGGTGACCTGGGACTTGAATAATTCACATTTACTAATTTTTAATGTGAGGTCAGCAGCCTTCAAACAATCTACCACCTGCTAAAAGGTATACTGCATGAGACTCATCAACAGTAGAGAACACCAGTATATCATCCGCGTAAGCTACCGCGCATACCCCCAGTAGATCCCCCAAAGCCTCTTCAATATGGTTTTGAAAGATAGCAAGGCATTTTTAAGCCAAAAGGGCATAACCTGAAATTGGAAATACCTTTTCTGGTACAGTATGAGGTTAGCCACTCCTGGACCTTCTTAATCCAGATCTAATTGAACAAGTTTAGACAATCCAATTTTAAAAAGACTTTAGCCTTCTCCACATAGCATGCAGTCTGTGAGTCCAGTGGGATGTGATGTAAGTATGGTACTGTGGTGTCGTTAAGATTCCCATAATCTTCGCATGGGCATAAGGTACCATCAGCCTTCTCCACAAAGAGAAGTGGGGAGCATAAAGGGGAGGTACGCTGAAATATTGCGCCTTTAGCTAATTGCTCCTTAACTCACACATCCAAAGCTGCTTCCTCCCATACAGTAAAGGGTAAAGGGAGAAGATATATGCACCAGATTAACTGTGAGCTTGAACTCGCATTCAAACTCTGTTAGAGCTGGTAGTACATTAGCTGAAGCTGCATCAAACGAAGATTCCAGCGCCTCCAAACAGGAAGGTAAGGGAACCTTCAGGGAGGGCTTCAGCAAAGGAGCAAGACTGATTGTGTAGATATTGGGCCAGTGGGGAAGATTGCCCTGAGTTTGCTTCAGCCAAAGGAAAAACTAATTCATGACCATTCTTCAGAGTTAAGGACAAGGCATTGTCTTTAAAATTAGCTCAGACGTCAACCTTTCGCCACCACTCTACACGCAAAATAATGGGGTACAAGAGGTTTTTGATTGCTTGGAAAATTCAGCCAAATATTATTTGCCAACTTGATAATCCACTAGCCCCAACTTTTAGCGTAATAATCCTTGGGAAGCCCCTCCCCTAACCATACCACCTGGCAAGTAACTCAGCTCAAGGTAGTCGTCTAGGTCTTGGTCAATAAAATTCTCAGAGGCTCCTGTATCCACCAAAATATTTGTGCTGATTTTCCCTAAAGGGGATGAAATGGTAACAGTCAAAAAAATATCCAGAATCGTCTTTATTAATAAAATATAATGCCAACACTTTACCATAAAAATCTTCTTCAGGCATAAGAATGCCTCCAGGGTATGTTTCTGCATCATAAAATGGAGAAGGATAGTTTGCCACTCTTACTACTGAAATCACATATGCACCATATTTTCAGCAATTGCATAAACATTTTTATATTAAAAAGCAACTCATTTTCCACCTCTTGTGTTCTGCGGATCATGGTAGTGGTCAAGAGCGGGTTCTCTGGGATAATTTGGTATACTAAAATGGGTGCCATATCAGATCCATAAGAGAAGATATTTGGATCGTTTTATATAAGTAAACATCATTATAAAATGTGTTTGGGCTTTGAACGACCCCATACCCATTGCGGCAATTGGTTGCGCATCATTATCCAAGGACATCACCAACAGGCCCTTCATTGATGATCCTTCCTGCACCATCCAAATGCAGTGCTGAGGAAAAACAATTAATTCTATTGATTTTGTAACTTTGGTGGAAAGTCAGGGAATCATGAATCCCAGATAATGAAGCATCTATATCCACCATGTACAAGCAAAAAGGGTGGGTGCTTCCCAGTCAGTGGTAGCAATAATAATGCCAAGATGCTCCAACCATTGGCAAAATTAGAAATCGGAGGTAAGCCCCACTGTGACCGTGACTAACAGCTGGTGCATTCAATTTTCACTATGTGAAAGTTCCATGCGGATATTTTTTGTGTATATAAATTAAAAAGGTTGGTTGTCTAATATCAAGAGAGTGTCTATAACTCTCCAGTTCCCAGAAAAGTGGTGCGTGATGCGCAGCCCCAACGCCAGGGAACTTTTTATCAGTATTATTGGAAGTATAGACCTGCAGAGGGTGCTAGAGCTAAAGAAACACAGGGCAAGGGTGTTCAACACATTATATATTAACAAAAAGTTAACAAACAACAAGGCTTGGGTGGACCCCAAAGAGGAGTCCATACCCAAGTGGTGATCTGGGCTGGAGGGCTTGAGTGCCTTAGTCTGGAGGGGACCATGGCAGCCTAGCAGTGCTCCAGCTGCAGTTGTTAATTTAGTGCAAATAAAATGATTGATGTTGCTAGGGATCTCTCTAAAGAGGTCCACGCACAGGTTAGCCCAAGTTAACATATATAAAGAAATGTAAACTAACAGGGTTTATTTAATAAGGAAGATGACCAACGATAAAGGTTGGTCTTGAGGAAACATAATTAAACAATTGGGGGGAATTGCTCATCAGTGTAAATGGTACTAAGCCTAATTGCACTAATAAGTGCATGCTTCCATTAGCCCAGGTACTATAGCTTGAGAATGCCCAAACTCAAGTAATTGATTGTAGGCATGGCCAACCCAATTTCAAAAATTCAAAAATCAAATGGGGTTTTAAAACCCGTTTTCTGATCAATTGAACTGAACCGTCATTGTTAAGGAGGTAAGACATCCATTTTAACACCATCACCATAAACACAGGGATGGGCATTACGCACTTCCCCTGGACCAACCTGGGCATATGTGGCCTGCACCCAGCGTTGGTCCATGGTGTGCTTGAGGTCAGGAAGGTCCTGAAGCTTGACCATCTTGGACTCCTGACATCCAGCCTTGTCTATGCAGTTGGTTCCATCAATAAAGTCATATGAACATGACACAGGCCTTCCTGACCTCAAACATACCCTGGACTATCACTGGGTTCAGGCCAGATATGCCCAGGTTGATATAAGGGATATTTGTGATGCTCATCCCTGTGTTATGACAAGAGCATTAAAATTCATACTTATTCTTAATGGCGACAATTCAGTTCAGTTGCTCAGTGAAAGGGGATTTGAACTCTATTCAATGTTTGAAGTTTCTAAATCAGGTCAGCTGTGCCTGCAATCAATAACTCAAGTTTGGTCAATCTCAAGATATAGTACCCTGGCCAATGGATTGTGCACCTATTGGTGCACTTAGGCTTAGCACCAAACTACCAATTGATAATTTCCCCCAATTGTTTAAGTATATTCTCTTGTGACCAACCGTCATCATTGGTTGACTTCCTTAATAAGAAATTTTCATTAGTTTACGATTTTTTTTGTTATGGTTCCTTGGGAAAACCTGTGCGCAGACCTCCTCAGGGAGGTATTTAACAACGTTGGCTGTTTTATTTTTACAAAATTAGTCTACAAGATCAAGTGCACCGTTAAGACCCCTTTTTCCCCTCCAGATTGAGGCATCCAAACCCTCCAGCACATATCTTCACTTAGTTATAGGCTCCCCTGTGGGGTTCACCCAAGTGTTTCTGTTTATTTGTTACCAACTATTCTATAACATGTTATACACCCTTACACTAGGTTACTTTGGCTCTGGCATCCTTTGTGGTGCCCTGTTTATCATTATTCTAATGGCTAGTTCCCTGGTGGTGTGATAATGCATCTTGCACTACTTCTCAGGGAATGGGAGGATTACAGACACTCTCCTTAAGGATTAGCACGGCCAGAGGGCAAGCCCCTTTAGCCACAGCAGCATACTGCTGGTATTCATATTAAACATAATTTAGTGCTTCCCAGTGGTACGTTTTTTAGCTTAATTAAAGTCAAAATTAAAACATTTACTGGCAATTAAGTGTGCTAGAGAATGAAAGGTGAATATTTCAAAAAAATTGGATAAAAAGAACCTCCTTTAAAAAAGCTCTAAAAAGTATGAAATAATCAAGAAATTATTAATCCTTAATAAAACCCCTTTTGAAGTCACTGCCGTATTTTGAACTGATCTATAATAGCCATTTATAATATATATAATCAACGCTATATATTTTAAGTCGCTTATAGTTTACACTTGGACCCAAATCAATATAAGCTTTAGTTTGTATTTGTGAAAAAAATTCTATAATTCAGGTTGGAAGATGGTGCTAACTTCAAAGAGGGTTTTATTGAGGATTCAGAATTTCTCAGTTAACTCATAATTTTTAGAACATTTTTAAAAAGAGGTTCTTTTTTCCCAATAATTTTTATTTCAAGAAGGTTCTTTTTTTCCCAGAAAACTTTACCCCCCCAGTCCCCCCCAAAAAAATTAGTGCATTTTAAAAGTGGCTCTTTTTCCTACTTTTATTAAAAATTACTATCTCTATATATCCTTTTTGACCACTCTCTATTTCTCTATAGAAATAAAGCTCATTGTATATATATTATATATAGTATCTTATAAAAAATATACTAATAATTCATTCTATCAAATTTAGTTGATTTTAAACGCGTCCTGTACACCCTAAGACAAGGGGATTGGAGTTTCTCCTATGCACAGCAAACTGAAGATACTAACCCTCCAATAGGTTATATTTGACTCCACAGAGGACAAACTGTGACTAATGCACCTGCCCCACTACCACCCTTTTTTTTATCCCAGATTGACTATCTAGATTATCTAGACGTCCCATATGACTTGCGCACCCAAAGGAAGGTGTGGGACCTCATCATTTGTCCCCTCTTATCCCCACAAGTGAGCTCCACAGTGTGGCGCTACATGCGCCGTGCGTTTAAGACAGCTGACCGCACCCTCTCAATGTTCCAATAATGCGCCATCTGTGGCAGACCCAACACGCTAGCCCAACACCTGGAAGAGTGCACGCCGTCCTAGCATATCTGGGCCAATGTGATGTACTTATTCAAGCAATCACCATCAGCTGAATTCTGACTATCCCGCAATATCCTGGCAATCAACATGATCTCACCTATCCCCCAGACGCTAAGGGCTTTAATTGTGAGTATTGCAATATGGTCCATTCACACAATTACCCTTGATGCTTTCAACGGGATCTTCCAAAACATTAATCAAGCTATCGTCAGGTTCCACAGCCATTTGGCTTTCCACTTCCAAGCCTGGCTATTTGGATCACTATAACACAAATGGAAGAAAAAGATGGGTAACTGGCTACCAATCTGGTTCCTTCGTTGTGGCACTGAAAACCTCACAATCTCTACAGGCGGCACACCCTACTAGCCCTTGAGCTGTCATGTCACTTAAGGTCATAGTCATCCACCACCTGTGGCTCCTAGCTACAATCAAGTGTACCGTGTTTTATCTTTCAGGTTCTATTGTTTAGTGTGCTCTCCCTCTTTTACTTTCCTTTCCCCTACATATTGGATGTGTCAGTCCCTTAGTTGACCATCCTCAAATAAATAAAAATTAAGTTGATTTTATTTGTCAAATTATATTATGTTTACTGATTACCATCTACAATACTTCATTTTATTGAATTTAGATAATTTTATTAGTCAATTTTATGTTAAATTTACTGATCACTATCTAAAATAATTCATTTTATCAAATTTAGGTGAGTTTACTGGTCAAATTATGCAATAAAACAATAGCCATCTATAATGATTTAAGCTCATCCTTCTATGATCTCATAATGCCTGGATTTTATCACATACCCCCAGCCATAGGACATATCAAAAGTTGCTTCAAAGCTATCGCTTCACCAATGCTGGAATTAAGTTTATCTGGAGTTGTGTTAGTCCCACAATTATCTATTGCTTCTGATCCATTTTAATATACTTAGTAAATTAATGGTAATATACTTGACCAATACTTACAAAAGTAAAATGAGACCTAAGTTGAAGAATCATCTTTTTTGAAGGAGATGACCATCCAAATTGGTCCAATAGTTTCAGAGTTATGTGTTAACAAATATAGAAATATATAACTTTTTTACTTCGATATCATCATTTTGTATTTTTGATTTCAACTATTTGCATTTCTCTTTTACCATTTTGTATTTTGGAGGTCTCTCTCTCTACTCAGCATAACTTTCTGAGCAAATTAATTTTAGTAAATTAAAAGCAAAAACTTAATCACACACTGAAGTCTTGCTCCAATGTCATCAGATCCCCCGCTGACTGTCCCAGCGTGGGGCAGTGGCGAAACTCCCCCTCCATTTTTCATCCAACAGGAAAATGCGCTCAGACTGGCTCGCCCAGTCATTCCAAACCCTTGGGACAATTCGTTCCTCCCAAGGATCTCGATGCCCATCTCACCCAAACCCAAGCGGTGCCCTACTGCCCCCTGGTGCTCCCCTGGAGCAACATGCGTTTTGGCCTTAGGGTCAAATATGGGAAATTCTTCCCCTACAATGACCAAGCCATTATCAAAATGGATCAGGTGGTAATGACACCAGTCTGTTTTATTGACTTCCGTCCCTATAAGGGGTACTTTGATCTTGGCTTCCCCTGTGAAGCTGATGTAGCCACTGTGGCAACGGTGCCATTAATTTTTAACAATATTCCCCTCCTAACAACTTGGACCCAGCTCCCAATGGACACCACCTTAGTGGTCCAGTTCGCTGGTTTGCCCACCCACCTCCCCCCCCCCCCCCCAAAGTGCTCCACCAGGAGCTGATGGAAGGTTTGGAAGCCTACGGCGCCAACCCCATCTTACAATTTGTGGTCCCAAATGGGGCCACACGCCTCACTGGGCCTCAGGCATATGCCACAATCAGCCCTGAATTTACAAAAATTTCTTTGGCAATTCCTTCTTGTGCCACCATCCCATCTGCCCCCAACCATCTGTTCTGGGCCCGCGTTGAGAGTGGACAGACGATTTGTCCATCCTGTTTCAAGTTAGACTACATGAAATGCAAATGCCCATAATCAGAAACTTCTGCTGATGCCAAAAGTTTGCCCAACGCCCACCTATCCGCCGCCCACCCCGCGCCAACTCTGACATGGGGTACAATCCTACCTTCCCCTCCTCCAATGCCTGATGCTGCAGCTGCACCAAAAGCCACCAATCAGCACCCACCTTACCCCAATGCCATAAATAATTTATCCAACCAAACATTGGATTGGATCCCAGTTTGATCCCACGCATCTGCAAATGAATTGAACAAACCTCAACTGTACGCTAATTCCTCAATCTAATTGAACCAAAATCCATGGGAATTATTGGATGAGATTGACGAATCAGGTAACATCTTTGAAGAACTGACGCTGCAACTCAAGCAGCTCTGTAATGCAGAATGGGATGCAAAATTCCCACCTCAGAAATATGTCCCACAACCTAATGCCAAACCATTCTACAGTGACCACCAGCTTACAGTAGAAGCAGCCTCCACACCAGATTGCCATCTGCTTCGCAAAGCTGCCACCAAATCAGTGGCTGTGCTTGCAGGAGGAATTCCACCTCCCATCATCCTCATAAATCTTACTGCACAAAGTAAGATTAACATGAAAACTTTACACAAAAACGTCACTGAAGCCATCCAAAACGTGGTGACAGTAGCATGGAATCCAAAAGCAAAAATAACCTAGACCAACATTTCCACGTTCATTAAATTCCCAGACGTCCACCTCAAAGCTGAAGATGCTTTGGGCAAATACATCGTTGGTATAATGATGGCTGGCAACTATTCAGAAGTTCCAGTAATCAAGGATATCAAACCCCATGCCGCCGATGCCCCCACACCCTTACTATCTGCCTTAACACGCACCCTACTCTGGAATGAGATGAATGCGGCTGAAGATGAGCCCCCTGATTCCCCCTCCCCATCCACCATGGTGGGATAGCAGTATTCGCTGCCCACCTGGTTGGATATTTTGTTAGGTACAATTTAATCAATCCACCCATTTTGGGCATTTCATTTGAATTGTTATTTTTTATTATTATGATTTTTAGTTTGGTAATGTCCATCCCCTGGTCAGCTTACCTCAGTTAAATAAACATTTTGTATTTTAATTAAAACATTTTGCATTTCAATTTCAAAATTTTAATTTTAACACAAAATTTTTGTAATAAAATTATAAAATAAAAAAGATTAAATCTATTAAATATAATATATAATAAAAGATAATTATAAATCATATTTTATTGATGAGCATAGAGCAATTCAGCTACACAATTTGTAATATTTCTAAGAATAAGTCTAAAATATCCTGTACTATCAGTGGCTGAAACAATAGCAGTCTCCTCTATAATTAAGTCTGATATCAATCCATTTGCACCACTTAACTTTAATCTAACTCTATTATTTATCTTTAATAAGGCATTTAGAATTAGATTTAGCATATATTAATATGGAGTTAAAAACTTAAACTCAAAATAAATAATGAAGTTATTCTTTCTAGATCTTGCCTTCTATGAATTCTAGCATTGTCTAGCATAAGACGCATTCCATGCAGATTTTTTTTCATTATATAAATAAGAGTAAAGATCATGTAAATAATCAGCAAATATATCACCATTAACTGTTGAATAAGCAATAGTTTTACAATACTGCAAGTCATCAATAGTCATACTAGCAACCAAAGATACTGACCTACCCCTCACCATTGGAACAGTTACAATGGCACAAGTTCATCTTCTAGATCTTCCCTGGCTAAAATTGAGATGTAAATTAAATGAGGATTCATCAATAAAAATAGCTTTGGAAAAAGCATTATTAAAGTGATTATTAAACCACAGAGCATACTCTTTTCTCAATAAAATCATTTCAGGTTTATCTACTCTATCTAAACTTTTCTTTCTCGTTGCAAACACTTTTGCAACCTATTCAATTCAAGACTAAATCTAGTTTGATAATCTCATAGAGGAGACTAGTCTGAGCCCATGTCTGGGAGCAGTTGGGCAAGCAAGGCAAGAGGAGCAGGCGGAAGGCCCGTGGCCTCTAACGTTCAAAAACGCCCCAGAGAATCTGGCGGAATAGAAAGAAATCTAAAAAAAACTGGTGCCCACAATTTCCCCAGAGATACTCGCATGGCAAGCATGATGCAACCAGTATATCAACACGCCACACTCCCAGCCACTTTCAGCGGTGGAATTTGGAGTCCGTGTGTATCTGGACATCCAAAAAACGGCCTTATGGGAAAAATTTTGTGAAGCTGTACACAAAATTTTCCCAACCGCGGTGTACGTTGCACCTCACTCCATGTTGCACGGTTGGCTGGACCTAGGTTTCAAAAGCAAAATAGCAGCAGATGAGGCTGCAGCGGTGCGCATAGTGGTCAACCTCCCCGAAGGGCAATGGGTCATCAAAACCAAATGCACCAGATGGACAAAATCAAAACAAATTTTCCTCACATTTGACTTTTTGCCTACTACAGTAGTATGTGACATTTTGGAGCAACACCTGAAAGATGGTCTCGCCATATATGGCGAAATACAATCTTTTGAAATGCAACGTTTCACGCTGATGCCACACCTGTGCACCAGCAAAGCCATCGCAGTTCTGACCCCAACTGAGGAGATCGCGAAGGACCTAACTCAGATCCTGCACTCCATCTTTATTGACATCGCAGGGCATACCACCCACCCATTCTGGGTAACCGTGGACAGCGCGCCCCCCATTTACACCCACTGTGACATGTTCAGCCATAAGGCGCATGCATGCCCCATCAAGGAGGGCATCACATTCCAAGAGCACCCCTAGGCGGCCATGGCCAGCGGAGAGGCGCACTATGAACCAACCGCTAGCACCAAGGAGGCTTTCCCATGGGGAGCACAAGGCTGCTACCTATTGGTAAAGCCTATCTCCCCGCAGGAGCAGAAGAAGGCCAAACAGGCCCGTAGGGCCACGGCCAAGGAGGCGGCCAAGGCCACCACCACCATCCCACACTCACAACGCCAGGAGGACATGGAGACCTTCATGGTGGAAGCAACTCAGGAATCCATCACCCAATCAGATTGGGAGGCCCATGCTGAGTGGGCCACTCAATCCGAGGATCTGGCAGGAGATTTGATCTCACCCAATCGCTGCACCCAAGCTCCAGTTGAAACTGACTAGTGACCTATCCCAACCAAAAAAAAATTTTTTTTGCCCCACTTGACGGTGCACTGAACTTATCTGCACCATAAAAAATTCGTCCGACGTCAGGAAAACAAAAAGCAAAGGCCAAAGCCAATGCAACTCTTTCTGCAAAAATTAACAAAAACCCCAATAGCGTTGCTGCCAACACCCGCACTGCTGTGAAAGCCCGTGGGGACCTTGAAGAGGCTGGTGGGCCTGGGGGCCACCCCTCACACCTAAGGTGTGATGGGGGAAACCTTCACTCTAGGGATGCTGAATATCGCCAGACTCAAGGCCTCCCTGTCCCAGGCTAGGAAACTAAGTTTTTTACAACACAATTTACCCATGGATATCCTGGCCATCCAGGAGTCCCACTGTCCACGAGGTTCCGAGGAAGCTTGGAAAACAATGCTCCTCCCATCCCTATCCTTTTGGTCAAAGCACTGTGGGGTGCTAATTCAGAATAATAATTTTTTCAAATTCACATCCTCAGAAACATTCCTAAATGGCCAGGTGCTCATTGTTACCTTCTCATGGGCTGACGTTGCACACACAATCGTCAACATTTACGCCCCAAACGGTGCACATGAGCGTTGGGAATTTTTCTCATTGGTCAAATCCCTCCCGCTACCCCCAATTCTTTCTTAGTTGGTGACATGAACTGTTGGCTAACATCACCAACGGACTGGTGGCTGCCCTCACCCCACACCCCACAAGGTCAAATAGAACTACGCGTTCTAAAAGCCACCCTTGGGTTAATGGATGCGCTGCTGCAACATGCCCCACTGCTCAAAAACATAATGCGTCCCCACATCCACAATGGCCAATTAAGGTCCATGACCCGCATAGACCTTATTCTAATGCCAGCGAAATTCCAAACCCACATCTACCACCTCAAAACAACAAAAATGGAATTCTCTGACCACCGACTGGTCTCGATAACATACCACTTACCCATCACAGTTGCAAAGGCCCCACATTGGTGCAAAATCCGCCCCCCCGAGCTTGCGTCACCAGGATTTTCCACGTGGGTGGAAGAGGCAACTTTGGCGAAATCGTTTGTTGCACCATTTTGCGTGGACCCCATTTCCACATGGGCAACTTTCAAAGAGGACACCATCCACCACTATTGCCATCTCTCCTCCAGACGCTCATGAGCCACATTGGCGGTTATCTTGCGTGCGCTAGCAGAATTGGCCCACTTGGAGTCCAACATTCCAGCCACAGGATACAGCCCTTCATGGTGCTGGAAGTGGGCGGAGGCAGCTGCCCACCTCAATGCACTTGAAAGGCAACAAAACATCGGGTTTGTGTCCAATACAGGGCCACATGCATCACTAAAGGTGACAAGTGCACCGCATACTTATTTAAAAAAAATTTTGCACCATGCCAGAGCGTGGCCTGCACACAGGTGCAAAGATCGGATAATTCCATTGCAGACACACCGGCTGAAGTGGCAATAGAAATGCAAAGATATTACTCCAAGTTATACGGAGCCAAACCAATTCAGCCGGCCAAAATGGCAGAATTTCTCAACCGAGCTCATATCTGCACCATTTTCTGATACCCAGAAATAATGAATTTAATTACTCCAAACGAATTATGGACAGCCATTCATGGTGCACCAAACCGAAAATACCCAGGCCCAGATGGCATTCCATATGAGTTCTACAAAAAATATTTCAAATACATACCCCTATTGCTGCTAGCCTCACTCAACCAAAGCCTGTTGGAAATGCGCCTCCTACCAGGAGGACATGAGGCCTTTACTGTCACACTCTTCAAGAAAGGGGATAAGCTTGACTTAGCCAACTGGCGCCCCATTTCTAACAAACACAGACACCAAAATTTTAACAAAACATGGCTAACCGTTTAGGGACTGTAGCATCTGCCACCATCTCCCCAGAACAATTCAGTTTCATCCCCAGAAGGTCGATTTGGGATAACGTGCACTCTGTGGCTAATGTATGTCAGTCCACAGTCTCTGGGGCACTTGTATTCTTGGACCAACAAAAGGCCTATGATAGAGTAAACTGGGAATACCTCAGGGCCTGCCTCCATCAATTCCACCTTCCCCCCGCTTCATAAACTGGGTGAACCTGCTCATGGAATCTGCGACAATGGCAGTGCATGGCCCAGGTTCCCTAACGGAAGTAGTCCGCCCTCAAAGGGGCCTGCGACAAGGGGACCCCCTCAGCCCACTCTTATACAACTTCAGCCTTGACCCACTACTGCGAAATGTGAATGCCCACCTCACTGGGGTCCATGTGCCAGGCCAAACCCCAGTCAAGATGATGGCATTTGCAGATGATTGCGTGGTGGGGGTGTCTAATAACAAAGATGCACGCGCGCCTGAAGCCCTCATCCAGGAATATTCCCGTGTAAGCAACGCGACACTGAACGCCTCCAAAACTGAAATCATCCTCCTTGGTCGGTTTCAGAACTGCTGGGCCCCAGCAAGTAGTTCCCAACCTGGCCCATCTGCTCGCCCACGTCCACGCCTTACTAACTCAACACACACCGCTCCACTGGTGCTCCCCTTCGTGCCACGTCCTACCATAGGACTGGTGCGCCATCTGGGCGTGTGGATGGAGGCAGGCGGATATGCGTCAGCAGTAATGGAGTGCCGTATACTGGACAATGTGACGAAGCGAATCGCCTCTCTCAGAGCCCACCCTACTACCCTCACTGGCAGAGTTGTTCTTGCCAACTCTATGCTCCTATCCAAAGTCTGGTTTGGAGCCCACGCCATCCCCTTCTCCCCAAGCTTCTTCAAATCCCTGTATGCTTTGATGCAAGGATGGCTTTGGTCAGGCCGCCCTCCACCAGTACAGCTAGAGGTCATGTTTGGCCCTCATCATCAAGGTGGCATGGGCCTGCTTGACTTCAAAGCCCATACTGCCAAGATCCTGGGCACCTGGATCGCGGCCATCACCGCTCCTACACTCCCATCCCAACACTGGTCCTGCGTGGCCTGCTCCAACTTCTCCTGAGCCTTGGGCCTCAACAATTCATCAAACCCCCACTCCCTGATGAAATACCTCACATCACACAAATCGGCCACAGGTCCTCATGGGACTAAAACCCACTACAAATGAATCCTACTCTCCATGTGAAATCGCAGAATGGAGAATTTGTATTAGTGGGCATACAACCCGAAGAGGCTGCCCCTCTCCTCAGTTCACACAAGAGGTACAGGGGCTACCCATCCATGATGGCGTGATCCCCATTTGACCCCAAGTCCTATCCAGGGTGGACTACCTGGACATGATGGACATCCTTATTCCACTGAGATTCAAAAGACTATCTGGAAATACACACACCATCCTCTGTTGCAGCCTCAAGTCCGCTCCCATGTGTGGCGCTGCCTGAGGTGGGTGTATCGTACAGCTGAGCGCTCTAACGCTTTACACTCATCCTGTGTCATGTGTGGCCAGTATGGAACGCTGTTCCACCGCCTGGAGAAGTGCCCCACCTCTAAGGTGATATGGCGCGAAGTCCAACGTCTGCTAGGCCAGGATCAAACGCATCCCTTCAGTCTATCAAGAGATATGTTTGCCTCATCAATGGCCTCCCCCTTTCACCCTCCCTCCATGCTCTGGTGGTTGCAATCGCCATGTGGACTATTCACACGATTGTCTTGGATGCCATCGCTGGCTCCATCCCTACCCTCCCAGAAGCTGTCCACAGATTCTGGTCTCATTTGGTGGACCACTTTCAAGTGTGGATGTTTGGATATCTCCCACCGCGTCACCGATAGCTGGTCTCCTCCTGGTTCCCAGTCTGGTTCGTCAAATCAGACCCCTTCCTTCACACGTGCTCAATAGTGGCTATGGCCCCTTCACACGTTCCCTCCCCCTCCCCATAAGTGGCGTTCCCGCTGGCAACAAGAGATAGCATCGCTTCTCTGGGGTGCCTCCCCATGGTACTAAGTTTATCTTTCCTGAGTCATATTTGGAAGTGTCCGTCCCACGGTCGGCCTTCCCCACAATAAATTTAAAAATTTAAAAATTTATCTACTCTATCTAATTCTTGATAGCTTAACTTCATCGTAATTTGCAATTCCTGATGACATTTATTGTTACTTGAAATTAAAATTGAAAAGACCATCTAGTACTAAAAAAAGAAATTAAAATTGAAAAAATTTCTTCTTCTATCTCCAATGTTTCTTTGATCTCCTTCAAGTTTATGTGTGTTAAAAGAAACCAAATTTTCACATCTTTCTGTATGAGCTTGATTAAGCACTCTTCTTTCACTTCCACCTTTATATTTCTTTTCTATAATCCCATTTGATTCATAATTAGAAGTTATAGTTTTTGCAGTATTATAGTTTATTTCTAAAATATCAGCAAATTTTTTGTAGTCTTTCCTTGTTTATAAAAGTAATCAAATAAGGCTAAGGCATTTACTATTGGTGATTGTACTGTATCTAGTTCTAGTTAAAGACTCAGTGATTTCCTCAGCATCAGTGTTTTCTTTTGGTAGATTATAATTTGTCATAAAGGAGATACAAATATCTTTTAACATGAAAAATGAGTGGGTAATAATATGCTTGTTTCTATTTCAGTAGGGATATTAAAATTTAACTACCGCCAAAAATTATATTGAGATTGAAATATAAGGTATTGAAATTGAAATTGAAATTGAAATGCAAAATGTTGAGATTGAAATGCAAAATGTTGAAATCAAAATGCAAAATTTTAAACTCTTCTTTCCACTTGGTGTCATTTTCCATGAAAAATTATATGGATTAAAAAGTAAAACTTGATTGCCTGGCATAGTTTCACTATAATTTCCTAAGATTCCCTGAAGGCTGCCCCTGTGTGGGGCAGCAGCAAAACTCCCCTCGCCATTTTTCTGTCTGACAGGAAAATGTGCTTGGACTGGCTCACCCAGTCATACCAAACCCCTGGGACAATCTGTTCTTTTCGAGGATCTTGATGCCCACCTTGCTCAAACCCAAGTGGTGCCCCATTGCCCCCTGGTGCTCCCCCAGAGCAAAATGCATTTCAGCCTTAGGGTCAAATATAGAAACTTTTTCCTTACCACAACCAAGCCATTATTGAAATGGCTCAGGTGGTGATGATTCCCACAAGTTTTATTGATTTCTGCCCCTATAAGAGGTATTTTGATCTAAGCTTCACCTGTGAAGCTGATGCCACCACTGTAAGAGAGAGTGTCTATAACTCTCCTGTTTCCAGCATGGGTGGTGCACAGTGCACAAATCCAATTCAAGGTTACTAGCCATTAACACTAAAGCTACTTGTGCCCAGCAGGGGGTGCCGGAGCAATAATAGCTCAAGCAAAGAAATGCAATAAGTAACCAGCCAAAAACGTCATGGTGCACATGGAGATAAGGGAAAATGACCCAGGTTGGAGGGTACCTGGGCGAACCAATGGATCACGAGGAGATAATCTGATTGTGTCCAAAATGGCAAGGTTAACGAAGCATGAGACCTCCTCAAAGAGGTTTGCACAGGATCATTATAAAAATCATAAATAAAAATGGTAAAATGGAGAAAGTGTTTAATGGGAAGTTGACCAACAAGGAGTGTTGGTCATGGGAAACATAATTAAACTATGGTGGGGGAATACGGGGTATGATGAAGTGGGCTCAAGCACCAACCCACCAATAGGCAGGCACTCCCATCCCAATTGGTCAAATATGCTGAAACTGACTTCACTTGAGTAATCAATTGAAGTTGGATCCAACCTGAATGCATTGTTTTGTAAATGGAACAGGTTTCAAAACCCCATTCCTCAACTAACTGAATGGAACCATCTGCATTTATTTGGTAACTCGTCCATTTTAATGCCTGGGCCAATGTAAAGGGCTGGTCATTTGGCACCTCACTAGTACCGACCTGGGCATATTTTGCCCGAACTTAGCGTTGGTCTAGGGTGTGCCTCAGGTCAGGGAGGGCCTGTAGCTTCACCCTCTGGGACTCCTGGCGCCCAGCCTTATCTTTGGGGTTGGTCCCCATATTTGATGTCATTTGAACATGACAACCACTGCGGCAACTGTGCCCCTGGTTTTCCAGGGTACCCCTCACCCCACAATTTGGACCCAGTTCCCAGTAGACACTACTTTGGTGGTTCAGTTCACTGGTTTTCCCAACCACCTTCTCCCTGAGGTGCTCCACCAGGAGCCGATGGAAGATTTTGTAGCCTATGGCTCCAACCCCATCTTGCAATTTGTGGTCCCAAATGGGGCCACACACCTAACTGGGCCTCAGGCATATGCCACAATCAGCCCTGAATCAAACAAAATTGCCCCATCAATTTCCCCTCATGCCATTGTCCCCTCTGCCCATGATCATCCGTTCTGGGCCCGTGTCAAGGGCAGATAGATGATCTGTCCATCCTCTTTCAAATTGGACCACTCAAAATGCAAGTGCCCATCCCTAGCTTCTAATAGTGCTGATTGTTCATCCACCAGCCTCCAATCCGCTGCCCACCCCGCACCAGCTTCAGTATGGGGTATGATCCCACCTCCCCTCCTCCAAAGCCCAATACTGCAGCTACACATGCAGCCATCATCAGCCTCCTCCTCACACCAGTACCACAAATGCTCCATCCAATCAAGCACAGGATTAGACCCCAGTTCAATCCCATGTATCCTCCAATGAATCAAACAAACCTCAACCACACGCCATGTAAAATTTTTAGTCTTTTGGTTGTTATTGGCAAGCAACCCAGTAACCTTTTTACTGCACAGGTTCAATTTACTTGTGCACTGCATTGCAATGTATAGAATGTATTATTAATTGATAATAGTATGGAGGCTATTATCTGTAGTTGAGTATGAATTATATTATGGCCCAACGCTCGGCCAGTATTTCTGAATAAATACTTGTGAAGTTGTACTCATAGGGCTTTGTTCCCTATACTCTTGTCCACCTGATCTTTGCTGAGATACCCCGGTGACAATCTCTCTGAGCCCAACACACAGTCAGCAGCTATCCCTAATTGTGGTTCCTTCTTCTCTAGATCCCTGCTTGGATCTTTACTCTTCTCTCTGAGAGTCTTCCAATTATTGCCCTCTGCAATAATATCCTTGAGATATAACAATACAATAGAAGCTGATAGTTTAACTATACACTGAATTGATAATATAAATACTTGTAAATACTGTTATTGTAAATAATTATAATGTGCTTTATTATAGTAAATCCTAGGGAATATATATAGTGGGGAATTTAGCTGTCTAACCCTCAGTTGACACCTCTCTGATAAAATAGCAACTGTTGCCATTGAATCACCCATCCTCATCTCAGCAGCGATGTTCTTCCCTATCCTGGCTAGGATTCTGTTGCTGGATATCCTTGAGACCTCAAACGGAAAGAGTTGGATAACGTGTCCCTAACATTTTCCTCTTGATCCAAGTGAAGCAACCATATTTGGCTAGCAACCTGCTTAGGAAGTGAACTTATTACCCATTATGGCAGGTCACTCACCAACTGATCAATTTGCTAGTTGAAGGTGGCATCACTCACCTCACAACTTACTATTCATTCCCAATCAGTCAGTGATGAAACTTGACTGATCCCAATTGGTACACCTGATAGTTAATCACTATCAGATGCCCCTATTTTATCTTCAACTCCACCCAATGAGATCTTAAGTATTCATCCAGATCAATCCCCAATGGATATGACCAGGCAAATATCCCAAAATCTCCCAAATGTAGTTCCTCCAAAACTTGGGACAACCAATTTCAGATTCACTTTGCCTTAGGGATTTTTCCCCTAGCAATACCAGGTAATCTAGCAGTCTGGGAATATGAGCAAAAATCCCAAAATACCAATTCCTCAATTCAATTCAACCAGAATCCATAGGAGTTATTGGCTGAAATCAATGAATCAGATAATTTCATTGAGGAATCATCTCTGCAAATAGAGCAGTTCTGTAATGCAGAATGGGATGCCAAATTCTCCCTCATTTATATGCCCCACAGCCAAATGCTGAATTATTCTACAGTGACCACCAGCTTGCTGTAGAAGCAGCTGCCACACAAATTGTCATCCCTTCCACAAAGCTGCCACCAAATCAGTGGTGATGCTCATAAAAGAAATTCCACCTCCTATTATCCCTGTAAATCTTACTCCAAAAAGTAAGATTAATATGAATCAACTGTACAAAAATTTCAATGACACTATCAAGAACATGGTAACTGTAGCATGGAATCCTAAAGCTAAGATTACCCAAACCAATTTTGCCACTTTTGTTAAACTACCTGATGCCCACATTAAAGCCAAAAAAGCTTTAGCCAAAAATATCACTGTCATTTTCATAGTTGGCAATTTCTCAGAAATACCAATCATTAGTAATATTGAACCACGTACTGCTGATGCCCTGATGCCATTGCTATCCACCTTGACACGTACCCTACTCTGGGATGAGGAAGCTGCTGCCAAAGATGAGCCCCCCGATCCCCCCTCCCCTTCTGCCATGGAGGGATAAGTGGTCTCTGCTGCCCACCTGGTTGGTTGTTTTGTTTGGTGCGCTTCATTCAATCCGCTCATTTGGGCATTTTGTTTGAATCAGTTACTTTAGTTTTTTAGTTTGGTAATGTCCGTCCCCTGGTCAGCTTACCTCGGTTAAATAAAACAGAAATGCAAAATGAAATTGAAATGCAAAATATTGAAATCGAAGTAAAAATGGTATATATACAGGTCAAATTGAGAACCTTCTTCTTTTTCAAAGCCGGCTAAAGTGATTCGAATTTAAAAATATTTAGTTCATAATCACTTTTTACAAAGGTGCTTACGAATGAGATAGCACCCAACCGTTTATGCATCCACCCCTGCGCATTCAATATAAAAACGGTTAAAAAGGTAATTAAAATAGAGTTTCAGTAGAGTTCAAAAGTACTAAAGATCTGTTACATTGTAATTTATCTGCATGTTGTGTAAAGTATTTAGTCGAAGAAAATTTTTATTTGTTTTATTACTGTAAATTTAATGCTTTGAAAAGTATGCATTCAAGTAGATCTTTTACCTTAAACAGTTTTTATATTAAATTTACTTGTTTAACTTCTTAAAATTGAAGCCGCCTTCCAGCCGATTTTTGTTTGTTTTTAATTAGATAAATTTTGAATCATTATGCTTAGAGTAGAAAAAAGCAGGTATCAGCTTTTTAAACTAAGTATCTGTAGATTAGGATTCTACCTTAGTATTCTATATTGATTACTATAAGGAGGAAATTAAATAGATGAGACCCTTTTTGCCGGTTTAGAGTAAATTGATCTAGTAGTGAGTTCGAAGGTTTTTGAAATTGGGAAAACAAGGAGGAAAGCAGAAATTCCGGGGTTTTTGGGTTGGTATTGTAAGCCTAAGTTTTATGGTCTGATAGAGTTCATGTTTATTAGTGGTTTTTGAATTGAGTTGTTGTTTTAATTTATCTGCTTAAATGCTATGGCGGTGAGCTAGTTATAAGATTTAGTCTATTTTTAAATATTTTTGTTGTTACAATTCTACAAATTGTTAGTCAGTTAAAGCTGAGAAGAATTATTGAACACTAAGCGGCGAATAGTTAGAATTATTATTTTAGCGGCACCTATAAGCGAGTAGTATATATAAAATAAAGGTATGCAGTTTGCCGTAATGGCTATTATGCAATTTTTTGCAAACTAAGACCAATGTTCTTACGCTACTAATATAGATATTTTGAAGGTTTCAAGCTACATAAAGTGTAGTGACAGTTATTTAACAAGCGCCCTGGTTGATTCAAGCTTATATAGCTTGCGCTTTTAAACGACTATTTGGTGTGACTTATTGGCTCTAATGCTTTGATATTTTTATATAAGTTTCTTGGTTGCTTATTTTGCCACTCTGAGCTTTCAGAAAATTGCCTTTTCTATTATCATCTTAAATATTAACGTGAGATCAAATTTACATTAGGGTGAAATGAGAAATTTTGTTCAAATAGGAAAGAAGATTGTAGCCATCGGACGCAACTTTGCTGATCACGCCAAGGAACTTAACAGTGCTATCCCCAAAGCGCCGTTTTTCTTTTTGAAGCCGACAAGTTCGTATGTTCAGCAACCGCATCCCATTGAGCTTCCCAATGACTGTACTTTGCACTATGAAGTTGAGCTGGGGGTTGTTATAGGGAAGGAAGGTAGGGATATTTCAGCCAAGGATGCGGACAGCCATATCGCTGGCTATGCTTTGGGAATTGATCTGACGGCTAGAAACATCCAGAATGACTTTAAAAACAAGGGCCTACCTTGGTCGGCCTCTAAAGGGTTCGATACATTCTGTCCCATCAGTAATTTTATTGAAAAGCAAAAGGTTACGAACCCTCATAACCTTCAGCTTTGGCTCAAAGTGGATGGAGTCCTTAAACAGGAAGGGACTACATCAGATATGTTGTTTAAAATTCCTCAATTGATTGAGAATGTCTCGTGTGTAATGAAACTTGAGGAGGGGGATTTGATTTTAACTGGTACTCCTAGAGGTGTGGGTCCAGTTCTTGCCGGTCAAACCCTATCGGCTGGGTTGAAATCTCTAGATGGAAGTAGCCTAGCTGAGATTAGCTTCCCAGTGATTTCACGAGGTGGAAAGTTTATTTACCAAGCTCCTTAAAATGTTCAAAAGGTTTTAACAACCGATAAGATTATAAATACCAAGCTTTGTTTCCTTTAGGTATACCCTCGCCTCAATTGATAAACATATACTTGTTTTTATTTTACAGTCATTAATGTATGTGTGTTAAAACTGCTATTAGTTTGTTGCGCCTAGTTTTATGATTAGCTTGATTTATTTATTTGCTGTTTCGATATGAATGCCTCTCGATTTCAAGAACTAAGCCTTTGATTTAGCCTTAAGATGAGCATTTACTTAAAACAACTAAAGTTGAATTACCTAAGGCCAAATATAATGTTTTAACCGCCTATTGAAATTGGCGCAGTGGCGCCAGATTTCGGAATCACAGTTTATCATGTACACAAAAAAGTACTGTATGATGACAGACTTTATAAAACACAAGAAAAGCCTAGGTATCAAAAACAGGACTTAGTAAACTAAAATTAAAAGCACTCCATAGTATTGAATAGTCACACTGGCTATGGGGCTTGCAGTTGATGGTCATTTGGTGTACTATGCATCAAAGGCTAAGGTAAGAATCAGATCCCCTTCAAAATGGCAATATCTCCTAAGTATGCTCTCATTCTCCCAGAGTTCTTATTGGTGCAATTTCTGCTAACTTAGAAGCACTTGAGAATTTTAGGATAGTTTTATAATTTTATTTGAGGTGGGTTGACCTTGGGACAAATATACTGCACCGATAGAGGGGATAGGGAGTAGGGAGTGAAAATATAGGAGTGGAGGATAAAACCCAAGGCTGGGGGTAAAACCTTCCTCTGCATATTCTGATAGACTAGGATTATATGATCTAACTTCACTAATTTACTTGGTCTGACTGAGGCATGGTGTATAAATCCACATGTATTGATATCCTCTTGGTACAGAAATATAATTTCTGCCATGACAGGATTGGAACCCGAGTCATGAGGGGTGATAGTGGGATACCTATCTCAACTATTCCACTCCCCCTAGAATAGTTTTATAGTAATCATAAAATATGGTGAAACAAATGCCTAGGGCTTAAGACATTTATATAATAATATCAACCAGTTATTTACAACAGAGACACTGGTAAATGATCAATAAGAATAATAATACACCTATTAATAACAAGTTTATGCTTGTGTAGGATAAGGAAGTTAATGATAATAAGAGGATATGAAAACTAGCCCATGGGGTGAGGTAATCAATGTATTAGGCATTTAGATTGTACCTGGGAAGATTCTGACTAAATCATAATTCATATTTACCAGAAATTGGAGGTGACAATGCAATATAACCAATAGTACTTTAATACTACTGATTAACAACTATATATAAAAATGTGGGTGCGGGGGTTAAGTAGTCCATAACAATTTAATACTATGGATCAACATCAATTTAGCAGAGAATTGATTGATTCCTCAGTTGACATATTAGGTTAAATATAATAATTAAATAGGTAATAAATTATAAGGATGGTTGGGCAGATCAATCTCAACACTACTTCTTACTTTACTGCAAAACTGTCAGGTGGACAGCAAGTAAGAACTAGACTGGCCTTCCAGCCCAGATGCCAGAGCATCCAAGTGGCAAACCAGAATGCCAGAGGCACTGCCGCTGGTACAACAAATATGGAACTGGAAGGGAGCTTAATATTCAATAGATAAAAACAGGATTTTGGGGAAATTGTTTTTATTGGAAAATTTAAGGAATGAGAATTGACTAAAAATTTTCTCAGTGCAGTGCACCCAATTAAATAGTCATCGATTTTGAGGGAAAATAAGCTGGGATTGGGTTCTGCAAGTTTGACCTAAATGGTGAATTATTTGGAAAATGGGTGGGTTAGTTCCCTGAGAACTGACATCGCAAAATTTGGTGGTGGGCCAAATTGCAGTTGATTCAACCTAAGCGGTAAACTATTTGGGAATGGGCAGGTTAGTTCCCTGGGAACTGACATTGCAAACTTTTGGCAGCAGGCCAATTTGCGGTCAGTTTGACCTAAGCGGTGAACTATTCAGAAATGGGTGGGTTAGTCCACTGGGGACTGGCATCACTAAATTTGGCAGTGGGGCAAGTTGCGGTCAGTTTGACCTAAGCGGTAAACTATTCAGGAATGGGTGGGCTAGTTCCCTGGGGACTAACATCGCAAAATTTGGTGGCAGGCTGAGTTGCAATTGGTGGCATTGTGTCAGGTGCAACGCCCAATTTGCTAGCAGGAATCTACCCATTGGGGGTGATGCCTGACAAATTTGGGAGGGGGATTTTTCGATCATTGTGTACACCAAATCGCAACCTTTGGGCGTTTCAGCTGATAGCTCAGTCTTCATACCCTTTTTGACTATTTGAAATCTGAGTATCAGGCTGATTGCTGCTCAAATTAGTTGCAATCGATTCCATTTTGGCAATCTCAGCACATATTTTACTGATTCCTCATAACAGTTCTGCTGAGGAGAGTGCAAGTACTGGAAGCGGGATCTGAAGTGGAAGGGCTATTATCCAGTGCTCATCTACCACATGAGCGAGATCGCCCTGAATAATGATGGGTATGACCATCCTCTTTGGTACCTTTTTTTAGTACTAGATGGTCCCTCCTCTTTGGTACCTTCTTGCTCAGGAATGGAAAGACGGCCCAATTGACACCCAAAGGATATTCAATGGGACTTGCATTACCCTTTCCTTTTTCCAAGAGAAGAGCCTCATCACTGAGAAATTGTACAAGAGCCACCTTCTTGTGCGCCTTGGGTGACTTGATCGCCATTACTGATGCAGGTTTTTTGGGGAAACAGAGAATCTCAGGGTGGGTTATGTGGAACGTTTTGACCAGTTTCATGCAATTCACGCAATCACGTGCCTTGCCTCAACTGTTCTTGTAGGCTGGATATCCTTTCCAAGCCATGAGATATTGGATGGAATGTCACGATTTCTGGGATGCCAGGATAGCCTCTTCCTTGGCCTCTTCCCCATTTTTAATGATGATTGGTTCCAGTTCCATGGGAATTGCACCTTTGAAGGGTGGTAGCTGGGATACTACTGGGTTTTGGGGAAAGCGGAGAATCTTGGGGTGGGATATGTGGAACGCTTCAACCAGGTTCATTCAATTTGTGCAATTGGCGCCTTGCCCCAACTGTTCTCATAGGCTGGATAACCTTTCCAAGCCACGAGATATTGGATGTAACGTCATGATTTCTGGGATGCTGGGATAACCTCTTCCTCAGCCTCTTCCCCATTTTTGACAATGATCGGTTCCAGTTCCATAGGAATTGCACCTTTGAAGGGCAACAGCTGGGAAACTACTGGGATTTGGGGAACAAACTCATTACAAGTTGAGATGTCAGACCCTACTGACATGGGCAAGATAGCCGCAGAAACTATGGGGTATGGTTTTGGAGATTTGAGTGGGACAGGACTAATGTGGGCAGGGATAATCTTCTTACAACCTGATTCAATTGAAAAGAAGGGACCATTGCTGCGCCTATATCTATGAGAAAGGCAGAAATGGTAGAGATTGATGGTTGGTTGATTATGTCAGGTGGACAGCAAGTAAGAATTAGACTGGCCTGCCAGCCTGGATGCCAGAGCATCCAAGTGGCAAACCAGAATGCCAGAGGCACTGCTGCTGGTATGACAAATATGGAACTGGAAGGGAGCTTGATTCACAACAGATAAAAATGGGGTTTTTGGGGAAATTGTTTTTATTGGAAAATTTTGGGGATGAGAATTGACCATCAATTTTCTCAGTGCGATGCGCCCAATTAAATAATCATCAATTTTGAGGGAAAATAAGCCAGGATTGGGTTCTGCAAGCTTGATCTAAATGGCAAATTATTTGGAAAATGGGTGGGTTAGTTCCCTGGAAACTGACATCGCAAAATTCAGTGGCAGGATGAGTTTCGGTCAATTTGATCTAAGTGGTGAACTATTTGGGAATGGGTGGGTTAGTTCCCTGGGGACTGACATTGCAAAATATTGGTGGTGGGCCAATTTGCGGTTGGTGGCATTGCATCAGGTGTAACGCCCAATTTGCTGGCAGGAATCTGCCCATCAGGGGTGATGCCTGATGGATTTGGGAAAAGGGATTTTTCAATTATCATGTACACCAAATTGTAACTGTCAGGCGTTCCAGCTGATAGCTCAGTCTTCATACCCTTTTTGACCATTTGAAATCTAAGTATCAGGCTGATTGCCGCTCAAATTAGTTGTGATCAATTCCATTTCAGTGATCTCAGTGCAGATTTTACTGATTCCTCATAACAGTTCTGCCAAGGAGAGTGTGAGTACTGGAAGCAGGATCCAAAGTGGAAGGGCTATTTCCAGCGCTCATCTACCATGTGAGCGAGATCACCCTGAGTAACGAGGGGTATGGTCATCCTCTTTGGTACCTTATTGCTCAGGAATGGAAAGATGGCCCAATTGACACCCAGAGGACATTCACTGGAACTTGCAAGAACGGTGCATATACTTCAGATGAGAATAATAGCTTCTTGCTACCATATAGCGTTACATCATATAGCATCAACATACTTTTTATTTTATAAACTTAGAACTGATATACTAAGAGCTTGTTAAATCCAAGAGAGTAGGATTATAAAACTCGGTTAATTGAATGTAGGTGGCATTTGGCATAAGAATATAGAATATATGAATTCTTATATGTTCACCTGAAATCTAGTTTTACAGTTTTTGCTTGATTTAACTGCAATAATTGTAATCAACACCCTCCCCAAATAGGTCTAAAACAGTACTAACCTTTGATTATTATAAGGACATGTTTACATATTAAATGAAGATTTAGATATATAATTTTTATTTTTTCTTACCTGTTAATAACTGGTCTTACATATAACATATAAAAAAGTAGCTTTTGCACAAAGCTATTTGCTATATCTTATTATTAGTTTTATAAAAATCCAGGTAAGCCTTGGTGATTTTACAATAGCAACAAGCTTAGATACCTTTAGATCTCACTCTGTAATCAGGATTGGCACTGCATGTTGTATCTAATAAACTTTATTTTAGGATGGTAAATGGATCAAGAAGCATTATCTAAGTTCATCTTAAAATTATATTTTTAACAGAATACCTAACCTTACACATTTTTACAGCATGTATCTTAACTTGATTATAATTGCAATATAAGCTTGTGTCATATTTCTATCTTAAAAAATCAAGGATATAAGAAGCATATGTAACTTTTGTTGATTATTTTAAATGTATGATCTGACTTTTAATCAGCAAAATCAATATGACTATTGCCATACAAGGAAAAATAAAAATTTTTAGAATAAGTTTTATTTAAGAATGTTTTTTAATTGTTTAACTATATTGTAATCTTGGAAACTTTAAGCTTGCTGAAGTTGGTTGGGCTCAGGGTTTCAACAATACAGCAGTTGCCAGAGTATTAAGACTCTCGCCTGCTATTTTACAATTTTATGTAAATTTCAGACCACTAGTAGATATAAATTTTTACCTATTAAAATGAGGATAATAATCACTTGAGCTTTACCAAAACAAGAGATATTTGTTATATATCACCTACAATTATTTTAAGCTACCTGGAGGCATATCATGAGTTATTAGAGAATTTATGCTAATCAGTAAAGGGCTCAATTTGGTTAAATGATAATTCAGCTTATTAAAACTCTCAAGAATATTTCCATCTTGAGTGGAAAGATTTTTGGTGGTAAGTCAATGGTATGGATGATGAACCCATGTGGTAATGACTTAATACATTTGGCCCAATCAGTCATCTTAAAAAATATTTGCACCTCCTGGAACCCCCTTCAGGTCTATAAAAGATGATTTGTTTTTCTTAAATTTTTGCACTAAACTTAAGCTAGTGCATGGGGAAACTTTGAAGCCAGTAGGCCAATTTCTCTGGAGGTTCATCATAGCCTCGTGAACTTGATAAGAGCTACTCAGTGAAATACATGGAGTAAAATCATTACTTTGACTGACTTAATTCCACTAAGAGCTGGACTGTAAATTCATATTAATACATAGGACTATCCTTTTCCAAAATATTTTTATTTGCTGGTCAAATGACTGATTGTTTGACATTAAACCCCTCTAAGAATGTTAGAGATAATAAGGGCATAGAAAATGTCCATTTACTCAGTTGATAGTCGCTCCAGAAGCAAGTGATTGGATGGAGTATTGATCATCCCTCTTGTAGGTGACAATAAAAGTCCTTCCCAAATGGACCCTAACTTCTCACTTCTTGGAGTGATTCAATTATGATCATATAAAAACATTTCAGAGATTTGTAAGGATGGTAAAGGAGGTCTGAGCTCATTAGACGGTTGGCCCTATTTTGTGACAGTTTTAGCCAAGATGGTCATAGCATCAGCCTGTTGGTGAATAATGTGTTGGGCAGCCTCTTCATAGCCTTGTCAGAATCCTCATCCCTAGCAGAGAAGCTATCTTTGGTTAAGAGCTGGTACCCATGTTCTCACCCATACAATGCATGGAAAGGAACATTTTAAGGTTATGATGGCAGCTGATTTAATAGGCCATAAGGGAACTAGGCAGAAAATGATCCCAGTGAAGAGGGTCAGGAGTGGCCATTTTCTTGTAATATAGATACCAGGGTTCCATTTGCTCTTTCTATGAAACCATCCATAGAAGGGTTATATGAGGCCAAGAAAAGCTGTTGGGCTCCCATGGAGGTAGCCAAGATCTTCACCAATCTGCTGAATGAAATTTCCTGTTGTCACAGAGTACAACTTGAGGGCAATTGTGGCAAGTGAAAATATTCTGATGGAGTTAAGTGGCGGTAGCTTTGGCAGTCTAGTCTTGGAGAGCCACAGATTCAATCCATTTGGTAACTTGATCAATTCCCACTAAGATGTAGAAAATCCCACTGGTAGTCTAAGGTAATGGCCCTACTGTTAGAAAATTGTCTATAACTCTCCTATTCCCAGCGTGGCAGTGCTTGGTGCACAGGCCTAACGCCAGGGAACTAGCCGTTAGTATAAAAACCATTATTGCCTAGCAGAGAATGCTGGGGCAATAATAACTTAAGCAAAGAAAGGCGAGAAATAACCAGACAAAAACGTCGTGATGCACAATGGAAAAAGGGGTAAACTACCCAGGTTGGAGGGGACCTGGATGAACCAATGGTGCACAAGGGGATAATCATATTTTGTCCAAAATGACAAGTTTAACAGAGTGCGAGACCTCTTAAAAGGGTTCACACACAGTATCGCTCAGAATAACATAAAAAATGGTAAAACAGGGGAATTTTATTTGGGAAGTTGACCAACAAAGAATGTTAGTCAGGAAAAACACATTTAAGCGTCAATGGGGGAATACAGGGTTTGTGGCAGTGGACAAAAGCACTGACCCACTAATAGGGCAACGCTTCCATCAAAATTAGTTAAATAAGCTGAAACCAACTTCACTTGAGTGATCAATTGAAGTTGATTCAACCTGAACGCGTTGTTTCATAAGTGGAACAAGTTTTAAAAACCCCGTTCCTCAACAAACCAAATGGAACCATCTGCATTTATTTGGTAAACCGTCCATTTTAATGCCTGGGCTGATGTAAAGGGCTGGGCATTTGCACACCACTAGTCCCAACCTGGGCATATTTTGCCCGAACTTAGCGTTGGTCTAGGGTGTGCCTCAGGTCAGGGAGGGCCTGTAGCTTCACCCTATGGGACTCCTGGCGCCCAGCCTTATCTTTGGGGTTGTTCCCCACTATTATGTCATTTAGCCATGACATTACCCTCTCCTCCTGAAGGGCTCAACCCCTCCTCCAGGGGTTTGCGCTAAGGAAAAGTTCTTGTGGGCTGGGGCCAACTTCATTGCGGCAACTGTCGGTTTAGGTTGGGATCCAGCCTCCTGGGGAAAACTCTTGTGGAAGGCATCAATCATATCTTGGGCATGCACACAGTTGCGCGCTGGAATCCAACTGTTCTCAGCAGCGTCAAAGCCTTTCAAGGATACCAGGTACTCCAGTCTTCTTTTAACGTGGCGGGAGGCAACTATCTCTTCTACCTCCCACTCTGGCACCCCATCCATGAGATAGGCCTCAGGAGTCTCAGGTGGTGGGCCCTCAGACAATGTCAATTTGCTCTCATGAAAGACAGAGAAGATCTAAAATGAAGGAAGAATATCCAGCTGGTATGAGGCATGGCCCACATTTCTAACAATGCGGTAAGGGCCAATCCTCTTAGGTCCTAGCTTCTTTCATGGCTGCTTGATAGGGATGTTATGAGCATCCAACATCACGAGATCCCCTTCCTTGTACGCAGGACCCACTCAGCGCTTTCCATCAGCGATCTCCTTATACACTTGCATTGCCGCCTCCAAGCTTGTGGAAACCCCCTGGTGGACCTTCTTAATTGTTTTGGAAAAGTCCACCACCGCTTCAACCTTAGACCCACAGCTGGGCTCCATATTGAAGGTGGGGTTAAAGCCATGGCTGGCGAAAAATGGGGAACAACTGATCGAGGAGTGCAAGGTATTGTTGTAGCTAAACTGGGCCATTGGAAGGTGAGAAGCCCAATCTGAATGATCTGCAGCGATGTAACACCGCAGAAAATGTTCCAAGCACTGGTTCACTCATTCAGTATGCCCATCTGATTGGGGATGATAGGCAGTTGAACGGCAAGGGCAAATATGAAGAGTATTACACAACTCTTCCCAAAAAATGGAGGTAAACTGAGAGCCCCAGTTTCTGATAATTTCTTGGGGGACCCCATGAAGCGCAAACAACTGGGTGACGAAAATCCGAGTCATCTCAGCTGCGATTATAGTGGTTCTGCAAGAATTAAAGTGGGAAAAGTTTATGAACTGGTCCACCACCACCATGATGGCATCATAACCATCTGAGTCTGGTAACTCCACAATGAAATCAACCGAGATGAAAGTTTGGGGCCCATCAGCCTTTTGGATTGGTACCAACAACCCTGCTAAAAGTTGACGTTTGGTTTCATCTGGTTGCATACCAGGCACTCCTTAAAATACCTCCCCACCTGAGAAGGCAAGCCCTTTCAATTGTAAGTGCGACATATCAACTCCAACATCTTTGCTTTACCAGGATGACCAACTTTGAGTCCATCATGATAGTACCAGATGATTTCCAGGCGCAGTGGTACAGCAGGAACCCACAGGCGCCCCTGAAACCACACCATCTCAACCTTTAATGATAGCCCCAGGATAGATCCTCCTGATTTGAAGCGCTCTTTTCAAGTACCATAGTATATTCGCCTGACAGCGGCTGAGAGAGGATGACCTTTCTGAACATACCATATTCCTCCGCGTTATCCAGAGGTGCAAGCGCTGGCCCATTAGCCAGGGGAGAGGGAAGTAGCGACAGAATTTTACTTGGAGGAATCATAACCTGTGTGTTGTGAATTTCTAACTCCTTGAGGGTCAGGGTCTAAAGCAGGGTTGCAGCTCAAAGCATCCGCCAAACCATTATCCTTGCCCTTGGTGAACTCATACGTGAATGCAAATTGGGCAAGGGTCTCATGCCAACGGGTCTGCCGTGGGTTAGGACATGAGGAGCGAGGTATTACAGCAAGGCACGGTAGTCTGTATGTACGCGGAATGGTTGGGTAGAGCTATGAAAGTGGTGACGCCAATATGTCAGCGCCTCCATCACTGCTAGTAACTCCTTGTTGTAAACGGCGTAATTCAACTCTGGCAAAAACATTTTCCTAGAAAAATATCCCACCGGATGCTCTATCCCATCTTTGCCTACTTGTAACAAGGCGGCCACTATGGCAAAGTTGGAGGCATATGTAGACACAATGAACTCCTTTGAAGAGTTGACATGGCGAAGAACAGATGTGGATAACAGGGTGCACTTAACTGCTTGGAAAGCATCCTCCAAAATGGGGGACCACTGAAGCACCTTGGCCCTGCTAGCCTTGTATAAGGGAGCCGCCACCTCAGACAGATTGGGAGTGAACTTCTTGAGGAACGTGCACATCCCCAAAAACTCCTCAATTCCTTGACTGATGTGAGGGTAGGCCACTCATGAATCGCCTTCTCCTTTCTGAAGTTATCATGTGTCCCTGGTCCAACACAACGTTGCCCAGAAACGTGCCCTGGAACTTGAAGAACTCGCACTTTTTTATTTTCAACATAAGGCTGGCTGCCTTTAACCGCTCCACCACTTGCCAAAGGTGGACTGCATGAGACTCCTGATCAGGGGAAAACACCAGGATATCGTCCATGTAGGCAACCGCGCATAACCCTAACAGGTCCCCCAACGCTGTATCAATGTGGCGTTGAAAGATAGCAGGGGCATTCTTAAGCCCAAAGGGCATGACCCAAAACTGGAATATTTCTTTTCTGGTACTGAATGCGGTTAATTACTCCTGTCCCTTCTTAATCCGAATCTGATTAAACGCATTGATGCAATCAAGCTTAAAGAAGACCTTCGCCTTCTCCACATAGCGCGCAATTTGTGAATGCAAAGGGATGGGATGGAGGTCTGGTACAGTGACGTTGTTAAGGTTCCCATAGTCTATGCAGGGGCGTAAAGTACCATCGAAATTCTCCACAAAGAGAAGGGGGGAGCATACAGTGGAGGTACGCTGAAAAATCGCACCTTTGGCCAATTGTTCCTTCACTCACACATCCAACGCCTCTTCCTCCTGGACAGTTGATGGGTAAATGGGGGAAGTTATATGCACCAGATCCACTGTGAGCTCAAAGTCACAATTGAACTCGGAGTGCTCAGGGAGTGTGTTGGCGGATGCTGCATCAAAAGAGAATTTCAAACCCTCCAAACAGGAAGGTAAGGAAAGTCCCACGGAGGGCTTTAGCAAATGAGCAAGATAAGGAGTGGGAACATTGGGCCAATGGGGTGATGTGACCTGAGCGTTATCCTCTGACAAAGGGACAATCAATTGGTGACCGTTTACCAAAGACAAGGATAGAGTGTTTTCTTTCAAATTAGTCCTGACGTCTAACTTTCTCCACAACTCAACCCCCAAAATTATGGGGAACAAGAGGTGCTTGATAGCTTGAAAATGGTCGGACAGAAGATAGGCGCCCACCTGGTAGTCCACTAACCCCTGACGTTCAGTGTAGGGATACCTTGAGAAGCCCCACCTCTAATCATACCACCTGGGTGTAACTCAACTCAAGGTAGTCAGCAAGTTCATGGTAAATAAAATTGTTAGGGGCACCGATATCCACTAAATTGGTTGTGGTGAGCTTCCCCAAAGAGGATGTAAGGGTAGCAGTCAAGAGGAAGTATCCAGAGTGGGATTTATTCAACGTAGAAAACGCCCCCACCTCACCTAAAAGTTCTTCTAGCTTGACCAAGCCATAAGGTTAGGTTTGGGAATCATAGAAGGGGGATGGATAGTTGGCCACTCTTACTACTGAGGCCACATACCCCTCCATGCCTTCTGCAGGTGCATAAACATTTTCATATTGTAGGTGCAGCTCTTTTTAACTTCCTGAGTGCTGCGAATCATGGAAGAGGTCAAACGGGGATTTTCTGGTGTGATTCCATACACAGGAATGGGTTCCAGATCTGAGCGATGAGAGGGCCAAAATGGTTCAGAGGTATATATCAGGTTTTCATTATAAAACACGTTTTTGGACGTGATCAACCCTATCCCTTGAACTGCGACAGAATGCCGAACATTATCCATGGCCAATACCCCCAGGCCCATTTATGTCAATTCTTATGGCATCAGCTGAATGTACGGTGAAGGAAAACTCATTTATTTGAATCAAAAGTGACAAACTCGGTGGAAAGTTGACGAAACACAACTTTTGGACATTGAAGAGTCCATATCCACCAAGTATGAACATGAAGGGTGGATTTTTCCCAGTCAGAGGCAACCATAATAACGCCGATTTGCTCCAACTGGTGGGGAAAATATGAAACTGCGGTGCAGCTAATGACAGCTGACTCCCACAGCCAGCGGCCACTGTTCCCACTTTGGAAAAGTTCCACATGGAAAAAGTTCATGCACATAGAATTAATGGGTTGGTTGACTAATCTTAGGAGAGTGTTTATAACTCTCCTATTCCCAGCGGTGCAGTGCTCGGTGCACAGGCCCAACGCCAGGGAACTAGCTATTAGAACGAAAATCATTATTGCCCAGCAGATGGTGCTGGGGCAATAATACCTTAAGCAAAGTAAGGCGAGAAATACCCAGACAAAAACGTCGTGGTGCACAATGGAAAAAGGGGTAAACGACCCAGGTTGGAGGGGGCCTGGACAAACCAACGGTGCATGAGGGGATAATCATATTTTGTTCAAAATGACAAGTTTAACAGAGTGCGAGACCTCCTCAAAGAGGTCTGCACACAGTATCGCTCAGAATAACATATAAAAAACAATAAAATGGGGGAATTTTATTTAGAAGTTGACCAACAAGGAATGTTGGTCAGGAAAAACACATTTAAGCGTCAATGGGGGAATACAGGGTTTGTGGCAGTGGACAAAAGCACTGACCCACCAATAGGGCAACACTTCCATCCAAATTAGTTAAATAAGCTGAAACTGACTTCACTTGACTGATTTATTGAAGTTGGATTTGACCAGAACATGTTCTTTTGTAAGTTTAATGGATTTCAAAACCCCATTCCTTGATGAACCAAATGGAACCGTCCGCATTAATTTAATAACCCGTCCATTTTAATGCCTGGGCTGATGTAAAGGGCTGGGCATTTGCACACCACTAGTCCCAACATGGGAATATTTTGCCTGAACCCAGCGTTGGTCTAGGGTGGCCTCAGGTCATGGAGGGCCTGTAGCTTCACCCTCTGGGACTCCTGGCGCCCAGCCTTATCTTTGGGGTTGGTCCCCACTATTATGTCATGTGCACATGACACCTACCCCAGATAATCTTATTGTGGTGAATGATTGCTGAGGTGTCATGGGTGGTATTGATATTTGGTCTTGAAGCGTAATCGCTTTTTATAGGTTAAGTAGGCATCCAGGACTTCAACAATGGATTCCTTGATGCCCTCCCAATAGTACTGACCTACATACTCATAGTTTTTCTGTACTCCGCCATGCCAAGGGTAGAGTGGGCCTCCTGGATAGCAGGTACTCACTTGGAAGGTCGATAATAAGGCAGCCAATCTACTCCTACCTTTTTGTTTAACTTCCTGCTCTCCACCTTGGTGTTGAAGGAGTGTCACATGATCATTTTCTTGACGGGTTCCTCCTCATTGTTCCAGGCATTAGAAGTCATAAGGAGGTCATGTAATCTTTCCTCTTCATCATTATCTAAGTGAAGGACAGGAAGCTGAGTCAACCCATCAGCATTCATATGGTTGGTTCCAGCTCAGTGTTTGATTTTCATGTCATAATGTTGGAGCTTTAAGACCCAATGAGCCAATTGTCCAGTGGGGTCCTTCATGTTATGTAACCATTTTAAAGAGGCATGGTCAGTAATCTGGTAAAGATAGTACCATATAAGAAAGGGAGGTAATATTTTACAGCTAATAAGACATCAAGGCACTACTTCTCTGTGACGCTGTAATTGCACTCAGCCTTTAAAAGCATCTTGCTGAAGTATGACACCTGGTGATCCATGCCGTTTACATCCAATTGAGCCAAGAAAGCCCCAATGACGTAATCAGAAGCATTGATAAACAAAAATGAAAGGTTTACCATGGTTGGGGTGGTTTAGGATAGGGTATTTTTGTAGAAGCTGCTTTAGAGTCTAAAAGGCAGTTGTTTGTTCAGCATCACAATAGAAGGGGTGCTCTTAGCCAGTAGGCGGACGAGGGGCTCAATAAGCTAGGCAAACGTTGGGATGAATTGATGGTTATACCCCATCATACCCAGAAACACATGAATATCCTGAAGGTTTTGTGGCACAGGCATTTTAATTTAGCTTTGAACTTATCTTGCAGGGGCTGAGTTCCCTCTTATGAAATAGCACGTTGAAGGAAATCTAAACGTTTCTAAAAAAGATACTATGGTGGTTTCAACTTGATGTTGGATACATGAAGGTTGTGAAAAAGTTTTTTTAAATGAGAAAGATGTTTGTTGAATGTTGTAGAAAAAACAGTGATGTCTGTCAGATTTTGGTGGTTGACTCAAAAATAAACTTTTGATAACCATCAGATTGGGCTGATTATCCTTTTAATGCTCGAGATAACACCTATACTCTCACCTCAAAGCCTATTGCAATTACATGGTTTGGGACGAATATCTCAAATTAAATTCAATCAAGTACTTTATCAGTAAGCTTGGCTAAATACACTTACACATTATGGCCGATTATCTATGCATAAAATTTCTTGGCAATTGATCTCAATTATTGGGAACAATATCCAACAACTAGTATACAAAATTGTCAGGACTGACCCAAAATTAACCTTTAAATGTACCATGTACTCAGATAAATGATAATGTAATCAATTTACCACCCGAGGGCGAACTTCATATGTCAATCCATGCAGTCAGCATGATAGCACTTGTGTCATGGAAATGGCAGAAGAAATTTAGACCGGCCTGCCAGTCAGGATGCATAAGCACCCAAAAAGCAAGCCAGAATACTAGAGGCATTGCTGACTGAATGACTTGATATGGAGCTGGGCATTGGGAAACAGCGAATTGTTAGTGCAGCACAATGGTAAGTATGATCCAAACGACGAACCACACTGAACCCACTCCTGACCCAGGAGGTCTTGCTGCAGGGGGTGGGATAACAGAGATAGTATCGATGAGGTCCTCGGCATATGGGGCCATTTCAATTGAGGTGGCAAGGAGACGGATTCTCTCTTGTAATTGGTGGACATATGGCCACAAGATTCCCATGTATTGCTGCCGGAAGTTAGTGATCATAGGGTTATAAAGCCAAAAATATCAGACTCACTGAACCCAATCAATGACGGAGGAGGCCATAGTGACCAAGAGTACTGGTATAGCCCATCTGGTATATGAACCGATGGGCCACCAGGAAACGCCATCAGGGATGCGGTCAGAAGAGACAATAAAAATTGTTTGTTTTTTTGGCAAAATTTTATTTGAAGGAAAAGTAAGAAAATTGACCAACAATTTTCTCAGTGCTATGCAACTGATTAAATATAGGTCGATTGGGGTAGTGACAAGCTGGGATTGGGTTTTACAATTTTGACCTGACCAGTGAATTGTTTGGGGATGGGCGGGTTTATTCCTTGAGAACTGACATCATAAAATTTGGCAGTGCGCTGAGTCGCTTTCAGTTCAACCTCAAACATCCAACCTGAGGCTCAGTTATGTTTCTGACGGTTGGTGTGACAGCTTGGCCTGACAAGCGATGGGAATCCCCCAAGGCCACCCCACATAGGGGTGGGTCCATTTGGTTGGGAACAGGTTTGGGATGCCCAACCCGCCCGCGTTTGGTCACTGGGCCATTTATTTTGTCAGTGGCATCACATCAGCTGCAACGCCCAAATTACCAACTGGGGACTTTGAACCCTTGTTAGTGGTACCCGATGCTATAGCCTGATTGTCAAGGATAATCCTTGACAACTTTAGTAGAAGGGTGCTTTGTTTGATCAGCATATTGGTTGAATTGGAACTGTTGGGCATTTCAGCCAATACCTCAGTCTTCATGCCCTCCTGGCCATATGAGATTTGGGCATTGGCCAGATTGCCACTTAAATTAGATCCAGCAAATTTCAATTTGACAATTTCAGTGCAAATTTTGCTAATCCCCATAACAGTTCTGCCGAGGTGAGTGTGGGTACTGGGGGTGGGATCCAAAGCAGAAGAGCTGTTACCCATTGTTCATCTACTATGTGAGTGAGATCACCCTGAGTAACGAGAGGTACTGCCATCCTCTTTGGTATCTTCTACTTGGGAACGGGAAGATGGCCCAAACTACAGCCAGGGGACGTTCCCTGGGACTTACAACTTACACATGGACTGCTTAAAAGGGAGTACCTAGTGCTATTGAGAGAAAGGCCTGCTGACGTCCCAATTAGGGGTATATCATCTACTTTAATCAATACAAGAATTTCACAGAAGGTGTTTTTTTGCTAGCAGTATGACAAAACTAAAATCAAGAAGATCTTAGGACAAATTTGCATGTTTTTATCATAACTTTTGTCCCTGAAATCCTCCCAATTTTGAGAGTATTTTGCCACCAATAAACCCAAGAAGAGATCTCAGTCATATCAGTTCAAGGGCTGAACTAGGGTGGTAATGTATCTGTTGAAATTGCATGCTCAAATGTGGCCAGGAGATGCTCTAGAGGTATAAATACCAGCACCTGGCCTAATGACTTATCATTAAATATATATCCTATAATAAAAGATATTATATTTTATCCCTTTCATGGTTTTTTCAGAGTCTTTCCTTTTGAGAAGTGTTGAAAAGCTGAAAGCACAACTTGTATTAGAACATGTCTCAGAAGAAGTTCCCAATTACATTGTAAAATATTATGCCCAAAATTGACCAGAAAAGTTGGGGCTATTTTAATCTGCCTTGTGAGTTTCAGAATGGTTCAAATACTATAAGCCACTAGCAAAATTAAAGATCATTCAATGTAACTTCATCCCAATTAAGCATGCAGGATAATAAATATCAAGTGAGCGATCCTTGGAACTTCACAATGTCATTGAGATAGATTATCAAACAACTTAACTTAAGCTCCCGCAAGATGTGATCCATTGCTCATTGGAATGACACATATGCGTAGTACAACCCTTGAGGTAGGTGAGTGGGCTGAAATAAGCTTTCACTACAAATGAGAGCATATTTCTCATGATCTTAGGACAAAAGTTCCATTTGCCAAAATCCGCTGACCAAACCCATAGCAGAGAAGGATTTTAAGCCAAAAAGTTGTGCAAGGGCATCATCAATGTGGGGATAGGTCAACTACTTTCTTGGTAAGATTGTTTACTTTTTTTAGTACTAGGATTGTTTACTTTTTGGTAGTCCATAACTGCCAAATGACTTTTTTTTCTTTTTGATGAGAAAGAGAGGGGACGCCTAAGGGCTTTAGGATATATAATTAACCCAGCTTTTAGAAGCTGAGTGAGTTCTATCCTCATTTTGTTACTCTTTGCTTTTGACTTTTGGTAAGGTTCAGATTACATAGGACTTGCATCACTAACATCAATATTGTGGCTCCAATTCTTCATATGGCTGAAATCATTATCATATTTGGAGAAAAAATCACTATAGGTATTCAATAAAGGATGAACTTTTCAAGCTCATACGGGATTAGTTCATCAGAGATATGAACGTTAGGAAAGGCACACATCAATTGGTCAGTTAGTATGCCCATATCTAACATAGACCCTATAAATTGAACTCTGGTGATATCCTCAATGGAGATTAGCCACCTTTCCCTATCTCCTGATGTTTTCTTAAAATGATGTCATTATTGCTAAGATTTCTCATTATAATATTGATGGGTCGCTGGTAGGTGGGGTCTATTATACCAGGCAATATCCAAGGTCTTAAAGAAAATACTCTACAATTCTAGTTATGTGCATCAAGCAGGTTTGGGGGATTTTTGGAGTAATGTTGGTGGCAGTCACCGTTGTTCACCAGCCATGACTAATACCTATTCTGACACATACAACGGAATGCCCTCTTTAGCGTCCACTGAATCTGTTTACTTTTTTGTGTTTCTCCCGGACTTTGTGTAAATTAGTGATAATGCGGAGAAAAGGTATTCAACTAGGCATGAGTATTCCTTTTTATTGGGTCTTTCATTGTTAAAGATCAGAGGAACTTCATAATTGATTAAGAGAGATAGCCCTGCTTCATGCTGATAATAACGTCATACTCAATCATAAAATGAGTGCCAAAAAGCATGTCATAAGCGTTATTGTCTAAGGCCATAGTGGGATCTGACAAGATCAGTTTCCCAATCCAAATGGGTAAGGAGAATTAGTCTCCAATAGCGCAAGTGCCATTTGGACCTTCATCTACAAAATCTTGCGAGTATTCCAAGTCAGGAGCTAGAGTAATCTTCTTGATAAAGCTTTAAAAAGATAACATTCATTGGGGATCCAGTGTCCAAGATGGCAAAAATTTGGACCTTTTAAATAACAACCTCTACCTTGGTTATAGTTCCACCAAAGTTAGGGGAGAGAGCTATAACATCCTTAAGACGGAGAGTAGAGGCAAGTTTTTCGCTGTCTTAGGATACTTATTTCTAATTTACTGAAGCGTATGAACATGATGAATTGGTCAGACCAGAGAAGCTATAATCTGATTGGCATTACTCGTGGTATCATCAACCTCAGGGCACCCCAGTATTTAATTAAAATAGTTTTCTTCAGGTATCATGGCCTTATCTACTCCTTCAGGGTTCAGCCAATAAGGTATTACTACTTCAACAGGGCTCCTAGGACATAATAGCCAACGTCCTAATAACCCCTTCAGGCTTGTCATCAGAAGTGTTGTCTATGCACATTGGATGAGTGCTAGGAGAGAGTTTGGAAGTAGGCTCGTCAGGTTTGACAGCTTCCTTGGTGAGGCTCACACTATTAGCAGGTCTTTCCCGTGGGCAGGAGTTACTTTTGGGATGATCAACTGTCATTTTAATCGTGGGAGAAAACAGTTTGGGTCATGGAGCATGCTGATAATTATGTTGAGACCTACTTGGAACTCCCGGTGAGTTACCATCTAAAACCCAAGCTAGAATGCCTCAGAACAGCTGCCCAAATTGATATGTTAAAAAAGAAAGCAAGCCATGAAGACAAGCCAGGGAGTGCTTAGTCTAGGGATAATAACATCTTTTTATTTTTTAAAATAAAATACTGAATAACAAAATTTGGAGCTTTGTAATTTTAATTGAGCTCAGGGAGTGGAAATTGAGAAAATGGAGTGACAGCGGTCCCTTTTTTGGGACTACTGCCTAAAAGCTCACTGGGGAAAATCATGACTCATGTGCAACTGCCATCAGGAATAAGCTCAAAAGATATGGCAAATTGGCCCACCAGACCTATTTTTCAACCAATTTTGGTCTATGTTGATCAGCCAATTTCATTTTGAGCTCATTGCTCAAATTAAATTTTATCACATGTATGCATCTTACAATGTCAGTGATGTTTTGGGCAGCCAGCAGGTAGCACCCAGAGACAGGCCACATAAGGCTAAGCCCAGTTTGTGGGGAAGTGGTTGACCGCTCCCATATTTGTCATGGATGAGGATGGCTTTGATGCAATGGCAGAATCTTGGTGGGTTTGGGGTGATTTTCTTAATTTCATTTCTGGAGCTTGTTGCTTTATTGAGTGTAAAACAGCCTCTTCAACTAAACCTCAGACCTTCGTCACCTTATGGAAAACCCTCCCAATTTTTTACACCATCTAGCAGAGGATAAAGCAGGGAGATGGACTGCAATACTCAGGGGGCACATTGTGGCCCACCACTCATCCAACAAATAGGGCAAATCACCCTGGGAGATGAGAGGTACTAGTGCCAGCTTCCACACCTTATTTGAGCAGAACAGGAATTGATCCTGATCCAGGCATAGGAGTTCCTGCCAAGACATACATTACCCTTCCCTTTATAAAAGGGTGGAGTGCCACCGCTGGGGAACTGAGCCAACACAATATTTTTGTAGGCATTGAGAATCTTAATGGGCAAGTTCAAGCGATTTTAGGAGGAGGGAGAGGGGCATCTAGGTGCGTTGCATGGAATGCCTCACCAACTCATAGCAGTTGGTACAATTGTGAGCACTGAACCAGCTAATTTTGTAGGATGGGAAGCCCTTCCAAGCAACCAGGTAATGAACTGAGAGGCGGGACAGGCACAATGCCAAAACTCGCTTCCACCTCAGATTTGACTGAATCCTCCAAAAAGACTGGTTCAGGGTCAGCGGTGGAATGCCGGGGATGGGGGATAGCTGTGAGGCGTGGAAAGCTGGATGCTGTTTCTAGTGGGGAGGGAGCGCCAAGCGGAATGAACCATTTCACAGATCTTCAACAACTTCATGAGGTCCTGACTGCTTACTTTCAAACTTCCGTGAGGGGGCCTTAATGCGCAGGTGGTGGGTGTCTAGCATTACCTGCGAGCCTACCCTAAGGTTGGGGGAGGGCAGGCGCTTTCTTTTGGTGAATCACTTATAGTCAGAAATTACATTAGTAAGGTGCTTGCGGTCCAGGGCCTGAGTAGCTTGGATTTGCTTATCATGCTCCGCTGCCACAGGAACCTCAGGACGAAGACAGGGACCAGGAGAAAAGGAAGGGTTGTACCCCATTGTCGCTTCATAAATGTAAAACCCTTTGGAGGCGTGTGAGGCATTGTTGAAATTGAAAAGAGCCAATGTAAAATCTTCCGTCCAGGTGTCCTGCACAGCACTGGCATAACACCAGAGGTACTGCTCCAGGATTTGACTAACTCGCTCCATCTGGCCATCCAAAAGGGGTGGTACGCTGTGGATCAATATGGTTGAATTTACAAGATGGCCAGAAGGGCCATCCAAAAGTGTGCCATGAACTGCAGACCTCTATCACTCATGATCTCCTGGGTAAGACAAACATAGAGAAGACGTGGTGGATAAAAAGATGAGCAGTTTTCTCGGAGTTGATGGAAATAGAGCAGGGGATATACAGAGTGAATTTGGTGAACCGGTCTACAACAACCATTATTGTATTGTGGCCATTTGAGGTAGAGAACTCAACTATGAAGTCGAAGGACACCAATGTACATGGTTCCTCAGCCTGTTGCAGTGGATGGAGAGGGCCGTTACACCCAAAGGGGTCTGATTTTTCTCATGCACAGGTAATGCAATTTGATATCATGTGGGCATGTCTTTTTTATTCCAGGCCAATTGTATGTACGCTTCACCAAGTCAAGACACATTTTCTCTCTGGGGTGACCAACTGACAGGGGATTGTGGCGGGCTTTAATCACTTCAATGCAGAGCCGAGAGGCACCCATGACTATTACCAAAACAGAATCCCTTCCACATCCAAAAAGTAATGAAAATGCTTGTGCGCCTGGTCTGTGGGATGCACCAAATCCAAGCCTTCAGGGAAATTCTGGTGGTCTAAAACTTGAGCGGACAAGGGGGCAGTTGGGACTGAATTTTCTGATAAAACTTTGGGTGGAGTGATTCACAAAATTTGCGTCTGAAGAATCACTGTGGTGAGCTCTTGCTCCTCCGCCTTTGATGGACATAAGGCGGGGTTGCAGCTCAGCATATTGGGAGAACGTTCAGTAACCCCTTCACAAATTTGCACTTGAAGTTAAAACTGCAGAGGTCGCCAAACTTCCAAGCTTGATGGTGCGCCAACTTCTGCAGTTTGAAAAAGTAAATGAGGGCCTTGTGGATGTCTGCACTGTTACCTCATTCTTGGTGCCCTGCAGGAGGTACTGCCAATGGGTTAACGCTCACGATAAAGCTCCTAGCTTTTTGTCATATATAGCTCAGTTCTGTTCTGTGGATGTAATTTGTGTGAAAATATGCTACTGGGTGCTCCACTCCAACGTGTTCCTGGTACAAGGCTGCTCCCACCGCAGTGGAAGAGGCATCACATCTGACAATAAAGGGTTTTGTTGCATCATCATGCTTGAGAACAGGCGGCAACATGATTCCTGTTTGATAGTGTCAAATGACTGCTGGCATTCTGGGGTCCATGGAATGGGACATCCTTGCCGGTGAGGGGGTGCATCAGTGCAGCCAGCTGCAAGAGAGCTGGAGAGAATTTTTTTAAATAAAATGATGGTTCCCAAGAAGCTCTGCAATTGCTTCTGGGTTGTCAGGGTAGGCCACTTAAGGATAAAATTGAGTTTACAGGGTGAACTCGCTTAAAAATCTTTTAATATCAAGTTACCCAAGAAGTAGCCTCATTGCGGAAGTACTCAACATTTATGCTTCACAAATAGGCTTGCCTTGTGCAAGAGTGGTAAACACTGCCTTCTGATCTATGGCATGCTGTTTGTCATAGCCTGATGACATAATCGAGGGTACCAAATGTAAAGATAAAGCTGGTCGTCAGGAGTCCAAAAAGGTTAAGTTAGAGGGCCTTCCTGACCTCAAACATACCACGGTCCAGCGTTGTGTTCAGGTCAGATATGCCCAGTTTGGTCTAGGGAATGTGCGTGATGCTCATCCGTGTGTACTTTAAGGGCATAAAAACGCACTAGCTTTATTCTTAATGGCGAGGGTTCAGCTTGGCTGCTCAGCAGATGGGGTTTTGAAACCCATTTAATTTTTAAATTTTCTAAAATTGGAGCAGCCGTGCCTATAATCAATAACTTGGGTTAGGTCAATCTTGAGATATAGTACCCTGGCTGATGGAAGCATGTACCTATTGGTGCACTTAGGATTAGCACCACTTTCACCAATTGATGATCCTCCCCACCAATTGTTTAAGAATGTTTCCTCGAGACCAACCTTCCTTGTTAGTTGACTTCATTAATAAAAAAACCCGTTAGTTTACGTTTTTTGTTATGGTTCCTTGGGCAAACCTGTGCGCAGACCTCCTTGGGGAGGTGTTTAACAACGTTGGCTTTTCTGTTTTTACAAGATTAGTCTACAAGATAAAGTGCACCGTTAAGACCCCTTTGTCCCCTCCAGATTGAGGCACCCAAACCCTCCAGCACATATCTTCACTTAGTTATGGGCTACCCTGTCAGGTACATTTAAGTGTTGCTGTTTACTTGTTACCAACTACTTTATACTGCGTTATACACCCTTGAATTAGGTTACTTTGGCTCCAGCATCCTTTGCGGTTCTCTGTTTACCATTATCCTAACAACTAGTTCCCTGGAGGTGTGGCAGTGCATCTCACAACACCTCTCAGGGAACTGGTGAGTTACAGACACTCTCCTTACTTTAGTTGACCAACCACTTTTTTTTATGTGCACTAGAATTATCTGTGTGGGGCTTTTGATAAGTGCAAATTGGGTGTGCCTGCCATTTGTCATGGCCTCAATGAGGCAAACCACAATGATCTCATTTGGCCAATAATTTGGGAGTCTTGGCGTTACTCTTGCTACCTATGACTGGGAAGTGCCCACCCTTCTTGCTCGTACCTGTAAATTAGATGCTTTGCAATCCAGGATCGTGATTCCTCAACTTTCCACCAAAATTATTAAAAAAAATATAATTAAATTGATTATTTCTTAGCACTGCGTTTGGACAGTGCAGGCGGAATCAACAACAAAATGGCCCAGTGGTGATGGCCTAGGATAAAGATGCACAACCCACCACCAAAATGGGTATGGGGTCATTCACGTCCCAAAATGCATTTTATAACGCCAATTTCTTATATGAAAGCGAGCCAAATATCATCCGCTATGGCTCTAATTTAAAACTCATTTCTGTATACCAAATCACCCCAGAGAACCCTCGCTTGACTCCTACCATGATCCGCAGAACACAGGCGGTGGAAAATGAGTCACTTTTTTAATATAAAATTGTTTATGCAATCCTTGAAGATATAATGGGATATGTGACTCAGTAGTAAGAGTGACCAACTATCCCTCTCCATTCTATAATGTGGAGATATACCCTAGAGGCATGCTTATGCCTGATGAAGAGTTATCTTAGGAGGTTTTGGCGTTTTCTGCTTTAAATAAAGGTCATTCAGGTTTTTTTGTTGACCGCTACCCTTTCATCCCCTTTGGTGAAAATCATAACAACTATTTTGGTGGATACAGGAACCTCTGAGATTTTTATTGACCAAGACCTAGCTGACTACCTTGAGCTGAGTTACTTGCCGAGTGGTATGGTTAGGGAAGGGGCTTCCCAAGGAATATTACGCTGAAAGTTTTGGGTTAGTGGATTATCAAGTTGGCAAATATCATTTGGCTGACCGCTTTCAAGATATCAAAAAACTCTTGTACCCCATTATTTTGGGTGTAGTGTGGTGGCGAAATTTTGACGTTTGAACCAACTTAAAGACAATACCTTGTCCTTAACGTTGAAGAATGGTTATGAGTTAGTTGTCCTGTTGGCTGAAGAAAACTCTCATGGCGATCTGCCCCAATGGCACAATATCCACAATCTCAGTCTTGTTACACTGTTGAAGCCCACTCTGGAGGTAACTTTACCTTCCTGTTTGGAGGGTCTAAAATCTTCATTTGACGCGGCTTTAGCTAATGTACTATCAGATCATTATAAGTTTTATTGTGAGTTCAAGCTCACAGTTGATCTAGTGCATATATCTTCTCCCATTTACCCTTTGACTTTACTGGAGGAAGCGGCTTTAGATGTGTGAGATAAGGAGAAATTAGCTAAAGGCATAATATTTCAGCGTACCTCCCCACTATGCTCCACACTTCTCTTTGTGGAGAAGGTCAATAGTACCTTACATCTATTTGTAGATTATGGGAATCTCAACAACGTCACAGTACCAGACTATCATCCCATATCACTGGACTCAGAGATTGCATGCTATGTGGAGAAGGCGAAAGGGTTTCCAAACTAAATTGTTTAGACGAGTTCAATTAGATTTGGATAATGAAGGGCCAGGAGTGGCTAACTGCATTCCATACCAGAAAAAGAATTTTCCAATTTCATTTTATGCCTTTTGGGCTTAAAAATGCCCCTGCTATCTTTCAACACCATATTGATGTGGCTTTGGGGACCTACTGAGGTATGTGCGATAGCTTACATGGATAATATTCTAGTGTTTTCCCCTGATAATGAGTCCCATACAGTACACCTTTTGCAAGTGGTGGAGCGTTTGAGGGCATTTGACCATACGTTAAAAATTAGTAAATGTGTGTTTTTCAAGTCCCAGGTCACCTTATTGGGCAACGTCATGTTTGACTAAGGCCACATGATAACTCCAGACAAGAAGAAGGCGATTCATGAGTGGCCCACCCCAACTTTGATAAAGGAATTGAGGAGCTTTTTGGGGATGTGTACGTTCCTTAAAAATTCACGCCAAATAATTTTGAGGTGCGGCACCCTTGTATAAGGCGAGTGGAGCTAAAGTGCTCCAGTGGTTGACGTTTTTCAGGATTCCTTCCAAGCTATAAAACGCGCCCAGCTTCACGTCTGTCCTTCTCCATTAAATCCAGAAAAAGGTTCATTGTGGCTACTGATGCCTCCAACTTCGCCATAGCAGTGGCCTTATTGCAAGTAGGCAAAGATTGAATAGAGCATCCCATGGGACATTTTTCTGGGAAGATATCTCTGCCCAAGTTAGACTACGCCTTATATGATAAATAGTTATTACCAGTGGTTGAGGCGCTGACTTATTGGCGTCATCACACACATGGCTCATCCCAACCCCTCTTCTTATGTACAGATAATTGTGCCTTATTGTACTACCGCGCACCTCATGTCTTGACCCCACAGTAAACCCGCTGGCATGAGACCCTAGCCCAATTTGTGCTTTGCTATGAGTTTACTAAGGGCAAGGAGAATGGTTTGGTGGATGCTTTGAGACACAACACTGCACTAAATCCCGATCCATAAGAGGTAGAGGTGCATGATACCCATTTGATGATTCCTCCGGGTATGATTATGTCACAACTTTCCTCTCCATTGGCCCACAGGCCAGCGCTTGCTCCTCTGCAAAATGCATAGGAATACAGTATGTTCAGAAAGGTAGTCCTTTCTCAGCCGCTATCAGCCAAATATACTATGATACTTGCTAAGAGCAAGTTAAATCAAGAATAAATTACTAGGGGATACCATGCTAGACATGAGATGGTGTGGTTTCAGGGATTCCTATGGGCTCCTGCAGGACCCCTTCACTTCATGGTTCGAAAAGGACTCATAATTGGAACCAACATAAAAGACAATGCAGCATGTGGGAGGCCATGAAGGTGAAGTTGGAAGGCCTTCCAGACCTTAAGCATACCATAGATTAACTCTGGGTCAAGGTGAATTATGACCAAGCTGGTCCCAAGGGTGCAAGAGAAGTTTAGCACTGTATAACAGCAGGTGCATTAAAATGAACTAGCTTTGTGGTGAAAAAAATGGTTCGCTTCAGTTTTTAGGTAAATGGGGACAAAAAACCTGTTTGGATTTCGAAATTTCCAGCTCAGGTCAGCTGCTCCTACAATTAATTACCCGAGTTCAGTCAATTACCCAGTATAGTGTATTACCCAATGGAAGCGTGTGCTTATTGGTGCGCCTCAGCTTAGTTAACTTCCCACTATTGATTGTTTTATAAAATCCCCTAATTATCTTATGTCAAGAATAATCTCTCATTGGTTAACTTCCCTTACAATAAAATCCCCCTTTTAGTACACTGTTTTATATCTATGTTATCTTGGATGTTCCTGTGCACGGACCTCTTTGAGGAGGACTTTCACAACATTAACCATTTAATTTTAACAAAGCTAAATCTATCCGCCCATGCACAGTTGGGCAACCCAGGTTCCCTCAAGCCTAGGGCGCCTACCCACACCATTCCGTGCACCACGTTGCTCCCTTTTGGTTCCTACCTCTAATGATAACCCTATTCTACCTGAGTTATTCTAGTTCAAGCACCTTCTGCTGGGCTCTAATAACTTTTGTACTAACGACTAGTTCTCTGGCGTTGGCCCTGTGCAACAAGCACTGCTACGCTGGGAACAGGAGAGTTATAGAAACTCTCTTGACATTCGCCAGGAAATCATCAAGGTCTATTATAATGGGGTCACTGTTGTCCACCTTGAAAAACAAAGACTCTTGAGCTTATCCACCGCAATTAAAATTGGAAGGGATTAGCCATGCAGGTTGCCAGGCATTATAAAAGGTTCCTGATCTGCAACCACATGAAGACAAATCGCCAGCCCTTCGCAGGGTTGTTGGAGACAGTAAAAAAGGCAGAATGGCCTTGGACTTCCTTATTGGATTATTTTATTGTGGAGTTACCTGCTATTGAAGACTACGATGTCATCATGGTAGTGGAGGACCGTTTTGCAAAGTTTGCCAACTTTATCCCTTGTAGAACCACAAAAACTGCGGCATAGATGGCTAGGTTCTTCGTCACGTAGGTGTCTGCTCTTCATGGGGTCACCAAAAATAATTAGTGAACGTGGACCCCATTTTACCTCCATCATTTAGGAAGAGTTGTGTAATACTCTTCAGATTTGCCCATGGCGTTCAACTGCCTATCACCTCCAATCAGATGGGCAGACTGAACGAGTGAACTAGTGCCTATAACAGTTCTTGTGGTGTTACACCGCAGAAGATCATTAAGATTGGGTTTCCCATATCCCCATGGCCCAATTCAGCTACAACAGCGCCCAGCATGTATCAACCGGTTGTTATCCCTTTTTTGCCAATTATGGCTTCAACCCCGGCTTCAACATGGAGCCCAAATGTGGATCCAATTTTGGAAGAAGTGGTGGACTTTGTGAAGACTCTCAAAAAGTACACCAGATGTGAACACAAGTCTGGATGCGGCAATGCAAGATTATAAGGAAAACGTTGATGGAAAAAGATGGATAGATCTGGTGTACAAGGAAGGCAATCTCATGATGCTGGATGCTAGAAACATCCCTATCAAGCAGCCATGAAAATTGCTGGGACCAAAAAAGGATTGGCCCTTACCTTACTCTTAGAAAAGTGAGCCATGACTCATACCAGTTAGATCTTCCTTTGTCGTGACAGATCTTTGCTGTATTCCATGAAAAGTAAGCCTATATTGTTTGAGGCCCCCACCAGAGACTCCAGAGGCCTATCTCGAGGATGGGGTGCTAGAGTAGGAAGTGGAGGAGATTGTAGCATCACGCAGAGTTAGAAGAAGGTTTGAGTATCTAGTATCCTGGAAGGGATTTGACGCAGCGAAAAACTGTTGGGTACTAGTGCGCAACTGCACCCATGCCTAGGATCTGATCAATGTTTTCTATAAGCGGTTCCCTGAGGCTGCATGATTAAAGTCTTAGCAAACCACCGCCGCTATGAAGTTGGCCCCAGCCCACAAGAACAATTCCCTGGAAAAAGCCCCTGGAGGGGGGTAAGCCTTAAAAGAACAAGAGGGTAATGTCATGGCCTGATGACATAATTGAGGGTACCAACTGTAAAAATAAGGCTGGTCGTCAGGAGGCCAAACAGGCTAAGTCAGCAGGACTTCCTGACTTTCAAACATACCCTGGACCAACGCTGGGTTCAGGCCAAATATGCCCAGGTTGGTCTAGGGGATGTGCGTGATGCTCAGCCCTGTGTTACTGCAAGGGCGTTAAAATGCACTAGCTTTATTCATAATGGAGACGGTTCAGTTTGGTTGCACAGTGAACGGGGTTTTGAAACCCATTTGATTTTTAAAAATTTCTAAATTGGGTCAGCCATCCCTACAATCAATAGCTCAAATTTGGTCACTCTCAAGATATAGTACCCTGGCCAATGGAAGCATGCGCCTATTGGCGTTTAGGATTAGCATCAAACCTCCTCTTGTTGATTCTCCCCACCAATTGTTTAAGAATGTTTCCTCGAGACCAACCTTGCTTATTGGTTGACTTCCTTAATAAAAATTCTCATTAGTTTACAATTTTTTATGGTTCCTTCGGTGAACCTGTGCGTGGACCTCCTCAGGTGGTTCTTTAACAATGTTGGCCGTTCTATTTTTACAAAATTGTCTACAAGATTAAGTGCACCGTTGGGCCCCCTTAGTCCCCTCCAGAACGAGGCACTTAAGCCCACCAGCACATATCTTCACTTAGTTATGGGCTACCCCGTGGGGTCCACTAAAGTATTGCTGTTTACTGTTATTAACTACTCAATACTGCTTAATACATTCTTGAATTATGTTACTTTGGCTCTAGCATCCTTTGTGGTGCCATGTTTACCACCAATCTTAGGGCTAGTTCACTGGAGGTGTGGTGGTGCTTCTCGTACCACATCTTAGGGAATAGGAGTATTACAGACACTCCCCTTACACTGTTTGGGTGTTGGGGAGTGGATGAGAATTTCATTAATGTAAGCAACACCACAAGTGTTGCACAGATCACCGAGCACGTCATTGATCATCTGAAGGATTGAGGTAGCACATAACTCAAACAAAAAGGCATTATGCAGAATTGGGATATGCCTCACTTTTTCTGAATGGTGGTAGGCCATTCCTGAACTTCACCTACCCAAAATTGGTTAAAGGTGTTCACCAGATTGATTTATGAAAATACTCTTGACTTTGAAAATGCTTGGGAAATTGTTTGTTCCAGCAGAAGTGGGTAAGGGTGCTGGGATTCCTATCCAAATTTGAGATTTGGACAAGGCAGATGATGGAAATCAAACCTGAGCCAGCAAAATTATTGGGGATAATCCCCAAAAAAAATCAAAGCCTTTCTACATTGGGAATAATCCCCGACTAATTTCAAGCCCTAAAATTGGGATTTCTAACACAATCTATGCGGAAAATGAATCCAAATTAGGTAATGAGAAGTAGATCTTGTCTTAGTATGCATGAGATGGATTAGGTAACCTCCCTGATCCCCTTTATAATTTCGTTTCTAAGCAAATAAAGATTAATCTCTCTTCTTTTGTAAATTATAAGTAAAAATTGGTATATATATTTTTATTAAGAATTGCCCGTTTTTGGAATAGGGTAGCTGATTGTAATAGTACTCCAAAGCATACCAGAATGGATGGGATAAAATGTCCCACAGCGAGTAGACAGCGGGGAGAGCTGGAAATCTTAAATGTAGGGGCTGGTAATTTGCTATAAGCAAGAGAATAGGTGACGAGGGACCTATTGTATTAATAACACAGTGAAGTTGATGTCCGGAGAGGAGCTTGATGTACATAGCTTTTAATATAAGTAAAATTAAGAATGATCTGGAGATAAAAAAGTAACCTTATTTAAGAAAAGGCGCAGATATTTATAGGCGATGTTTTCCTCCTAATCCTTTCAGGATAGCAACATCCTCCACCGGCATGATCTTCAGCACCCTGACGTTGATCAGGGGGGAGTCAAATGCAGGCTTTCCTTTGACAAGTTGATTAGGGGATGGAAAATAATGCTCTATGAGAGGAAATTTTGGAGAGGTATCAGAGGTAGGGTTCTTTGAATTATTTATTGGGAGCAGGTCGAATCCCAACAACACCCCCCTCAAGATCTTGCTGAAAGGGATAGTACTTGCGCAGAAATTGGCTATGGATGCGATTAACTACAGTGCCAGTGTCAGTAGCAGCGATAGAGTATACAGGCCCCTACAGTGTATCACACGATAAGGACCAGACCAAGTGGTGGCAGGCTTATGGGTTCTACCCCCAGGGCGATGGTAGAACAAGAATAGATCTCCTAAAGAGTATTCAGGGAGCGCAGGTTGGTGCTCATTGGCTCAAACCCCTTTTCTAAAATTGGTAGTTTTTATAGATCCATTAGCCATAGCTTGAAGATGTATGATCTCATCAGTTAGAAGTCACAGGGTAAGCTCTAAATTGCTTATATTAGCTGATTTGAGGATAGGATGAAGGCTGGAAGGCAAAAGTGGCGCGCGCTCATATAGGGCTTGAAAAGGGGATATCGTAATAATCCTGTGATAGCTAACTTGGTAGGCCAATAAGGCACTAGAGAGAAAATCATTCCAATGCACAGGGTCTGAAGCAGCTAACCTGTGTAGAATGGAAATTAAATTACCATTAGCACGCTCTACCGTGTTATTGGTGGTGGGGTGATATGGTTTAGTGAAGAGATGCTTTATACCTAGCAAAGAAGTTAATTCCTGGAATTAGAAGAGATAGAATTTATGCCATTGTCTGATAAAAGTACCAGCGAGCAACTATGAAGGGATAATACATGTTGGTACAGGAAGTGGGCAGTAGCTCGAGCAGTAACATGAGGGACTGAAGTGGCCTCAACCCACTTGGTTAGGTGATCGATGGCAAGGATAATATAGAGATTGCCATAGACAGCCACAGGTAATGGCCCCAAAACATTGATGCTAACAGTATCAAAAGGGGCCCTAGGGGCTACGAGCTCAAATTTAAAGCTGGGATTAGACTTGTACTGGGAACAGCAGGTGAAGCAACTTTCCAAAACATCATTAATGGACTCAGCCATATTCTCCCAGCAGCATTTGGTTTTTAACCACTCAAGGGTTTCTTTATAGCCCCTTGCCCAAGGAGTTTATGGGCTTCCATGATAGTTTCAGTACAAAGGGAAGGGCGGAGATAGGGCAGAAAAGAGGTGCCAACCTGTTTTACTAAAACACCATCAACGACTTTAGTGTTAGCAGACATCTTCTTTAATCGAGCTTGAATGTCTGGAGATTCTTGAGGCCACAACTTAGGGTGAGGAAGAAGCTCAAAAAGTCGATCTTCTTTAGGAATCATTACATGTAAAATAGGGAGGCGGGATAGCCCATTCACACTTTGATGAATGGCGCCGGCTCTGTGAACTTTAGAAAATCATAATTTTGGAGCCTGAGGGCCCAGTGATCTAACCTTCCATCAAGATCTTTCATTTGACAAAGCCAACAGAGGGAGTAATGATTGGTAACTATTGTAAAATGCTTACCATACAAATAGGGGCGGAAGTGTTTTATAGCAAGTAAAGTGCCAGGCACTCACGTTCAGTTACTGAGTAATTCCGCTCTGACTTGG